>ML682270.1:2401627-2545035 GCA_007922195.1 Podocnemis expansa
GGCTGCCGGCTCAGCCCGGCTCCCCCGACCCGCCGGGGGTGTTGGGGGTGCAGCCCAGGCTGCCGGCTCAGCCCGGTGCCCCAGCTCCGCCGGCGGGCTCCAGTGCCCCGCAGCTGCTCACCTCCCTGCCGCCTGGGGCTGCACCCCTCTTTCCGGGGCTTCAGCCCCCTTTCTGGGGTTGCAGGGTGAGCTGCCGCAGTGGCTCACCCCCAGGGGGCTGCAGTCCCCTGAACCAGGTACCGAAATAGCAAGTTCACAGTGTGAACTTGCTATTTCGATTCCCGTTTTTTTTCCTTATTTTGAATTAACATTTTGTTAATTCGAAATAAGTTGTTTTGAAATAAGTGTTATTTCGATATACGGTTGTTTCAAAACAACCGTATCGAAATAACCCGCTGTGTGAGAACACAGCCTAGGTGTTCATTGTGCCTTCGCACCAAACCTGGAAATTCCAATGAAGTATTCGCTCCTGCTGAGTGCAAGCTCCCTTCAGAGCCTTTGACTCTTGAGGTTCTCACTTGCAGGTAGAGCCCCCCCATTCTGTTCCTTCTCAACTGCAGTGTTACATGCTACTCTGCAGAACAGGAAAGAGGGGAGCGGTAGTGGAGCGTTCCAAGGGACTCACATCTTGAAGAACAACGATTACTATCAGGTAAGCAAACTTCTACTCTGTTGAGGGCTGTCCCTGGGTGCTCCACTCTAGGTGCCTATGGAGTAGTTTTCTCTTGACGGAAGGAAGGACAATGTGGAGTCTGTCTGGTCAGCAGAGGCAAAAACTTCGCTTCTAAGGTTAATATTTGATTTATACATCTGTTCTATCACATAATGTCTAGTAGTATGTAGAGACCTACATGTCGCAGCTGCAGATATGTCCTTTAACAACACATTCCTGAGAAAGGCCGTGGTTGTAACCACTGCTCATGTTGAATGTGATCTAACACACCCCGAGGGTGAGAAATCATTCAGGCTGTGTGCTGAAAGTATACAGTCTCTTATCCATTTGAATATTCTTTGAGGTGAAATAGGTGTCCCTTTTGACCTTTCAGCTATAGAAATGAAAAACCTCAGTGATTTCCTGAAGGGTTTGGTCCTATCTAAATAGAAAGCCAGAGCCCTCCGAGAGTGTGTAGTAATGTGGATCTTGAATCTGAGTACAGTTTCAGGTAGAAGGTGGATAATGAGATTTCGTAATTGACGTGGAATTGTGAGTTACTCTTAGGCACAAACTTAGGATGTGCCCTCACTGTTACCCTATCAGGATGAAGTTTGTATATGGGGGGTCTCCCATAAGAGCACCTATCTCACCAACTCATCTAGCCAATGTTATGGCCACCAGGAATGCCACCTTCATGAACAGGTGTGCTAAACGGTTGGTTACTCACCAGTAACTGTCCTTCTTTGAGATGGGCTGCTCACATACATTCAGTTACAGGTGTCTACGTGCCACAGTGCATGGTAGCTTGGAAAGTCTTTAGCATTAGCCTATCAGGTCAGGGCACATGGCCAACGCCCCCTCCATGCCACGACCACAGAATATAGGTGACTGTGACCCATACCCTCCCAGTTCATTTTTCTGCCATGACCGTTGGTTTCGTATCAGCGTAAACTTGCAAAAATCAAGTGCTATGTTATGGCCACTAGGAATGCCACCTTCATGGATAGATGTGCTAAAGAACAAGTTGTCATGGGTTTGAATGGTTTCCTGGTCATAGTTTTTAGCACTAAATTTAGGTCCCATGGGCTATGTCCACACATACATCATTATTTCAAAATAACCCATTTCGAAATGAGTTATTTTGAAATAAAGTCCTTATTTTGAAATAAGTTAATTTGAATTAACAGTTTGTTAATTCAAATTAAGGGAAAGCCTGTTTTCGAAATAGCCCTTGTTTTGAAATGGTTATTTTGAAACAAGGCCGTTCTGACATGTTGTTTTGAAACAGTTGTTTTGAAACAATGGTGTGGTTTCGAAACAACATGTCCAAACGCCATTGTTTTGAAACAACCGTTTTGAAACAACGGCTATTTCGATTAGATACGAGGTTTAACGGTTTCAAAACAATGGTGCGTCGTGTGGACACGCTGCTTCTTATTTCTAAACAACCTCTGTTGTTTTGAAATAAGAAGCCTATGTGGACATACCCATGGTGTAGCTGGTGGATGGGTTTCCAGAAAACACATTCTGTAAACCTTGTAAAAATAGTTTTGTAATTGTGTTAGTGAACAGAGATATCCCTCTTTCCTTCTGGTGAAAAGTGAAGATAGCTGCAATATGAACCTTGACAGAAGTATCTGAGAGATCCAATTCCTTGAGTCCCAATAAGTATTCAAGGACATCAGGAATAGGAGCCATGACTGGGGAGACATGTCATTCCGCACACCACCGCAAGAATCTCTTCCACTTCTGCATGTAAGAATTCCTTGTCATCTGTTTTCTGCTATTAAGGAGTATATTTCTCACTCCTTCAGAACAGTTCAGTTGCTGTACCTGGAACCATGGATCTTCCATGCTGTTAGGTGCAGTTTGTGCAACTCTGGGTGCAGAATCTGCCTGTTCTGAGACAATAAGTCCTTGTAAAGAGGTAGACATATTGGAAGACACAATGGCTACGCCTACACGGCACTTTTATTTCGAAATAACACTCGTTATTTGGAAATAAAAGAAATTAGGTCTACACGACGTTCTCTTATTTTGAAAGGAAGGAACCCTGTCCTTTCGAAATAAGAATCGTTGCTCTGAAACAGTAAAACCTCAATGTTTTCGAAACGGCTGTTATTTCAAAAGGGATATTTTGATATAACACCATTAGACCTGTTGTTTTGAAACAACACCGTTGTTTTGAAACAACTGTTTGAAACAGCAGTCCAATTGGCGTTATTTCAAAATATCCCTTTCAAAATAACAGCTGTTTCGATTGCACGGTTTTCCTTATTTTGAAATGAGCCCTTTCGAAATAAGGGTTTTATTTCGAAATAAGCCATTTCGAAAGGACTGATTTCAAAATAAAACTGTGCGTGTAAACATAGCCAATGACGTTTGAACCAGGTAAGGGAAGCATGTTTGTGTTGGCCATGCCAGTGCAATTAGGATTAGTGATGCCTTGTCTATCTGAGCCTTCCGTGGCACCTTGTGAAGCAGGGCTGTAACTATGGTGGGGTGAATGGGGCTTTGCCCCGGGCACCAATTTGACAGAACACCATAAAGCCTTTCTGGCCCCAAAAAGGTATGTGCCTTAAAGGCAAATTCCTCTGAGAGGCAAGGAAGGCACTCTCTGCCTGGCTGTATCTGCACTGAGCCAGGTGATATGGGGTGCTTCACTGTCCCTGGCTCAGTGCTGCTAGAGCTGCATGGGGGATGCCTAACCCCACCGCCTAGCTCAGTTGCGCAGGGCACCCCCTGCCTGGCCATGGCCAGCGGCCACGCTTGCCAGGCAGCAGGGGAAGACAAAACCCCACCTAGTCCTGGCCACGATCGGCTGGCTGGCAGGGGAAGAGAAACACCTGCCCGGCTCTGGCTGCAATCAGCCAGCTGGCGGGGGGAGGCACCTGCCCGGCCAGGGTACTGGGGCCCGATCAGGCTGCCTGCCGCCAGGACGGATCAAGCCCATAAAGGATGGGGGCTGAGAGGGGGTGCCTTTGGGTTGGCTTGCCCCAGGCACCAGACAAGCCAGTTACGGCCCTGTTGTGAAGTAATGGAAAAGGCAAAAACACATATAGGTGATGATGGCTCCAGTCTAAGAGGAAAGCTTCCCTTAGGGACTTGTGACCTATTCCAGCTCTGGAGCAGAACAGATGACATTTCCAATTTGTCTGTGCTGTGAATAGGTTGATAAGAGGGTAGCTCCTGTCATGGTGTGCACATCTGTGCACCCTGGATTACAATCTATATGCTTTTCCTGTTCACCTGTAAACTGTGATTGTATGCTTTGTTGCCAATTTCACCATGCAATGTTTCTTTATGGATGCTCATACGCTATTCTACATAATTACTGTGATGATATGTTTCCCACAGCATCATGCAAGTGCACAGATGTGTAGCATGTTTAACATGGCTCAGGGGGCTGGGAGACAGACCAACAGCTCTCTCACAGCAAGCAGACAAACACCTAGGCTATGTATACATGCACAGTTTTATTTCGAAATCAGGCCTTTCGAAATGGCTTATTTCGAAATAAAACCCTTATTTCGAAAGGGCTCATTTTGAAATAAGGAAAACCATGCAATCGAAATGGCTGTTATTTCGAAAGGGATATTTTGAAATAACGCCAAATGGACCGCTGTTTCGAACAGTTGTTTCAAAACAGAAGGTCTAATGGCGTTATTTCAAAATATCCCTTTCGAAATAATGGCCGTTTTGAAAACATCGAGGTTTTACTGTTTCGGAACGACGATTCTTATTTCGAAAGGATGGGGTCCGTCCTTTCAAAATAAGAGAACGCTGTGTAGACTTAATTTCTTTTATTTCAAAATAACAAGTGTTATTTCGAAATAAAAGTGCCGTGTAGACATAGCCCTAGTGAAGGCAAAGACATGCTAATGGAGGTGGCTGTGAAGAAACAAAGGGATCACTTTGGCCCAGAAAGGAAGGAGTCAGAGCAGGGGTTTTTGTTTTGTTTTGTTTTGTTTTGGAAGGAAGGAAAACACTTGGAAAGACATGAGATTTTTGGCCTGGGATTCTTCATCTGGAAACAACTCTAAGCAAGCTCTGGGCCCTGCTTGGCCACAGGCAGAGAATGGCTGTACAAACATCTGGAAGCCAAACACTTTGAGCAGGAACTTGGACTTTAAGGTCAGTTTAAGTAGAGATGTTACAGTAGTATGCGTGTTTTAACTTTTACTTCTTTGTGGTCAGTCCTGACTCATTCGTACTGTGATTCTGCTATGATTGGTCATATTCTCACTTAGAATTATAATCTGATCAATAAACTTGTAGTTGTTTTACCTAAAGCCATGTGATGTTTAGAGGGTGTGAGTGAAGGGGCTCAGCACAATCCATTTCTTTGTTAAATGGATGGACTTGAGTGCATGGTGATTGGGAGTGAGCCCCAATCTCTGTAGACAGAGGATCCTAGTGTGATAACATGTGCCAGGGGTGCTTGCTGGGGGACCGTCCCTCGAATAGCCTGGGGGCATACACCCACTGCTTGGGACCAGTTGCATGCCAGAGGCCAGAGTGGACTGATTCAGGAGTGAGTGGTCATTTGGTGAACTGGGGTTCAGTAGTGGGAACTGGAAGGTCACAGCGGCACACCAGACTAGATCTGGGGAACGGCCTGTCACAGCACCATTCCTGGAAGATATTATGCGGTATTTGATTGTTCAATTCCAAACCATGTTTTACTCCGAACCTTCTGCTCAGCGTGTCTGCTGTGGTATTCATGGACCCAGGAAAGTATGAGGCTGGAATACTGGTACCATAATGGAAGCACCATGTCCACAATCTGACAACCTCTGCACAAAATGATGGGCAATGTGCTCCTCCTTGCTTATTTATATAATGAATGCGTGCCATGTCGTCTGTCATGACTTTTGCATTTTTGCCTTCTACGACTCATAGTAAGCGTGTGCACACCCTTCGCACTGCACATAGTTCTAGTATTTTGATGTGCAATTTTCTCTCCTGCATTGACCAACGTCCTTGTACTATGCAATCTTCCATGTGCGTGCCCAACCCAACAGTGATGCATCTGTCATTAGGAATACTGATGGTGGGTCTTGGATGAAAGATATTCCTGTCAATATGTTTTGTGGCTGTATCCACCATTGTAGGTCTTGTTTTATCACCTGTGGTATTACCACAATCTTTAGAAAGCTGTGCTTTCTTGACCTAAAAACAGAGGCCAGCCAAGCCTGCAGTTTGCACATTTGTAGATGGTCTTCCAGTGCCACTTGTGTTGTGGTCACCTTATGCCCACCAATCAAAGGCATGTCTGAATTGACACTGTCGAGCTGTTTGTTATTGTCCTGATCAGCTCTTTTAGTGCCTCAGATCTCTTCATGGGTAGTGATTCTCTCGCATCTACTGAATTCAGAAGTGCCCCTATGAATTCCAACTGTTGTTTTAGTATTAATGATGTCTTCTGGAAGTTTATCTTCAAGCTCAGATTCTGGAATACTGTTATTGTCTGTTGTGTTGTCCATTCCACTTGTTCCATGGACCCCGCTTTTATTAGACAGTCATCTAAATAAGGAAAGATAATTATGCCATGCTTGTGTAAGTGTGTGGTGACTACCACCAACAGTTTTGAGAAGACTCTCAGTGCTGTTGTGATGCCGAAGGGTAGCACCCTGTACTGATAGTGGTTTTTCTGCACCGTAAATCGAAGGAATCTTCTATGTGCTGGACAGATGGTCACGTGAAAATATGCATCTTGTAAGCTGAGGGATGAAAACCAATCCCCCTGTTCCAGCATATGTATGATTGTCAATAACATCAACACCCTGAATTTGTGGGTTCGTGTGAACCTGTTCAGTTTTCTCAAGTCCACTATTGGTCTCCATCCCATTTTTCTTCAGTGTCATGAAATACTGGGAATAATACCCTCTCTCTCTGTAACATGTTGGCACTGGTTCTATGGCCCCTGACTCCAGAAGTCACCTCACCTCCTGCTGCAGCAGCTGTGCATGAGTTGTGTCCCTGAAAAGGGACTGACAGGGGTTTGATAGGGAAGTACAGATGAGAATGGGATGGCTTAATCATTTCTTATGACCTCTAGAACCCATCTGTCTGATGTGATAGAGTCTCATTCTCTTAAGAAGGGTCTCAAGCAATGGCTGAAAGTGGTCTCATTGTCTACTCTGGCTGAATGAGGAGGGTTGTTCATACCCCCGACTTGTTGCCTTCTTGTCAAAGACAACAGTTGTTGTCTTGTTCAAGATGACAGTTGAAGTGCTGCTTGGTTTTTCAGGGTAGGTCATCATCTCTGAGCAATTTGTCTGTTTCTATCCACTTGTTGATCTTGCTGTTGGTACTGTGGAAATTGGCATTGATATGGTTGGTATCTAAATTGTGATCTCCTTGTTGTTGTATTTGCAGGAGTGATGATTCCTGGTGTGCATAGAGTGGCTCTGTAATCTTTTAGTGTGTGCCTCATCTCATCTGTTTTTTCTCCAAACAACTTTACCTTGTCAAAAAGTAGGTCTTCAATCTTAGCCTGAAGTTGTTTGGGCAATGCTGCAGATTGTAGCCATGATACTCTACACATCACTAATGCAGTGACTGTGGTCCTAGCCACTGTGTCAGCTGCATCAAGGGTGGCTTGTAATGCTGTTCTGGCTATCAGCTGGCGCTTCTTGATCGTGAACTGGTATTGTTCTTATCTTCGAATAAGTATTATGATCATAGTTTGCTAATAGTGCAGTATAGTTTGCTATCCTTAGGTGGAGTATGGCAGAGGAGTATGTCTTCCGCATGAAAAGGTCCAATCTTTTCCATTCCATGCTCTGTGTAGCAGTTTAGATCATATTTGTCTGGTCTGCTGCTGCACTGTCTCTACTACTAGTGAATTATGTGGTGGATACGAAAATGGAAATTTATCATCATTGGCTAATATCTGACATTTCTTATCTGCCTTCTTCCATGAAGGTGGTATGGGAGGCTGGAGTTTTCCATATGGTATTTGCTGGATCTATAATTGTATCATTCATTCATAGGGAGAGTGATTTTTGTTGAGGTGGTAATGTGCAGTATCTTAAGTAGTTTATGATTATTTTGAGATGTCTCTTCTAGCTAAATTCCCATATCTTGAGCTCCTCTTTTGAAGCGCTCCAGACATTGTTTGATGTCATCTGTTTTGCTTGATGATTTTGTTGTGATCCTGTCAGCTTTTGTTGACAATTACGTATGCAGTATTAACTCATTCCCAAGGTCTGATGCATGATCACTATCCCATGTCACTGCATCAGGAGGTCTTTCCAGTGACTGTGAATGGTGAGAAGGAGAGGGTGACGGTGACCTCACTGTCCTGTCCGTGCTGGCTGTGTCCATTTGTGATTCTGGATGTGGGTGCCAGGCTTCCCAGTTTTCCCAGTAATTCTGGGGTGGCATAGAAGAATTGAGCTATGGTGGCAGGAACTAAGGATAGATCTGATGTCTGTTATCCCTCTTATTTTCATAATCAGGAGGCTTATATGATGTCTCTATTGTAGGTAGAATTTCCTGTTTGCCTATTTCATTTCTGCATGACTTCTGTGACCATGCAGGGGAAGATTCCAGACCAGTGTAGAATTGCTGAGTTTTCCTCCATTCGTTCTATATGTTTTTTCTTTTATTTGTTTTCCCCCTGCTTGTGTTCCGTTCATTGGTTTTTCATGTATTGGGCTAATAGAGCGGATCGATGAGGTTTTCTTCTCTGCTCCACCTCTCCCCACAGTGCCAGGTATCCGCCCTGTCATAGGTGCTGCTGCTAACATCTTCAGTGTGGAGCTAGAGCTCTATGGCCCTGTGTCTGGCTCAACATTCTTCAGCATTGAGTCTCTGTGCCTGTCATCTTTCAGAGCTGGTTGTACTCCATTCTTTGATCCCCCAGTCCACGCCATAGCCAGAATCTCCTTCCTCATCAATTTTGGTGGTGGTGAAATGGCTGTTGCTGAGGAGGGCTTCTCTGCTCTCGTCTCTCCTACCAGCCTCATCCTTGCTGCTGAACTGTCAAGTGGGCAGGGGCATCCCTGGCATTGGCCGTTCCTGGCCCTGTCCCTGGCCAGGGATCTGGGGCCCGGCTGCTCACGGCCACAGCAGCCCCGCCCCGGAGGCGGATCCAGAGCCCGGCCTCCTGTGGCTGCGGCAGCCCCATCCCTGGCTGGGGATCTAGGGCTCAGCTGCCCACTGCTGCGGAGGCTGCTCCTGGCTCTGTCCCCAGCCTGGGATCAGGGGCTCAGCTGCCTGCAGCCGCAGCAGCCCTGTCCCCGGCCAGGGATATGGGGCTCAGCCGCCCGCAGCCATGGAGGCTGCTCCCGGCCCCATCCCTGGCTGGGGGCATGGTGTGCGACCAGAGGCCGTGGCCTCCTGGCAAGGGGGGGTGGCTTAGGTCAGTACCCTGGGTGCTTACGTGGGGCAGTGATGCCCCTGCAAGTGGGTTAATTTTAGCCACTGGGTCAGAGCTGCCCTTTTTGCAGGGGTCCTCAATGTGGGGGAAGCTCTCTTTCTAGTTTGAACCCTTTTAGAGTTTGAACCGGGTTCCTGCCCAGGGTCTGATGGCAGTTTAAGAGACCTCTCCATGAGGGTCATCTTTATTCTGAGGTCTCTGTCTCTTCTGGTTCTTGCTGTCAGATTTTTGGTGTGAGGGCATTTTTGGGCTGTATGTGCTTCACCGAGACAGCGGATACATTCATTGTGCCAGTCTGAGACAGGCATAGCTTCCCTGCAGATGGACTGTCTCTTAAAACATGATGAGCCAGGCATGTTTATTGCTGCAGCTTTTCTCTGATTCTTTTTTATTTTTTTATATGTTAACAGAACTCTTACACTATCACTAAACTCTAATGTTATGACACCTAGCTAACTATTAACTAATTTGTTTCTAACAGGATGGGAGTCACTGTCATCTTGGCCTCTAACTGACAGTGGTTGGAAGGAACTGACAAGGGGGGGCTCTAACTGCATGTAACAGCCTCAGGAGTCAATGGTTCTCCAAGGAACTCATGTGCAGCATGAGCAAATACTGCGTTGGAATTTCTGGGCTCCGCGTGAGGGCACAATGAATACCTAGTGTGTAACACTCAATGAAGAACAAACCGTGTTGCCAATGTTGCCTACCTATCTGCACAAAAGACACCACCATAGGACCTAATCAAGCCAGCTACTACATCAAGACCTCATTCACATGCTCATCCACCGATGTGATTTATGCCATCATGTGCCAGAAATGCCCCCAACACCTTCTGTACTGTACAAGCAGGATAATCTTTGAGCAAAACAATAAATGGGAACAGAACTGACATCAGAAATCACAACATTCAAACACCAGAAGCTGAGCACTTCAATCTTACTAATCACGCTGTTGATTATTTGTTAATAGCTGTGCTCAAGTAAATGGGTAATATATCAAGACTTGAAAGAGAAACTGCAGAATTGGAACTAATATGCAAATCTGATTGTGTGAAAGCAGGATTAAATCGTGACTAGGGAGTCTTTTCCCATTATAATAAGAGTTTTGACCTCACCTTCCTCTATGTGCTCTTTCCCAGTGTTTTGAATCTTAACAACTGTTTTGATTTCCAGTTACAGTACGATGTGATACAATGACTTACACTTCTCTGCATTTATTTTCCTCCCATTGTATAAGTTCCCCAATCTTCAAAGCATCTGATGAAGTAGGATTTTCTCCCATGGAAGTTCATGTGATAAATAAATTTGTTAGTCTTTAAGTGCCACAGGACTCCTTGCTTGTTCTGTAATCATTTAGTAACCCTTTATAATCTATTTGTAAGTATTCCCCTATACAAAGTGTGATTAACAGTACAATAAACATGCAGCCACCAAGGATGGCAGAGTAAGGAACAGAGCTCAGGATCTCCTGGCTTCTTGCCCCTTTCTCCAGTGAATGTCAGGCAGCCACTAAATAGTAGGAAAAAGAGAGACTTATACCTTTTCTTTTCTCAGCCCTTTGATAGTCTGAATGATGTGTTGTGAAAACCTGTTTTCCAGTTGTGTGTTTTGGTACTTGCTAGTGTTAATGAAAGTCCAGAAGTGATCAAACAGCTGTTTATGGTTCCCCTGGAACAAAGGAATGTTTATTACGCTCCACTTTTTGTATCCTCTGTAAAACCTTTCTTAAACAAGAGGAAGAGTCAGATCCTCAGCTGGGGTAAATCAGGAAGCATCACACCAATGTATACCAAAAGAGGAGCTGCCTATCATTATTTCAGTGTGTAAAACTAGAGTAACAGAGTATGAATGAGTCCCTTAAATACTATTAGAATGATTTTCTGCTGGCTGCTGCTGTGGGACAACATTTGCTCCACTATCAAGGGTGGGTGGGGCGATGGGGGAAGCAACCTATTTGTGCCTGTTGATGGTCGCAATTTACACTTGCTTTTGCACAGGCATAAATGATGACACATGTTGCAAAGCTGTGGAGAATCAGATCATAGATTCATAGATTCCAAGGCCAGAAGGGCCACTGTGATCACTTTGTCCGATCTCATGCAGAGCACAGGCCAGAAAACTTTTCTGAATTAATTCCTATTTGAACTAAAGTAGACATCTTAGAAAAATATCCAATCTTGATTTAAAAATTGCCAATGATTGAGAATTCACCACAACCTTTGCTAAATTGTTGCAGTTGTTAATTCTCCTGGAAACTAACCCATTTTATCCAGTCTGAATTGGTCTAGGTTCATCCAACAGTCTCTGGTACATGTTATACCTTTCTCTGCTAGCTTGAAGAGCCCAAAATATAATATTTATATATTAATATATAAATAGCAAATAATCAAACATTATTATTAAATATGTAAATATTTAACATATATTCCCCATGTCAGTAACCCAGGTTCCCCATGTAGAGATTGATCAGTCACCCCTTAGCTTTCTCATTTAGACTCTAAACATCTTACGTCTTTACAGCAGCAACCTCCTCCCTTCTGGCCTAAGCAAATCCTATCTTCTCTCTTCCCTCTTTTGAATCTGTTCAAAAACCTGCCACAAACATCATTGTTCTGGCTTGTCACGTTGATCACCTCACACCCCACACTGGCATTTTCTCCGCTCCATCATACCAAGCACACTACTTGTCTTCACCGTTATGGTCTTGCATGGCTGGTCCTCCCCACCCTGCTTCTCACAACTCTTCCTTTAAATCTTTCCTGAAAACACAACTGATGCTGTGATGCCTGCAGCTGTGTGGATTTGTTTTTTCCTCTTTGGTGACAATTAAAAAAAAATCAGGAAAAATGTCTGTCTGTTTCAGGACAAATATTCCATTTCAATTTCAAAGATTTTTAATTAAAAAAATAAAAGTATATTTCTAAATAAAAATAAAAGTCACATTTCAAATAAAAACAAAGGGAAACATTACAGTCAAATTCCAAAGGGGAAGCTGTGTAAGTCTAGCAAAACAAAAAAGGAGTCCCGTGGCACTTTTAAAGATTAACAAATGTATTTATCACATGAGCTTTCATGAGAAAAAAAATCCCATTTTGTCAGACATTTTTAAGCTTCAAGACATCTTATGAAGTGGGATTTTCTCCCATGAAAGCTCAAGTGATAAATACATTTTTTAGACTTTAAAAATGCTACAGGACTCCTTTTTATTTCAATCAAAAAACGACCCAACAAAATCTGATTTTTCCCCTTAGTTTTTATGTTTTCAACTGACCAATTATTTGATGAAATCAATCTGATTTTGCAAAATTGTTTCAGCATCACAGAATTGCATTTTTGGTGCAAAAAAGTTTTGACCAAAAAAAAAAAAAAAAAAGTTCCATCTCTTCTTTCAATGACCTTGATGATTGGTTCCTACCCTGCCCTCCTCCTCTCATACTCTACCTTCCTTTAAGTCGCTCCATAACAACAGTTGATGCTGTAATTGTTATCCATGGGCAGGTAGATGATGTGCTGTGACTTATTTATCATTACACTAATAACCATCTCACTGCTGTCTTGTGCTTTCCCATCTGTGTCTGCATTCAGTTTTCTCTTGCCTCATACCTAGATTTTAAGCTCCCTGGGCCTCAGACCATCTTTTTGGTTTGTGTCTGTGCAGCATGCAGCACAATAGGACCCTGGTTTTCTCAGGGGAAGAATTTGCGCAGGATCTCAATCCAGAAGTTAAAGGTAACAGTTGCAATTAATTTTCTTACCTTTTTTATCCACTCTGTAAACAAATTGTTAATAAGTTTTTTCCAGCCACGGGTCCACTCATCACAAAACAGCTCAGAGGAAGAGAGTTGCTGCCATTTCTGGGAACAGAACAAACCTTATCAGCTCACTATCTTTTTAACAGAAATAAAAAAAAAATCGATTTCACAGGCTTTCTGAACTCACATCAATGGTTTGCAAAAAGCCTCTGTCCTGGTCAGGTGGTTTGGGGAATAATGTCTCGATCCATGATTTTGTCATTTCCAAAAATTCCTCAAGGTGGCTGGTCTGGCTAAGGTCATGAAACTCCTTGAAAATAACCAAAGACAGGAGTCACAGAAGTGGGCACTTCAGCTTTTCCCTTCCTTTATAGACATTAAATCAAACACTTGAAAAAAAGTTCACCAGTTTCAAGACTGCATTTCAAGACTTGCTGTTTATTCAGTAGCCAGACTATCAGATCACTGGAAAATTCAGTTATGTAGAGCTCCTTATCAGAGGGCAGAAGAGATGACAAGTTTAAGTAGCTCTGGAAGCTACAAGGGAAAGTAACTGAAACTCACCAGCAACTATACACTATATAACAGAAACACTAGGGAAGGCACACATCTCTGCAATAAACCACATTGCCAACTGCCCACATATCTGCACAAAAAACACCAGTATTGCACCTAATCAAGCCAGCTTCTCCATCAAGGGCTCATTCACCTGCTCATCCACCAATGTGATTTATGCCATCATGTGCCAGAAATGCTATCTGCACAAAAGAATAAATGGGAACAAAACTGACATAAAAAAATCACAACATTCAAACACAAGTTGCTGAGCACTTCACTCTTCCTAATCACTCTGTTGATTATTTGTTAACAGCCATGCTCAAGTAAATGGATAACATATCAAGACTTCAAAGAGAAACTGCAGAATTGGAACTGACATGCAAATCTGATTGTGGTGAAATTAGGATTAAATTGTGACTATGGAGTCTTTTCCCATTACAACAGGTGATTTGACCTCACCTTCCTCTATGTGCTGTTTCCCAGTGTTTGAATCTTAACAACTAATTTGATTTGCTGTTACAGTATGATTTCATAGACTCATAGGCTACGTTCACACGTAAACTTTTATTTTGAAATAAAATGTTAATTTGAATTAAGGGAAAGCCTGCTTTCGAAACGGCTGTTATTTTGAAATGGTTATTTTGAAATAAAGCCATTTGGACATGTTGTTTCAAAACAGTTGTTTCGAAACAATGGTGTTGTTTTGAAACAACGTGTCTGAATGCCGTTATTTTGAAACAGCCATTTCAAAACAAAGCTATTTTGATTTCCTGCTATGTTTAACGGTTTTGAAACAGCGGCTGTTATTTCGAAACAACGGGCCTCATTGTTTTGAAATAACAGTATGTTGTGTGGACATGAGAAATGTTATTTCGAATAAAACTCACGTCTGAACACAGACATAGAGTCTAAGGTCAGAAGTGACCAATATGATAATTTAGTCTGACCTCCTGCACAGTGCAGGCCATAAAACCTCACTAACCCACTCCTACAATGAACCTCAAACCCATAAATGAGCTATTAAAGTCCTCAAATCATGATTTAAAGACTTTAATACAGAGAATCAATCAGCAAGTGAGCCATGCTCAATGCTACAGAGGAAGGCCAAAAAACCCCAAAAAAACAAAAACCCAAACCAAACCAAACCAAACCAAACCAACCAACCAAACAAACAAACAAACAAACAAACAAACAAAAACAAAAACAAAAACAAAAACCAACCAAAAAAAAAAACCCAGTGCCCAAGCCAATCTGCCCTGGGGGAAAATTCCTTCCTGACCCCAAATATGGTGATCAGTTAAACCTTGAGCATGAGGGCAAGTCCACAACAGCCAGTCAAGAAGAACTTCTCTGTAATAACTCAGAAATAATTCCATCTAATCCCCTTTCCCAGGTTATTCTCATACTCTTCACCAGTAGTAAAAGACAGACAATAGCCAAGCTACACTGTCCATCATATCATTCCCTCCATAAACTTATCAAGCTCAATTTTGAAGGCTCCTAAGGTTTTTGCCCCCACCACTTCCCTTGGTAGACTATTCCAGAACTTTATTCCTCTGATGGTTAGGAATCTGCGTCTAATTTCAAGCCTAAATTTTCTGAAGGACAGTTTGTATCCATTTATTCTTGTGTCCTCATTGGCACTGTATTCAAATAATTCCTCTTCCTCCCTTGTATTTATCCCTCTAATGTATTTATAAAGAGCTGTCATATCTCCTCTCAGCCTTCCTTTGAGAAGACTAAACAAACCAAGCTCTTTAAGTCATCTCTCATAGGGAAGATTTTCCATTCCATGAATCATCCTTGTAGCCCTTCATTGCACCTGTTCCAGTTTGACTTCATCTTTCTTAAACATGGGTGACCAGAACTGTACACATTACTCCAAATGAGGTTGCACTAGCGCCTTGTAAAACGGTACTAACACCTTCCTATCTCTACTGAAAATACCCTTTCTGATGCACCCCAGGACCAAATTAGCTTTTTTCACTGTCACATTGCATTGGCTACTCATTGTCATTCTGTGATCAACCAATATGCCCAGGTCCTTCTCCTCCCCCGTCACTTCCAGCTGATGCATTCCCAACTTATAAGAAAAATTCCTGTTATTTGTCCCTAAGTGCATGACCTTGCACTTCCCATTGTTGAATTTCATCCTATTTCTAATGCTCCACTTTAGAAGGTCATCCAAATCATTCTGTATGACATCCCGATCCTCTTCCGTATTGGCAATACCTCCCAGCTTGGTGTCATCTGCAAACTTAATTAGCACAGTCCCACTTTTTGTGCCAAGGTAAGTAACAAAAAGGTTGAACAAGATGGTCCCAGGACCGATCCTTGGGGAATTCCACTAGTAACCTCCTTCCAGCTAGGCAGTCCACCTTTCACTATGACGCTCTGTAATCTTCCCTATAACCAGTTCTTTATCCACCTTTCTATTTTCATATTAATCCCCATCTTTCCCAATTTAACTAATAATTTCCTGTGTGGAACTGTGTCAAATGCCTTGCTGAAATCTAAGTAAATTAGGACCACAGCATTCCCTTTATCCAAAAAAAAAAAAAAAAAAAAAAAATCTGTTATTTCTCAAAAAAAGAGATCAGATTGGTCTGGCAAAGCCATGTTGTATTTTATCACAGTTACCATTCTCTTCAATATTCTTAAGTACCATGTTCTTCAAAATTTTCTCCAAGACCTTGCATGCTGCTGAGGTTAAAACAACAGGTCTGTAGTTACCTGGATCACTTTTACTCCCTTTCTTGAAAATAGGGACTTCATTAGCAATTCTCCAGTCATAAGGTACAATGCCTATGTTCACTGATACTTTAAAAATCCTTGCTAAAGGGCTGGCAATTTCATGTGCAAGTTCCTTCAATTTTCTTGGATGGAGATTATCTGGATCCCCTGATTTAGTTCCATTAAGCGGCTGAAACTTGGCTTCCACCTCAGATATGGTAATTTCCACTTCTACATTCTCATTCCCATTAGCTGCGCTACCTCTGTCCCTAGTCTCACAATCACCCTCATTAAAGACAGAGGCAAAGTACTTATTTAGATATTCAGCCATGCCTAGATTATCCTTGATCCCCATCCTCAAAATAAAGTGGTCCAACTTTATCCTTCTGTGTTTTCTTTCTATTTATACGGCTGAAGAACCTTTTACTATTGGTTTTGATTCCCTTCGCAAGGTCTGACTCTGCTTCGCTTTTGACCTTCTTCAACTGCTCCCTACATGCTCTGACCTCTAAAAGGAAGCCCTCCTTTCCTATCCCTCCCATCTTCCACTCCTTATAGGCCTTGTTTTTCTTCCTAATCACCTGTCTGAGATGTACATTCATCCAGCTTGGTTTAGAACCCATACCTGATTTTTCCCCCCTTTTTTTGGAATGCAGAGTTCAGATAGTTCCTGCAGCTTTGTCTTGAAGCAGTTCCGAGCATCCTCAGTGTTCATATCCATGAATTCTTTCTTCCAGTCCACTTACCTAGCTAATTCCCATAATTTTTTGAAGTTGGCCCTTTTGAAGGCCAGTTTTACTTTTGTTTACCCTTCCATTCAGTTTAAATTGGATTAGCTCATGGTCCCTAGAACCTAGGTTGTCCCCTACAACTAATTCCTCTATGAGGTACCCACTACTGACTAATACCAAACCTAAGATCGTGTCTCCTCTTGTTTGTTTGGAAACTGCTTGATGGAGAAATTCGTCTGCTATCACCTCCAAGAAAATCTGGGCCCTTTTATTGCTGCTAGCATATATCCTCCAGTCTATATCTGGGAAGTTACAATCTCCCATAATCACACAGTTCCCAGTAATGTTTTCTTCCTTAAAGGCCTTAAAGAGTTCTCTATCCATGTCCAAATCAGATCCTGGTGGTCTGTAACACACTCCAAGCACTAATCCAGGAGAAACTCTAGTAGCTTTCTTCTCCAATGTGATTTTTGAGCCAGATAGACTCTGTCCTGCTAATTCCATCACTCTGAATTTCTTTGCGTTCTATTGCATCATTGATATACAATGCCACACTGCAACCTTTGCCATTACATCTGTCTTTCCTAAAGAGCACATAGCCTTCAATGCCTGTGTACCAGCCGTGACTACTGTTCCACCACGTTTCTGTTATCGCTATAATATGTTTTCAATTCCTCTACCAGTAGTTGCAGTTCCTCCATTTTATTACCTAGGCTTCTCGCATTGGTATATAAACATTTTAGCTTTTGCTGTTTGGCTTTGCTCACATTCTCTACCTGATGTGGCCTTTCTTTATTACTGCCAACATCGCCCATCAGACCAGTATTTGTGCTTCCCTCCTTTCTAACATCCATACTGCCTGCCATTTCTTTGTCTTTTCTGAATTCAGTTTCCTGCCTCTCAGTGTTGGAATCAGGCGTAGAGATTGTCCGAGCATCTCCCAACCATCTCCCCACACTCCCTAATTTAAAGCTCTCATACTCAGTTGAGCTAGCCTCCTTCCCAGAAGTTTGTTTCCCTCCCTACTCAGGTGAAGTCCATCCCAAGCAAACAGTCTTCTGTCCATGAACGCCTCCCAGTGCCCATACATCCCAAAGCCCTCCTTGTAACACCAATGCCTGAGCCATCTGTTAACTGCCAGAATCTTCTCACAGCTGTGTTGTCCTCCTCTAGGGACAGGAAGAATCCCACTGAAGATCACCTGAGCCTCCAGCTCCTTGAGAGTCCTCCCCAGCCCAGCATAGTCTCCTTTGATATATTCCAATAAAAATCTAGCTATATCATTTGTACCCACATGAAGGACAATTAGAGGATTCTTTCCTGCTCCCATTAGGATCCTCTCCAGCCTCAGATCCACATAATTTATCTTAGCTCCAGACAAGCAGCACACCCTTCTGTTCTTAGGGTCACTTCTAGTTATAGGCCTGTCTGTCCTCAGCAGAGAATCCCCAATCACATACACTTGCCTTTTCCCGGAAACAGTGTGCTTCTCCAGTCTATCCCCAGTTCTCTCTAACCAGGAGTCTGATCCAATGACTTACAGTTCCCTGCATTTATTTTTCTTTCATTCTGTAAGTTCCCCCATCTGCAAAGAGTCTGATGAAGTGGGATTTTCTCCCATGAAAGCTCTTGTGATAAATGAATTTGTTAGTCTTTAAAACTGCCACAGATCTTCCTGCTTATTTAACTGAAACCAGGAATCAGATTGGTCCAAACTGCACTGATTCAGTGAGCATTTTTTTAAGAGTTGCCATTCTGTGCTTCCGAATCTAAATATCATGAAAAAAAAAAAAAAAAGTAATTCCTCTAAGGCCTTATGGGTGCAAACAACACCTCCAAATTGTGGACTAAGTGTGATTCACAGACTTAAAGGTTAGAATGGACAATACCGCTATCTGATTTGATCTCCTAGAAACAGAGGCCAGAGAACTTCCCAAAAACTAATTCCTGTTTGAACTAGGGGTGTAAAAGGATAGCTGTTTAAATGTTTAAACAGTAACCAGCTGTCTCAACATTTTAAACAGCTGATTAGCCTTTAAACTGGGGGAAGCAGCAGTTGGGCTCAGCTCCCTACCAGCAAAAGCTATTTCCAGCTGCAGCTCCCCCTGTCCTGAGCTTAGGGCCATCCCTAGGGGCCAATCAGCCTGTGCGGGGCACACACATCCTTGCTCCCCCCATTTGGGGGGGGGCAGGGCCAGCCTGCCCTGGGGCAGCGCTTAGCTCTCCTTCCTCACCTCTGGGCCGGCCCACCTGTGCCCCAGAGAGTATCAGCCGTCCCAAGGGAGGGGCAGGAGAAGGGAGTCCCACCTCTGGGCTGGCCTGCTTCACCCCTGGACTGGCTGATTCCTGTCCTGGCGGCAGGCTGAGTCGGCCAAAAGTGGAGGCCGGGTTCGCCAACTTCGCCACCATGCTGAAAGCAGTGGCGAGGGGTGTAGTGGTTGCCTATCGGAAGACATTTTCACGCATTAGTTTAGGTTGGCCAGGGGATGGTAGACCCCGATAGATTGACCACCTCATAACTATATTGGGCCACTAGCTTGAAACCGCAGTCTTTTCAGCTTCCTCTGGAAAAGGGGAAGTCACCACACAGACAAGCCGTTTCTCCCCCGCCTTCCCCTGCGGGAGGAGGACTGTGCTCATTTTTTTTCCCTTGAAGCCTTACTTCTGCTTTTGCTGATAAGCACTGTCAAGCTGTTTGTGTCTGGGTATAAAAGAGAAGTCCCTAGGAAGGATGAATGGGAGTCTCTCATGGGTCAAGGGACGCCGTGGGTAGGGGGCCTTGGTCCACTCTAAGGGGGCCACTCACCCCAAGGTGGTGGTGTAGCCACTCATGCCAGGACAGGTCTCCCCCCTGGGCTACGTGATGGTGAGTGATAGGGTTTCATTTGCCTGTATCTTTACTAAAGTAGTAGTCTGCTTCACTCCTGACTCAGGTGTTGCTTATTGTGCGGGACCCCTGAACCTGTCCCGAGCCTACTCGTGACAAGGGGGCAGAAGACAGCACAGAGGTGGGGGGCAATGGTGTGGGCCCTGCTCATGGCAGGACAGTGCAGTGCCCACAGAACTGCAGGGCCAGGGATGATCACCCCTCTCCCACCATGGAGAGCCCTGCCTGGGCTCCAAGCCTTCTTGCCACTTGCAGGAAGCAAAGTCCATTTGTGGGCTATCTTCATGCCATTCTCCAAGCCTCTTCACTGGGAAGGGCAATAGCCTGCAGCTGGTCTCCAGTGCCCGCAAGATTGGGCAGACTAGCCCCCATGCTTCTCCCATTCGACTTCAAGGCTCCCCACCACTTGTGAGGAGATGAGCCAAGCTGCTGTTTCCCCTTCTGGGCTCCATGCCTCCCCACTGTTGTGGGGTGGGAAGCCTGCCTGTGGGCTTCCTGTTCCAGGTGTGGGTCCCAGCTTTGATCCCTGCTCTAACACATTTCACCATTTAAACCGTCTACTTTTAGACCATTTAAATGGTTTTAAAATTAAACTAATTTTTACATCCCTAGTTGGAACTAGAGTGTATCCCTAAAACTAAATTCAGCTTTGATTTAAAATTTGCTATGAATAGAAACCTCACCTTAAGATTTAGTAAACTGATGTAATATTTTCCTGAGTCCTCAGATTGCTGATGCTATGCCTTCCACTGTGGTGTCAGAGTATGCACAACCTTTAGCCTGCCATTCCAGTTACAAAACCACTGTGACACACACTCTTTGTGATGGTCTCCATTAATGCCTAATGCAGTGTTAACTCTGAAACCTAATTATAATCAAAATGTTCACATGCATTAGAACATCACAGACACAAAACCAGAGTTAGGAACTGATTCCTCAGCCAAATACCACATGGAACTGGAAGTAAGCCAATCAGACAGCAGTTTGGGGTGGGGGCAGGGTAGGGGTAGGGGAGGGAGGAAAGGGAGGAGAAAGCAAATATTTTAGTGTGCCTGTGTTGCATCTGAAAGATTGGCATGCAGAGCAGAAGCAGTTTTGGATCTGAGCTGTTTCCTATAAGCCACTGGGAAAAGGACACAGCTTTCACCACAACCTCATATCAGGAGGGAGACAAGTACCACCACACTCCTTGTTCTGTTTTGTTTTGTTCCTAAGAAAGAAGCTGCCTCAGAGAGCTGCTGATGCTGCAAGGAACTGCAGGTTGCAACCAAAGCCTGGCTTTGGGCTTGAATGGGAGCCAGAGTCCAAGCTGCTGCCTGCACACTGAGTTCTGCAGGGGTTCTAAATGGCCACAGCCTGTGCTCAGATGTGGCCCAAGCTTTGCCTGTGGCTGCACTCCTGGATCCAGCCAGCATTTCTGAGACTGCAAGGAGCAGGAGAGGGACAGGAGCTGGCACACCCTGCTACATGCTGCCTCTGGAGTGCAGTAGCAGAGGGAGCCCTGGTGAGAGGTAGCTGAGGGCTGGAGCTTATATTAGCAAGTGTGCAAGGTAGAGCCCCCGCGCAAGTTCAGCCCAAAGGCAATAAACAGGAACAGGGCAGTGAGCTGCTTGCAAACCAAGCAGTGCTCCCAGCTGCTACCTTTGGAGAGCTCTCTTCCACGCTCAGCTGAAAGACACTGACTGCAGGGTACTATACCCTTATGTTTTGTTCAGAGTTATGAACATTTCAGAGCAATGGACAACCCCTATTCTTGAGGTGCTCATATCTTTGAGGTCCTACTATAGATAGCTGACCAAAACATCCAAGAGATGAGAGGGAAAGTCTCTTTGTGAAGAAGCTCTCCACTACCTACTGGGTTGCACCTCATTCTGGAGTCACAAGTGGCTGGAGTTTAGTTCACAAGTGAAACTGGAGGAAGGTTCACTCTCCCCTGCTGTGTCCCAATGTGACTTCAGTCTAAAAATTAAGCAAAAAGAAAAAAGAAGCTCTTCAGATCTGAATTCAGTTCTGAAGTCACACTAGCTAAATATCTTCCAGAGCCAGATGAATAAAAATCAAATGCCAGAAGATGGCATGTATTGTGACTCTTGCATTCCAGTGACTGAACTGCAAGCATCAGAGACAGAGGGTTAAATGCTCTGGTCTGGCTGAGAAGTGGTCAGTACAAGTCCAGAAAGGGGTCATGGTAAAAATCACTTTAAACAAGCAAGTCTATATTCCTTAGGGCTCCTGAATGAGTTTTTGGGATTCTCTGTCTGTCTGCCTGCTGGCTAATTTTCAGTATGCAAAATCTGATGGAAACACTGTCTGTGATCATATCTGATATGAATAAAAGGAAGGACTTCCATTTTCAGCAGGCCTATAAAGGCAGTCAACTGGTCAGTCAAAGACACAGAAGTCAGCGAACAGAAATGAAAAAGGGGACTTCAGAGAAATAAATGGGAAAGGCAAGCAGTAACAGAGGATGGAAAAGCTAGAGAAGAAAAGAGTGGCTAGTCCTACAAAAGAGGAGAAAAGATAATGGAAATAGCCAGAGTTCAAAGATCCAGGAGGATAGAGGGTGATGCACAGTCACAAGTGAGAACAGAAAACAAGAATTTGCTCCAAGAAAAAACAGAAGGAGAGAGCCTGGAATACAGCATCAACACCAGCAACACCAGAAAGAGGCAGGTCTATGTGACTAGGGACACCCTACTAAGAAGAAAAGATCGGCCTGTCACCATAGGTGATCCAGAGAACAGAAGGGTGTTCTATCTGCTGGGAGCTAAGACACAGGAGGATGTCAAACTGAGATGGAAGAGGATCCTGATGAAAGCAGAAAAGAATCCACTGCCTGTCTTTCATGTGGGAAGAAATGATACTGAAGAAAATGACACCAGGCTGAGTGAGACACTTAAAGAAATGGAAGCTCAGGTGACATTTAGTAGGATTCTACCTCTCCCTAGAGAAGAAGAGCAAGGACAAGGTAAGATTATGATGATCAACAGATGGCCTGGAGAATGGTGCTATAAAAAGGGCTTTGTGATAGCTAATCATTGGGAGGCATTCACAGGCAATATGACTGTTCTCATAGGATGGAGTTCATCAGAGTAGGGAGGGAAACAGACTTCTGGGATGGAGGATGGCACAACTGTTTAAAAGAATTTTAAACCAGGAACTTAGGGAAGACAGTTGGAAAATGCTAATGGAATCTGCATGCTTGATTCTAATATCAAGCAGGAGGAATATCAAGTAAAAGAAGAGACAACAAAGGAGAAAGGAACAAGAGAGGGTAGGAGAAAGGACTACAGGTGGAAAGTCAGTGCCACTGGCAGTATCATTCAGGTATGTAAGACTGGCAGTCAGTTGAAATAACTAAATCTATTCAGATCAGGGATACAGGTGAAGCCAAACAGAAGCAATACCAATGCAAAGTGCCTGGGTAACAGAAAGGACCACTTAGAACTACTGGTGCAGGAAGTGAAACCAAGTGTTATTGTGTCAGCAAGGCCTGAGTGTCTTCCCTCTGCTCAGTCAGTTGAAAGGGGACACCTTATTTGCATGAGTACAGTTAGGGACTTAATATAATTTCACTGTATATGGATAAACCCACATAGGTACTGGGCATGATGGAAAATGGTTCATATGGCTGGTTTTGAGCTACAAATCACTTTGGCTGTGTTCACACACAGGCATTATTTCGATACAAGTTGTGTCGAAACAACTTGTATCGAAATAATGCCTTATTTCAAAATAACTTAATTCGAATTAACAGTTTGTTAATTCGAATTAAGGAAAAAAGCTCAAAGCGAAATAGCAGTTTCAGGCAACAGTTATTTCGAAACAAGTCACTGTTGTTTCGAAACAACATGTTCGGATGGCATTGTTTCGAAACAATTGTTTCGAAACAATGTTGTTTTCGAAACAATTGTTTCGAAACAATGTTGTTTTGTCCCCACATGGGGTTTAAGTTGTTTCAAAACAACGCCGTTGTTTCGAAACAACGGGTGCCATTGTTTCAAAACAATGTTGTGTGAACAGGGTTGTTTCGAAATAAGAGTGCTGTGTGAACACAGCCTTTTGTGTTAACTGCAGAGGTGATGAAATGTCCTCTGATTGTGTGAATAAATGATACCAGAGACTTGCTTAACCACTTCTGATGAGAAATTCACTCTCACCTAAACAGAGCTCAGAAGGGTGGTGGACAGAAGTTCCAACTTTGTAAGGGAGAAAGGAGGAGTTGAGGGAGGTTTCCTGAAGAGACTGAACTAGCCTTGACAAAGTGCTGTCCTCAGGCATGGATTAACCTTCTCCTTCCATTTTCAAAAGGCAGGGTTAATGATTCCTTTTGTAGTCTTCTGTTTTGAAGCAGGGAGCATTGCTCCTGTTTCAGCAGAAAGATATTTTGTTCATGGGCAAACCTAAGAGTTGAAATCACTAGAGCAGCAGTTCCCAACATTCCCTTTATGTGGATCATTACATTGCCATTGAAAGCTTTTGTGGACCATGTAAAAAACTATTTTAAACATTTTTAACATAGCCTATGGCTGACAGGAGTCAAACTTGTATTTCAAGGGTTACTAAAAATTCAGCTATTTCTAATAATGTGTTATGCTCATTCACAAACACATTTCACTCATCACAGTACATTTATCTGCAGTAATTACCTTCTCCCCCAGCACCCACTGACTACCTGCAGTACCCTCATGAATCTCCAGTGGTCCAGGAACCACAGGTTGGGAACGACTGCACTAGAGAAACTGGTAAATCTTGAATGACAACCAGTGGAGAGGTAGCAGCAGTGGTTGATGCCTACAGATGGTGAGAGCCATTAGTGGTCAATGCCTGCAGAGGCCAGCAGCAGTGAGTACCTACAGATGGCAGAAGACAGCAGACGGCAGGAGCCACAAGGGGTTGGTGCTGACAGATGGGGACTCAGAAGGCCCAGAGGTAGCAGGAAGCAGCTGTGGAGCAGGTCTGGTCAAACCCAAGTTCAGCAAGAGCCTGCAGGAATGGACTGGCTTAAGCACCTCCCCCAGGGAGAAGTGGACACTGCTGCTATGATGTTCAGTTCAGTGGAAAGTGAGAAAAGAGACGTGAAGGACGTGCCCCATGTACTCTGGCATGGGGTGGATTTTGCTCATTGGGTTTATAAATTCTGCGCTGCAATGTTTTCCCAAACCTGCGCTGTTTGGATATTTCCTTCTTTTATTAAAAGGCTTACTTTCTCCTCAGACTGTGTGCTTGTGAGAGAAAAAAATATTGCCTTTTAGGTTGCCCAGGGGATAATGTGTGAATCCCCAGGGATATGTCTACACTTAGAATTGAATTCAAATTGATAAGAATCAATTTGAAATCAGTTAAGTGCATGTCCACACTCCCTTTCATCAGTTCGAACTGAGGAACTCCTCAGTTCGAATTGATGAAAGCTGACATCAAATTGGTCAAACCTTGTTTGACTTCGAAGTCATGGTCAATTTGAACCCAGTAGTTTGAATTGACATAGGTTGACCTTCCCCCCAGGGTGCATGGCACCCAGGAAGGAATACCAGCCCTCAAGCTCCTGGGGCCAGCAGTCCCAAAGGTGCCTCCACCACCCTCCAGCCAGATCTGGTTGGGGGGCACTGAGGTTCCTGTCCCCTGCCTGGGGAGAGGGATCCAGCGTGGCACTGGAGCTGTGCTTCCTGCACTCAGGGGTGGAATCCCCAGGTGCAGGGAGAAGGGACTCCCATGTGCGGCTGCAGCCCCACTGGCCGCGTACCGGGACAGTGACCCCCATGCGTGGCTGCAGCTGTGCTAGACCTACAGAGGGGGCAGGGACTTTCTTCCCCACCCCCTCTGTGAGGTGTCTAGGGGGATGCCCAGGAAAAATATCCCCTGCCAGGCTTCTACCTTCTCAGCTTGGCATGGAAGAAAGCATCCCCTGCCCAGCTCTAGCCTGGTAGAGCTAGAGCTGGGCAGGGGATGCTTTTCCCTGTGCTGGGGTCAGAGTGCTGGAGCCCAGCAAGGGATTGGGTGGTGGCATGGCCTGTTTTGGTGGCCATGTTGCCACACCTCCCATGGTGCCCCTCCTCCAATTCGAATTAACAAGTCCAGTTCATGGACATACTAGTTCGAATTGGAGTTTCTAGTGTGGCCGTGTCAATCTGAATTGACTGAATATGAACTAATAATTATAGGTATGTCCACACGAGGTTTTTATTTCAAAACAACACTGGTTGTTTTGAAATAAAAACCTGCATGTCCACACGACATTCTCTTGTTTCGGAACAACGAGCTCCGTCGTTTTGAAACAAGAGCCGTTGTTTCAAAACGGCTTAAACCCCATTCATTTTGAAACAGCTGTTATTTCAAAATGGTTATTCTGAAATAACGCCATTTGGACATGTTGTTTCGAAATAACACCATTGTTTTGAAACAATTGTTTTGAAACAACATGTCCAAACGGCCTTATTTCGAAATAACCATTTTGAAATAACAGCTGTTTTGAAAGCAGGCTTTCCCTTAATTCGAATTAACTTATTTTGAAATAAGGACTTTATTTTGAAATAACTCATTTTGAAATAACTTATTTTGAAATAACAATTTATGTGTGGACATAGCCTATTAGTTTGAATTGACTAGTTTGAATTCAGTCAATCTGAATTAACACTCTAAGTGTAGACATAGACCAGGAGACTGGGTAAGGGCTCAAGCTGGTTTGGTGTTGTATCATCGACAGGTGTCCCTTGATATAGAACCCAGGCCTTTGCTGCTACCAGCTCTCCCTGGCAGAAGGGCTCAAATAGTAATAATTAAATCATGGTGAAAGAATTGTCATGACTGGGGTACAAGTATTGAAGGGCATGTGCTGTTCAGGAAAAACAGAAATAGAGGTAATGGTGGTGGATGAGCATTATATGCTAATAACAAGGTACTCTGTAAAAAATTTGAAATTATGGAATGGATAAAACAAAATCTGTTTGTATCAAAATCATTTTGGGAAAGAAAAGTAGGGTGGGCTCCAGTGGGTTACTGCTTGGTGACTGCTATAGGCCCCCAAAATCTGATCTGGATATGGATAGAGATCTTTTAAAAATATTTTTAATTAAACAAATGCTACTGAGAATTGTGTGATTATGGGAGACCTTAGTTTACCAGACATAGAGTGGAGGACAAGTAGTGCTAATAATGGTAGGGTCCAGATATTCCTGAATGTGATAGCTGACAGATTTCTTCACCAAATAGTTACCAAACCAACAGGATGTGATTGCAAATTTAGTTGGTGAGTAGTGAGTGTAGAGTTTTAGGGGAAATTATAATCCAATAAGGAGAGGCAGCGTATTCAGAGCTGTGTAAGGAGTCTTTATTGAAAGAGAACTGAGAGAGAGAACTTGACAGACAGGTTTCCCTAGCACCTAAATGACCCTCCCATTTATCACTATGACAACGCCAATGACCCTAGGTAGTCCAAAACACCACATATTCCTCCCCCTCTAATGAACCCCCCCCCCCGAAAGAATAAGTACTAAAGTAGGAGATGAGGGTAGACTGCCCCATCTCTGGCAAACCCCCGGGGAATTATTCTGCCCCATGAAGAGGGGGTCACCCTAGCTAAAGGTCCAGCCAATTAGGAGGTCTTCTGTCTTGAGGTGGATTACAGCGAACTTCTGGTGTGCCCACACCAGAAGGTGGTAGTGGTGGTGGTGTGACCACAGGTACTAAGGAAGTAGCTGGAACCAGAGAGGATGTTGTGTCCGGTTGGTCCAGGGAGGCTGAAGGCGTTGAAGGGGTGGCTGGACCAGGAGAGACAGAAACAGTAGTTTCATGCTCTTATGTTGTATCATCAGTAAGGGTGAAGTCAGATATGTCTGCTGGAGATGCATCTTCTGGATGGATATGACGGAGAAACAAATGATCTACATGCTGTCGCCAAGCTAGGCCACTCGTTGTCTGGACAGAGTAGGAAACAGGTCCTGTCTGGGCAATGACCATTGTTGGGACCCATTTAGCACCTGAAGCATAGTTTCGAGCGAGAACTGGCTGTCCAATACTGAAGGTGCGGCCCTTTGTTCCTGGTGAATGTCTGCTCACCTGGTCCCACTGTTGGCATTGAACCACTTGCCGTGTGTCTTGTGGTTTCAACAAATCAAAGCAAGAATGCAACTGCTGTCACATCATAAGAAAAGCTGGAGATGCCTTAGTTGTAGCTTGTGGAGTGCTTCTGTAGGACAACAAGAAGTTGTCCAGACACTTCTGAAGAGGTGAACGTCCCTTTGCAGAATTTAGAGCTTACTTCATAGTCTGTACGAACCTTTCCGTGAGTCCGTTGGTGGAAGGATGGTACGGTGCTGACCTGATGTGATGTATTCCATTGGCCTTCATAAAAGTTTCAAAATCCTGAGAAACGAATTGTGGTCCATTGTCACTCACCAACTGTTCTGGAAGACCATAACGACTAAAAAAGCCACGCAAAGTCTGAATAGTGGTTTCCGTAGTAGTGGACTGCAGTACAGAGACATCTGCCCATTTTGAATGGGCATCCACAGCAATTAAAACATACATCCTTCAAATGGGCCAGCAAAATCAACATGGATACGTTGCCATGGCCTTTCGGCTCAATCCCATGGGTGAAGAGGTGCCAACTGAGGTGCGTTCCGGACGCTCTGGCATGAGGTACAAGCTCTAGCCGTTTCTTCAATGGCCCTGTCTAAGCCCGGCCACCAGAAATAGTTCCGTGCAATTTCTTTCATGTGCACTATGCCGCAGTGACTTGAATGGAGCTGTTCCAACAAATGTGGTCTTAATGAAGGTGGGATAATGACACGCATACCCCACAACAAACACCCAGATTGGGTTGATAACTCTGTCCTCCTAGACACGTAGGGGCGGAGGTCAGGAGAGACATGAGAGTCAGGTAAGAATGTTCCATGCATCACGAAATCCATAACTTGTGACAATACTGGGTCAACCTGTGATGCTTTCTTCACTTGAGTTGCCGTGACAGGTGTGTTTTCCACCTGTTCAAAGTAAAAGATTCCTTCCTGACCCTGATCGTGATGGTGTGCTGGTAAGGGTAGCCTTGAAAAACCCATCAGCATTGCAACGCAAAGAGGATTGCTTATATTTTATTTCATATGTGTATCCAGAAAGTATCAATGCCCATCGTTGCATCCGACTAGCAGCCAAATGTGGGATGCCTGTGTGTGGCCCCAAAATTGATGTCAGGGGTCGATGGTCAGTGAGAAGTGTGAACTTCTTTCCCCACAGGTACTAGTGAAATTTTCGAACGCCAGAAACAATGCCCACTGCTTCGCGTTCAATTTGGGCATAGTTAGTTTCTGCCTTGGTCAAGGAGCGTGAAGCAAAAGCAATTGGCCTTTCTTCACCAGAAGGCATAATATGTGACAATACAGCTCCAACTCCATAAGGGGAGGCAACACAAACCAACTGCAGGGGCAAAGATGGGTCAAAATGTGTCAGAACCTTAGAGTTTACCAGTGAGCGTTTAGCTTCACTAAATGCAACATCACAGGCTTCAGTCCAGTTCCAGGCCTTTTTCGGCCCAAGAAGCTCATGTAGGGGTTTCAGGAGCATCGCTAATTGTGGAATAAACTTGCCATAATAGTTTAATAAGCCTAAAAAAGAGCAAAGTTGGCTTACGTTCTGAGGCAGCGGAGCATCTACGATAGCCTTAACCTTGGCTGGAGACTTATGGAAACCATCAGCATCAATTATATGTCCTAAATATTCAACTGAGGGCTGGAAAAACTTACATTTGTCTCTGTGAACACGTAGACCATACTCTTCCAGTCTTTGTAGAGTAGCTTCCAAGTTCGTGTTGTTCCTCCTCATTTTTGTCAGTGACCAGGATGTCATCCAGATAGCACTGTACTCCTGATAAACCACTCAAAATCTGATCCATTGCCCTTTGGAACAAAGCTGGGGCTGAAGTAATGCCGAAAGGTAAATGACAGTATCTGTACAACCCCTTATGTGTTACAATTGTCAACAATTCTTGAGATTCTTCTTCAACATGCATCTGTTAGTACGCTTGACTCAAATCAATCTTGCTAAATTTTTGTCCTCCAGCCAAACCTGCAAAGATGTCCTCAATGCGGGGAAGAGGATATTGTTCTGCACATAACGCTGGGTTGACAGTGACCTTGAAATCTCCACAAATCTGAATGGAGCCATCCTTCTTCACTACTGGGACAATGGGTGTTGGCCCACTGGCTGTGGGTAACTGGCACTAAGACTCCCTCTTTGACTAACCGCTCCAAGTTTTCTTCCACCTTGGGTCTGATGGCAAATGGCACCATCCTGGCCTTCAAACATTTTGGTTGGCAATCAGGCTTTATATTTAATTTCACAGTGATTCCCTTCATGCTGCCTAAGTCTTCACCGAAAACAGCAGCGTGTTCCGTTAGTACCGCTGCTAGATTCATTTCTTCTTTAGTCAATTGATGCACATGTGACCAATTGAGTTGGATTTTCCTGATCCAAGATCTTCCCATTAGGGCTGGGTAATTCCCCTTCAGCACAAACAGTGGTAGCTTTGTGGTCTGTCCATTAAGTTCTACTTTCACATCAATAGTACCCAACAGGGGAACAGTCTCTCCAGTATATGTCTTCAAAACGACTACTGTCGGCTTAAGTGGCAGATGTCTAAAGTCCTTCTCATACACAATGTTAGAAACTAATGAAACTGCTGCGCCAGTGTCCAGTTCCATGTGTATAGGTTTGCCTTCCAACACAGGTGTTACCCAGAATTTACGTGGGCCAGCTGTTATAGACAAAACAGGGAGGGAATCTTCATCTTCCGATTGGGTGTCACTATGATCACCTGTATTCTGCTCTACTGCATGCAGAATTTCTCTCTTAGTCCTCCAAACCAACGGCCCATTTTTCTCAGGTCTGCCTCTTCTGTTTGGCTCACCCTTGCTTTGTTTGCAGGCACGTTCAATGTGCCCTCTCTTATCACATTGTCGACACAGTAGTTCTTTAAACCGGCACTCTGATGCAAGGTGGTCCTGCTTCCCACACCAGTAACATTCTTGTCTCCCCAGTGTCCTGGGTGCAGGTTGTAGGGACACTTTACAGACACTGACCCTGATCTGTTGCATGTCTTGGGTGATGCGTTCCATGGAGACTGCAATTTCCACAGCCTTCTGCAAAGTGAGTTCACCTTCAGTCAACAGGTATTTTCGTGTTGATTCACTATGCAGGCCACACACCAGCCTGTCACGCAGCATTTCCTCTAACATGTTCTTGAAGTCACAGTGTGATGCCAGCTTCTGCAGAGCTGCTACAGATTGTACAACTGATTCACCTTCACCTTAGTTCCTTTGGTAGAACCAAAACCTCTCTGCAATTACTAGTGGCTTTGGGGAGAAATGTGCTCCCAGAACTTCCACTGGGTCCCCGTAAGGTTTCTGCTCTGGCTTCTCCGGATAAAGCAAATCACATAGCAAATTATAAGTCTTAACTCCAATGACTGTTAGAAAAACTGGTAGCTTCTTCTCATTAGTTATGTCATTTGCTATTACAAAATTTTGAAATTGGGCTGTATATGTCTGCCACAGATCTGCCAAATGATCATATGCTTCAAAGGTTGTAGTAAGTAAAGCCATGATGCCCTCTTGTGGTTATTGTTTGTCTTTTCAGTTAACAGCAGGCAGATCAGCTTTCAGAATAGCCAGCTAGCCCTTAGGCAAACAGATCAGCTTTCACAGCTACAACCCAACCCCCATGCAAGCAGTAAAATATAGTTTTGCTTCTTACATTGCATTCTGGTTTTCCAAAGTTGCCAGGATTGTTGAGGATAGCCAACTCCATCACAAATCCCATCCTCTGTCGCCAGATGTAGAGTTTTAGGGGAAATTATAATCCAATAAGGAGAAGCAGCATATTCAGAGCTGTGTAAGGAGTCTTTATTGAAAGAGAACTGAGAGAGAAAGGACACAACAGACAGGTTTCCCTAGCACTTAAACGACCCTCCCATTTATCACTATGACAACCCCAATGACCCTAGGTAGTCCAAAACACCACAGTGAGGAACTCAAAAAAAACTGATTGTAGAGGACAATCTTTGTTTGAGTGACCATGAGTTAAGTTTAAACTAAATGGAAGGATTAAAAAAATAGACCTGCAACTAGGGTCCTTGATTTCAAAAGGGAAAACCTAAGGAAATCAGTTAGGGAAGTGGATTGGACTGATTCACTCAAGCATCTGAATGTAGAGGAGTCTTGGAATTAGTTTAAGTTAAAGTTGCATGAAGTAGCTGAAGCCTTCTTTCCAAGGAAGGGGAAAAAATTCACAGGGAGGAGAAACAGACTGAAACAGGTTACTAAGAGAAAACAGAAAGGCTACAAGGCATAGAAAGCAAAAAGCTAACAATGACAGCTACCTGTTGGAATCAGAAAGCGTACAAAAGAGATAAGAATTGCCAAAAGTCAAGCAGAATCAGATCTTACAAATGAAATAAAAACTAACAGTAAAAAGTTCTTTAGCCGTATAAATAAAAAGAAAACAAGGAAAGAAGAAAAGGGACTGCTAAGCACTGAGGATGAGGTGGACACAGAAGACAAGCTAGGTATGGGCCAATAGCTAAATGAATACTTAGCTTCACCTTTTAATAGGAATAATGGAAGAGTTTGGGGACAGTGGCAGGGTTGCTAAGAGAAATGAAGATATAGATCAGGGGCGGGCAATAGGTTTGACAGGTGGGCTGAGGGGGTGGCAAAAAGCTGGCAGCAGAGCCGGTCAACACAGAGACCAGGGCCATCCCTAGAAGGGCAGGGCCTGGCGCCGACTGGTCTGTGGAGTTGGGTGGAAGAGTGGGTCCTGGCCTCTGGGCCGGCTCTCCCTGCCCCTGGGCAGGCTGTTCCACTGTAGGGGTCAGAGGGCCAGCTCAGAGGCTGGGTTCTGCACTTCTGCCCTGGTGCTTTCAGCGCCTTGCCAAAGGCAGAGGGACAAGGGAAAATAAGGCACTAATGGGAGGGCACTGGTGCAGGCCCAGCACTGCCCTGCTTAGTGCAGGGCAGCGTGGCCCATGGAACTGCAGGGCCTGGAGTGATTGCCTCTCTCACATCTCCAGGGACAGCTCTGACAGTGGTAAAGGCCCTTATGAGGGGGGCAGTGGAGAGCCTGCCAATGGGCCTGTGCAGAGTTGGCTGCAGTGCCAGTGCAGCAGTGGAGAGTTTGTAAGGAAGTTCATGTTTTTCACTGACTGTTAAACTCTAACATTAATTTTTGGACCACACACAGGCATTCCACCATTGGCTGCGACTCATATGGAACGATGGACATTGTTGCACTCCACACACACGTATTGTAATGTTTTGGGTTACCACAGGTGCTTGGGATTGCTATAGTGATATCTGGGAGGGGTTGTTTTAGTTGCTAGGAAAAACCTGGTAGACTACTTTAGTTCGAGTATAATAAAGAATACAGTATGGAGTTGTCGTGTATGTCTCTACAATAATAATTTAATATAATATTCTACATATCATGTCTGAGATCAAATATCAGAAGTCCACTCTGCAGTGCAATGAAGACAGTGTTTCAAGGCTGCCTTTACCAGTTAACCATCATGATATTGGCCAGAAAGAAATCTTTGACTTTGAACAGGCAGAGAACATACTTGTCACTGCTACTCAAGTAAAGAAAGCAACTTGTGCTGATCCAGTACAGTCCCAAGTTATGGGCCAACTGATGAATGGAAAATTCTATGGGACCATCAGGTCTCACCTCATCTCTTTCCCTATATCTCCAGTAAGATGGAGTTACCAATCCATTCTGGTTGCTTTTTGTGGGGGATCAGTGACATTATTCCAACATTACTGAGATCACAAATGTTGGAACAGCTACATTCATGTGCAGGAAGCTATGGTTATGACATACAATTTAGTTCGAATTAAGGAGGCTTAATTCAAACTAAATGGGTATGTCCACACATCTCTTTTATTTCAAAATAACACTGGTTATTTCAAAATAAAAAACTGTATGTTCACATGACGTCTTCTTATTTCGAAATGACAGCCTCTGTCATTTTGAAATAAGAACCGCCATTTCGAAACAGCTTAAACCCCATTCATTTTGAAACGGCTGTTATTTTGAAATGGTTATTTTGAAATAAGGCCGTTTGGACATGTTGTTTCGAAACAACACCATTGTTTGAAAACAACTGTCCAAACGGCCTTATTTCAAAATAACCATTTCAAAATAATACTGTTTTGAAAGCAGGCTTTCCCTTAATTTGAATTAACATTTTCTTAATTTGAATTAACTTATTTCAAAATAAGGACTTTATTTTGAAATACCTCATTTTGAAATAACTTATTTTGAAATAACAATTTATGTGTGGACATAGCCAATTAGTGCATGTCCAAACTAGCTTTCATTAGTTTGAACTAAGGAGTTCCCTTAGTTTGAACTATGGAAACCCTAGTTTGAAGTTATAAAACCGCCCTTAAGTTCAAAGTGATGGTTAATTCAAACTCATTAGTTCAAATTAACTCAATGCAGTTGTGCTAATTCAAACTGTTAGTTTGAATTAACCACAGCTTGATCTTCCCTGTGCAATAGCGCCCCCTACTTGATTCAAACTAGCAAGTCCTGTTGATGGACATACTAGTTTGAATTAGGGTTTCTAGTGTGGCCATGTTAATTCTAATTAACTTAATTTGAACTAATCATTATTAGTTCAAATTAATTTCGTTCAAATTCAGTTAATTCAAACTCACTTTCTAAGTGTAGACATAGCCTTAGTGTTTTATAATAAAGACATAAACATGGATTGCTCTCATCTTCTTGAATGCAAGCTATTTCAAAAATTCAATGTAACAGTGTCTAGCTATCAAAAGACTGAAGTTCTGGAACAGTTCTTTAAGGGGCGTAACGGGAGCAAAATCCCTAACTTTCAAGATGGATCTTGATAAATTCAAGGAGGGAATGGTATGATGAGATTGTGTACAATGGCACATGTCCCAGCTGTGACTACTACTAGCAAATATCTCCAGTGGCCAGTGGTAGGATGTTAAATGTGGAGGGCTCTGAGTTACTACAGAGAATACTTTTCAAACGTCTGGCTGGTGGGTCTTGCCTGCATGCTTGGAGTCTAACTGAGTGCCATAATTGGGGTGGTGAAGATCAGACTGTCAGAGGCCTAGGAGTTTCTAGCCTTCCTCAGCAATATGAGGCACAGATCACTTAGTCGTTTGAACTAGGCTAAATGGTAACTTGAAGATTTGAGGACTTCAATAACTCAGTCAGAGACTATGGGCTTAATTCAAGAGTGCCTGGGTGGGTTTTGGTGGTCTGTGATATGCAGGAAATCAGACTATATGATCATGATGGTCACTTAAGACTTAATGTCTATGAGTCTATAAACCACATTTTGTATCCAACCAGTCTCACAATCCTAGCTGGTGTCAAGTGGCTGTTGTTCCATTGTAGTCAACAGGACAGACCACAGAATAAAGTAAGCAGCCTGAAGGCTCCTCTAATCTGTCAGGGTATGTCCACACCTCTCTTTTATTTCAAAATAACACTGGTTATTTCAAAATAAAAAACTGTATGTACACATGACGTTTTCTTATTTTGAAATGATAGGCTCTATCATTTCAAAATAAGAACTGTCATTTTGAAACAGCTGAACCCCCATTCATTTCTAAACGGCTGTTATTTTGAAACGGTTATTTTGAAATAATGCCATTTGGACATGTTGTTTTAAAACAACACCATTGTTTCGAAACAACATGTCCAAACGGCCTTATTTCGAAATAACCATTTTGAAATTACAGCTGTTTTGAAAGCAGGCTTCCCTTAATTTGAATTAACATTTTCTTAATTCGAATTAACTTATTTAGAAATAAGGACTTTATTTCAAAATAACTCATTTCGAAATAACAGTTTATGTGTGGACATAGCCTCAATGGCCTCCAGAAGGTACTATGGATCCACAGACAAGAACAAGTGTATTACTACCCGAGTTAATGAGAAAACAAATTTTCTGTTCTGTGAAAAATTTCAACATTTCAAACAAAACAAAACTCAGAATTAGGACAGAATTTTGAATTTTTTCACAAAATAAAATAAAAAATTGTTTGTCATTCAAAATGTTTAATTTAAGTAGACCAACAATTTGTAATTTTTTTTATATAAACATAAAATAAAGAAAATTTTGAAACTAAGTAATTTCAAAACAGTAATTCAAAGATCTCCATTTTGAAAAATATTAAAATGAGATGATTTCACATTTTCAAAAGAGCTCTTTCAAATGAATTTTTGTCAAAGTTTGTGAAAAAAATTCAGTTTGGTTGAAATACCATTTTCCAACAAGAAATTGTTTTGATGAATTTTTTTTTGACCAGGTATAGTTATCAAATGCCTTAAGGGCATTTCTATGTTATAAGAACTGCCAAAAACATCATTAGTGCACAATTTATGTTGTCAAGCACTGCCTTGAGCCCCTCCCAGAGCACTGAATGCACCTAGATTTAAACCTATGAAAGCCAGGAACTGCAGAACTGATGTAACACAAATTTAATCTCTGTAAAGCAGGAAACAGAATTAACATCCATGCTACCCTCAAGAAACAGCCTTAACTCTTTGAGTGATTCCTCAACATGCCAATACATTACACACATTAGTACTCTTCTCTGATAGATGCAACAGAAGACTATAGGAACAAAAACCACAAGCACTGTAGGACACAGTTTAACATTTTTTTTTCTAAGGCAAAATTTGATTTTAGGTAAGGCATAGGAAACAGGAGTAACAACCCCCCCCCATTCCACACTCCAACACTGAGCCTACTCCACACAGACCATTTTCCTCCCTTTCACACTTATATGAAGACTCCCTTCTGAGACATGGCTTTTATTTACCCTTCACTACATCTCCCAGACCTCTGATGTGTCACCAGACCACTAATAGCCCCAAGGGTAGTGAAGCAGACTAAAGACCGCAGCACTCAACTAAGCCATACTGAATCGACCAAGGTACTCATATGTGCCTTTACTAAAATCAGAGTTACAGCCCTTACAAGCTGCTCCAACTAATCCCTCCTTCATTCCATACAGGGAACACAACTGTATTAAATGGCTGAGAGATTAGTTGGGGAGGATGATAGAACAGCTTATCACTAGTTGGTGTAGATCAATCATAGCTCCATTGGAGTCAATCATCCGTAGCACCACTGGAGTCAATAGAGCTGTGGTAATTCACACCAGATGAGGATCCAGCGCACTGACTGAACACTAAGAAGTTGTATAACAGTATTCCACCATTGTTACCACTAGATCACCAGAATGAGAGCCCAGGTGTAGACAATGCTTTGGAGGTTTCTTAATTAGCCGGCTCAGAGCAACTTTATTTGAGAAGGTTTATGTGACTTCTCTGCCAGGTAACATGCAGCACCTTGGCAACAATTCATGGTTTCACCAATGGGCAGTTTTTGCACAACACAATTCATGAGTGCTAATGAGGGTAATAGCTTCCTAAAAGAATTTTTGGAACATTTAGAGAATATTCCTTATCACTAGCTTAAAATGTTCACTTTACCTTTTTAGTTATCAGTAAATCTGTTGTTCCAGAGAACAATCCCAAAATCTGCAGCAACCACGTCACTAGGTTGAACGGTATTTTCTCTGGGTGCTTCAAGCAAACCATGATCAAAGTGAATGCTAAAGTAAGACACTGCAGAATATCCTCCAACTCCTTTTGCTGCAGAGCAGCGTCCACATTTACTGTTTTATTTCTGTGGATATAGAAAAAGAAATAGCACTCAAAACTCAGGTCTTCAATAATGTATGGCATTCTAACTTATAATTTAAAAGCTAGCAAAAATATTCAATGCTAGTATATTAGCCATGCACTGCAGAGACACACAGGGTACATCTACACTGGAGCCTTAGGTCAACTTAACCAGCCGTAAGTCAACTTAAGGAATGCCCTGATCACATTTAGAATTTATTAAGTCAACTTCAGGGCTTCCTTAAGACAACTTAAGGTCAACTTAATGGTTAAGTCAACTTTCTTAAGTTGACTCAAGGCAGTGAAGACTCTTAAGTTGACTTTATTAAGTTGACTTAAGCCACTGTGAAGCTTAAGTCGACTTAATAAAGTTGACTTAAGCCATTGTCTAGCAGCGTGGGCACAAGGAACTGAGACTCTGTTAAGTCGACTTAAAAAGAGCGTGGACTCTCTAACTTAAAAAGGTTAACTTTAAGTCCACTTAAAGCTGACCTTGTTAAGTTGACTTAACAGAGCCTCCAGTGTAGACATACCCATGGTGGCTGAGAACAGGCCCCTGACACACTGGGCACTGCACAGACACACAGTGAGAGGCACTGCCTGCCTTTTAGGAGTCACTGGTTAAACAGATAAAGGAAGGATTATTACCCGGAGGTCACCAATGAGACTGTGTGCCCCAGAAAGACTATTGCTATGTCCACATGTACATGCTTATTTTGATTTAAGTTAATTTGAAATAAAATCCTTAATTCAAATGAACTTAAATCAAAATAAGCAATAACCTCAAATCGAAATAGCAAGTCCAGACACAGGATTTGCTATTTTGAATGAGGAGAGGGGCACCATGGGAGGTGTGGCCTTCACTGGGCCATGCCCCCACCCAATATATACAAAAAGGAAGGCACCTTGGGAAGGAGAAGGGCAAAAGTGATATTTCGAAATAATGGTTATTTTGAAATAACATGTCCGATCGGCTTTATTTCACAATAACCATCGCGAAATAACAGACAATTCAAATTAAAGTAGGTTTAAGCTATTTCAAAATAATGTCTCTTGTTTTGAAATGACAGAGCTTGTCATTTTCAAAACAAGAAAACGTTGTGTGGACTTTTTAAAATCGAAATAACCAGTGTTATTTCAATTCAAAAGATATGTGTGGACATACCCTACGTGATTTGCCTGACTCAATCAAGGAAAGTACTGCAGATGTAGGCACTGAACACAGACTTCCTGAGTCCTAGGCCTCATCTACACTGGAGATTTGGCTCAGGTGAAACTGTCAGGGGCTAAACCCTGCACTGCCAACAAGGATCTTTGCCTGTGCTTTAGCCACACAAGCCCCTGCCTCCTCGATTCTGATTTTCTATTGTCATGCACCTGGTAGAGTTCTGCAAAGTGGATGTCAGGTAATGCTCTAGTGATCTGTAAAATATGACACCCACCTTGGCACAGCTATATATAAACAACAAGGCACAGGGCAGGGGCGTCGCTGGGGCGGGGAAAGACCCGGGGCACGGGCCCCGCCCCGCCCCGCCCCGCCCCGCCCGGAGGACAGGCCCCGCCCCCAGAGGGCAGGCCCCGCCCCCAGCCAAAAGGCCACACCCCCGGCCCAGGATGGGGCCAGGGGGAGGCCGTGGCGCCGCCGCCGCCAGCTGGGCTGCGCTGCTGTGCGGCGCAGCTCAGCCTAGCCTGGCCCAGCCCGGTGCAGCCGGGCCCGCGGCCGTGGCCCTGGATCCCTGGCCCGGGACGGGGCTGCCGCAGCCGCAGCCAGGCCTCAGATCCCCAGTGGGGGATGGGGCCGCTGCAGCCGCAGGCTGCTGGCCGGGTCCTGGATCCCCAGCTGGGGACAGGGCTGCCGCGGGCGGCCAGCCGGGCCCCGGATCCCTGGCCTGGCCGCTGGTGGCTACGGTGACCCCGTCCCCGGCCGGGGATCCGGGACCCGGCCAGCAGCCCGCGGCTGCAGCGGCCCCATCCCCCACTGGGGATCCAGGGCTGCGGCCACGGGCCCGGCCGCCAGCGGCCGCGTCCGGCCACACCAGGCCAGGCTAGGCTGAGCCGCGCCGCACGGCAGCGAGGGCTAGCTGTTGGCCGCAGCGTGGCCACCCCCTGGCCCTATCCCAGGCCAGAGGGCGGGGCCTGCTGGGCGGCCAGATAGGCCCCGGATCCCTGGCTGGAGACACGGCCGCCGTGGCCGCGGGCCGCCAGGGATCGGGCCCCAGATCCCCAGCCCGATTGGGCTGGAGACCCGGGACACCAGCGTTGGGACCCGGGGCACATGCCCCGTGTGCCCAGCGCTTGCGACGCCACTGGCACAGGGGAAGGAGAGAAGCAAATACAATGTTCATACATTAGGGGCTCAGTTTTCAACAGTAGAAACTGCTACTAAAAGATCTCTTACAGTAGGAAATGTATCCAAGCTTAGAGTCAATTGTTAATGTTAAAGGCAGCGAGCTCAAAACTGTCCATGACAGAATAGTCAGTATGGACAGGGAAAAGCTGTGTTAAGCATCATGCCAGCTAATCACAGTTAAATCCTACTGGACCCAAGGTCATTTGCCCGAGGGTAAAATTTCCAAAGGCTCCTAAATGACTGAGAATCCTAGGGTATGTCTACACTTACACTTTAGTTCAAATTAAGGAGGCTTAATTCAAACTAAATTAGTGCATGTCCATATTAGCTTTCATTAGTTTGAACTATGTCGTTCCATTAGTTCAAACTAAGGAAAGCCTAGTTCGAAGTTATAAAACCGCCCTTAAGTTCAGAGTGATGGTTAATTCGAACTCCCCTAGTTCACATTAACCCAATGTAGCTGTGTTACTTCAAACTGTTCAAATTAACCACAGCTTGATCTTCCCTATGCAGTAGCGCCCCCTACCTCCTTCGAACTAGCAAGTCCTGTGCATGGACATGCTAGTTCGAATTAGGGTTTCTAGTGTGGCTATGTTAATTCTAATTAACTGAATTTGAACTACTCGTTATTAGTTTGAATCAATTAGGTCAAATTCAGTTAATTCAAACTAACCTTCTAAGTGTAGACATAGCCCTAGAGTCCAATTTTCAATAGTGACTCAGGCTCAGATCATCACAGGTATTTCAGAGCCCAGAGATGCAGATGGTCACTTAGCAGATTTTCAAAGGAAGCACCTATGCACGTAACTCCCATAACAATCTTCCCTGCCTGCCAGGAGAGCTGAGAGGAAAAACCCATTAAAGATTGTAAGGTACTCAGGCAATGGGGGTCAGTTAAGAACCTGAGACAGGGAGATCATTTGGGATCAGAACTAACTCTCAGGGCCCAGTGAGAGTCATTCAGGGCCTGGTTAAGCACCAAGTTACACACAGCTCCCACAGTCTTGATCCTCTGCTCCAATCAGGGAGTGCTCAGAGTATCACAGGTGAGGGCCAGTGAGGGCTAAGCATTGTGGGATGTCTCTGGTCACACCTCAGAGCTGTGTAGGACCACATTCAGATACAAGGTAAAGCACAGGGTGGTCAGGATCAGACACTGGGCTTGCTAGAATCCTCACTGCCTGACCAGAGGTGTAAGCTCCTTACATAGTTCCATGGATCAAGTGTTTTTGGGTCTATGGGGCACCTGTGGGTCCAAGATTCCTATGGAGCTGTGATTAATCAGCCCCTGTTTGGAGCAATCTTGGGGAATTCCAAATGCTGGGGCCGTTCTGAAAATTGCCCACTAGGCCACATCCAGCTCCATGGTGTTATCAGAGCATCTGGGCGCCATTGTCTCTTCCTGCCTCTTCTTGGGGAGGTGGTTGCTCCTTTCTATTTTTTTACTACCTTATTAAGAAATCTGCACATAAAATATTTACCTGGCACCAAGCCAAGATTCTGCCCTTCTGGTGATGTCCCCCAAAACCGCACTGAGTTTACTTTCCTGAAAGGATAGAAAGAGCACATAGTGTAAAAATCTTTAGAGTTCACCAAAAATTGGATTTCTTATGCACAGAGAACTTCAACCTTTTCTACCCCAATCCCCACCTCAAAAAAACCCAAATGAAAACAAAAAAAAGAAGAAAAAAAAATCACCAAACCAAACCTTTTCAGGTGAAAATGAAAAAAAGGGGTAGTTCATCTTTTGTAACTGTGGTTCTTCAAGATGTGTTGCTCATATCCACTCCAACTAGGTGTGCTCATGCTCCATGCACGGTCACCAGAATGTTTTCCCCTAGTGGCATCTGTAGCATCAGCTCTGATACTCCCTGAAGTTGTACCCTCATGTCACTGTATACAGGACCCTGCTGACACACAGCTTATTGAGATCTATCTTACTGGCTGACTCCAACAGAAGGATAGGCAGGGGATCTTGGAAAGGACATGAGCAGCATCTATTGAAGAATAGTAGGTACTGAAGGTTAATAATTGTTTTGTCTTCAAGTACCTGCTCATGTAAACTCCAGGCAGGTTCCATTCCAAAGTAGTTCACTGGCGGATGGGCCCAAGTCAGAAGCCCCGTGTATTGTACTATTGCTTTATCAAATGTAGCATCATCTCTGATATTCTCTGTAACAGGGTAGTGTACACTGAAGGTGTGAGGAGATGCCCATGTTGCTATTATACAGATATCCTGGATCAGAACTTGAGTCAGGAGTGTTGCTGAGGATGTCGGTGCCCCAATACAATGAGCCATCAATGCTGGGACAGGCACCCTTGCCAAGATGCAACACATCCAAATAGGTGATGTGATCCATGACAAAATCTTTTGAGACAAAACAGGGAGGCCTTTGATTCTATCTGCTATTTCTATGAAAAGCTGTGTTTTGTTTTCTTGAATGGCTTTTCCTTCTCAATATAGAAGGCTAAGGCACACCTGACATCTAGAGAATGCAGCCTGTGCTCCCCACTGTTGGCATATAGTTTTGGGTAGAAGAGCAGGATAAATATGTCCTGGTTTGTATGGAATTGGGAAGCAACTGCTGGAAGAAAGGTGGGGTGAGGGTGAAGTTGAACTTTGTCCTTGAAAAAAGTTGTTTAAAGAGGTTCTGATGTGAGAGCCTTGAGTTTGACACACCCTCCTGGCTGAAGTTATGTCCACCAGAAAAGTTACCTTCTACAGTAGTGAGTGTACTGATAGTGACATGTTCCAAAGAGATAGCCATGTTAGTCTTGTCCAGAAAATTGAACAAGCAATCTGGTGGCACTTTAAAGACAAACAACTTTATTTATCGTGAGAGAAAATCTTCAAGCATCTAATGAAGTGGGAATTTCTCCCACGAAAGCTTATGTGATAACCACTGTTCTCTCTAAGGCACGCACGTGCATGCCTCCACACAACTTTTCCAGCCCCAGCACAAACACATTCCCTGGCAGTGCATGGGACCGGGCCTCGGTGGCTGGGATCCGAGTGGCTGGCCAGCGAGGAGGCATTGTCACCTCCTAAAGCCCTGCAGCAAGCACTGTCTCCAAGCCTGAGCCTCTTGTGCCAGCGCTGGACTGGAAAAAGAAAGAAAGAAAGACTGGCTGCCACGAGAGGCTCGGGCTCAGAAACAGTGCTTGCTGTGGGGCTTTGGGAGCTGACTGTGTCTCCCTGCTAGCCAGCCACTTGGATTTCAGCTGCCGAGCTGAGCAGGGCAGTGCCTGCAAGGAATCCTAGGCACTGGCAGGCATGCAGTCTGCTTTCTTTTCTCTTTCTTCCTTTTCTTTATTTCTCTTCTTTCCATTTCTCTTTTTTCTTTCATTTCTTTCCATCTTCCTTTTTTCTCTTTTTTCTCTTTGCTCTCTTGTTTCCTTTCTTCTTTCTTCTCTTTTCCTTCCTTCTCTTTTTCCTTTTTTCTCTTTCTCTTCCTTCCTTCTCTTTCTCTTCTCACTTGCCTTCTTTTTCTTTTTTCTTCCTTCCTTTCTTGTTTCTTTCCTTCTTTCTTTTTTCCTCTTTCTTCTCTCATTTCTCTTTTCCTTCCTTCTCTTTTTCCTTCTCTTCCTTCCTTCCCTCTTTCTTTTTTCGCTTCTTTCTTTTCTTTCTTTTCTCTTCCTACCTTTCTTGTTTCCTTCCTTCCTTTTTCTCTTTCTTCTTTCCTCTCTCTTTTTCTTCTTTCTCTTCCTTCCTTCTCTCTTTTCCTTTCTTTTTCTACCTTTTTTCTTCCTCTTTCTTCTCTCTTCCCTTCCTTCTTTTTTCTTTCTTTCTCATCCTCCTTCTTTCTTTCCTTCTCTCAATTTTTAAAAAAAATCTTTTAAAATTAGTTTAATTAAAAAGCTTTCTAAAAATTCAATTTCAAATAAAAATTCACACAAATTCAATTAATTAAATGCAATTAATTAATTCTATTTACAATAAACACATTTTAAAACAGTCATTTTAATAAACACATTTTAAAACATAGGCCTATTTTGGACAAAAGAAGCAAGGAGTCTTGTGGCACTTAGGCTATGTTCACACACAGAGGGCTTGTTTCGAAACAAGCTGTTTCGAAACAAGCTGTTTCGAAATAACACGTTATTTCAAAACAAGTTATTTCGAAATAAGTAAACACCGTCTTCCAAATAACTCAAAAGCCAGAATCGAAATAGCATGTCCAGACAACAGTTATTTCGAAACGAGTCACTGTCGTTTCGAAATAACATGTCCGGACAACGGTTGTTTCGAAACGATGGGATTGTTTCGTAACAATGTTGTTTTGAAACCAAATGGGGTTTAAGTTGTTTTGAAACAATGCCATTGTTTCGAAACAACAGAACCCATTGTTTCGAAACAACAGTATGTTGTGTGGCCATGGCATTTCTTATTTCAAAACAACCTCTGTTGTTTCGAAATAAGAAGTGTGTGTGGACACACCCTTAAAGACTAACAGATTTATTTATTGCATGAACTTTCATGAATAAAATCCCACTTTGTCAGATGCTTTGAAGATGGGGGAATTTACAGAATGGGATGAAAATAAATGCAGAGTAATGTAAGACATGGGATCAAGTCATACAGTAACAGCAAATCAGAGCTGTTGTTAAGATTCAGACACTGGGAAACAGCATGTAGACACAGGTGAAGTCAAAACACATGTTGTAATGGGAAAAGAATCCATAGTCCCGATTTAATCCTGCTTTCACACAATCAAATCTGCATATCAATTCTAATCCAGCTGTTTCTCTTTGAAGTCTTGACTCACTGGATTCACAAGTTGCCATAAGGCAAAATTTCTGCTTATGACATCCTAGTCCTTAGAAGGAACATTGATCTGGAACCATTAAGACAGCTTAAATGCTCTCAGTGATAACTAGGTGGCCTCACTGTAAACTGTAACTCTGCATGTAAAACTCAGGAGATGAGGGTATTAGGCAGAAATGTGACAGCTAGGATCCAGATTGAATATAACTTTGGTCTGGGTTATTTGAAAGCCATGAATCAGTTTCTTTTGATGGTATAGCAATTTGGGTAAATGCTAAATAACTTAGGTGTTTTTTATTAATACTTTAACAACTTTTATTAATGTTTCATTGTTATAGATTTTTCAATAATTTCTGTTGCATGAGTTTGCACACAAATTTTATTCAGAAGAAGTTTTGCACACAGGTTGAAAATTTTGCACACAAGCCACCAAACCTTAGAGGGAATATTGGTGATAACTACAATTGTTAGTTTTTAAAAGTGTCACCAGACTCCTTGTTTGACAGGGACATATTGATGATGGTCCCATCAGCTTTGACTGCATAAGATTAAGGTCCCATTAAGAAATCAACTGATGCTTATGAGGATAGCATGTTTAGGCCTTTAAGGAAATGCCCAAACATGGAGTTAGGGGAAACCAAATAGCCTGCAATCCATGGGTGAAATGCTGAAACAGCAGCCAGGTGGACCTTAATTGATGACACTGGCAGGCCCTGTTGCTAAAGATACAGCAGAGTCCAAGACAGAGGGAACTGAAGACGACCCAGGTGTGATGCCCTTCTGAGCTGCCAAATTGAAAGTCTCTTTCACTTAGCTAGGTAAGTGGCCCTCCTGGAAGGTTTTTTGCTGCTAAGAAGGACTTCAATAGCTTGTTCCAAACACCCTACTTCGAAGGGATTCAGTCACAGAGCTTCCACACCATTAGGTGAGAAGACTCAATGTTGAGATGTTGAAGGGTGCTGCAGTCACGGATGATCAGATCTGAAACTAGAAGCAAAATAACTGCAGTTTCCACTGAGAGATTGAGAAGCATGATGTACCAGTGCTGACATTGACAAATTGGAGCTATCACAATTTTGGAGGACCTTTCCTTCTTGATATTTGGCAGAACCTTGTGCAATGAGCTGGAGAAACATGTCCATGATTGCTCCTGGACTGTGATTTAAGAAAGAGCAGAAGAGCACGCACTTCCTATTGAGCCTTATTGTGTCAAGAACTCCCCACCCTTAGAAGATATTGCTCACTGAATTGACCACTTGTTACTGAGAAAGGATCTGTTGAGTCCTCATTCTGAACTCCAGGAAGGTAGGATACCTCCACATATATCAATCAAGTGATGCAAAAGTCCTATAGTCTGAGGGCTTCCTGGCACAGGGGAAAGGGGAGTGCTCCACCCTATCTGATTATGTAAAATATTGCTGTTGTATTGGGTGCCATTAGTCATGACTGATACACACACAACTTTCAAATGGACTCAGAGGGCCTGACAGGCAAGGCATACCACTCCCAGTTCTCTTGCATGGATGTGGAGCAAGAGCTCTGCATCAAATCAAAAACTTAAGATCCCAAGCTGCCCCACAGTCCAGTGCACTGGTGTCCATCACTAGGCACACAGAGTGGAGAGGTGCAGAGAAAGGTACTCCTGAGCATACCATGTGCAGGTTGAGCCACCAGTCTCTGCCTTTGATCACCAAGGAGGGAAGTGAGACTATTCTGTCTATGTGACCCAGAGCCAGATGGTACACTGAAGCTAGCCATACCTGAAGTGGCCTGAAGCATAATCTGACATGCTGAACTGCAGATGTGCATGTCACCATGTGCACCCTTAGCTTCACGCAATTCAAGTCATGACAGTGGGGCAAGATTTTAAATCATCTATGATGCCACAGAGAGACAGGCAACAAGATTCTGGGAGGAATGCATTTGCCAGATCCAAATATAACAGCACCCTCAGGAGCTCTATTCTGTGGGCAGGCATGACAGTCCACTTCTGCTCATTGACTAAGAGTTCCAACCTGTCAAATGTTGATCTTGTCTGGCACTCATCTGCCTTCACCTGTGTTTTGTTTCATCCACTGACTAGCCAGCATCGAGGTAGGGAAAGACTTATACATTCCACTTCAGCAGGAAAACTACTTCCATGCAACTGGTGGATACATAGGAGCTGCAGATAGTCTGAAAGGTAGTATCAAAAACTGATAGTGAGTCTAATTGACTACAAATTGGAGGAACTTCCTATATCTTGGTAGGGCTGTCATTGGCCTGAAAAAAGGATCCAGCCAGCAGCAAGCAGTGCAGGCCCAGATTCAGCCCCTGCTGCTACCACTGCTGTTGTGACCAGTGGCAGGCAGCCTGTGCCCAGATATGGACCCTGCCACTATCGGCAAGCAGCAGGTGAGCTGGGCCTGATCCAACCCCTACTGAAGCAGGACCGGGGGCAGATGGCGCTGCAGCCATGTGGGCCCAGTACCAGCAATACCCCTGGAACTTGGGAAGATTGCCACATGGAAATACACATCCTTCAAGTTGAAGATGTCATACCAATCCCCTGGATCCAGAGAGAGAAGAACGGAGGCCAAACAGATCATGTGAAATCTCAGCTTCTTCATGAATTTTTGAGGTTACACTTGTTGAGGATGGGGCTGAATCTACCTTGGTTTTAGAATTAGGAAATAGTGGAAATAAAATTGTTCCCCCTTAGCTCCTTAGGAACCTCCTTCACTCCTTCTATTCTATGAAAGCTTGCACCTCTTCTAATAGAAGTTGCTCATGAGAGGAGTTTCTGAAGAGGGACAAGGAAAGTAGGGTTAGGTAGGAGGAAGGGAAGGAAACTGGAGAAAGTAGTCCTGTTTCACTATGCATAGTACTTAGTGGTCTGATGTGATCTGGGCCCACACATAGCAGAAATAGGATAGGTGATCTAAAAATAAAAGGGGTGGTGGAGCCCAGTTTCTAATTAGTTCACTATCCTCAGGTGCACCCTCCAAATTTTTGTTTGGGATCAGAGGATGTCTTGCAGTCCCAGGCCCTTGAGTGGAGAAAGGATGAGGAGGCCTCCTCATATAATTCCTGCCCTTCTGTTGATTATAGTCCTCCTTTTGCCAGGATTGGTAAAAATGAGGCAAAGTTTGAGGTCTGAAGTGCCTCCTTTGGGGCACTGGAGTTTCAATGAAGTCCAAGAGTCCTTAAGGCTGCGAAGTTGGAATTGGTCTGTTCAGAGACCACAGCTGGTTCCTTAAAGAGGAGATCTTGAACAGTTTGTTGGATCTCATGAGGGAGGCCTCAGGCTTGTAGCCAGTAACTTCTTCACATGACAACACTGGATAACATGGAACAAGTTGCTGCATCTGTCACATCACTTGCTGATTGGAGTGAGGACTTTGCCATAGCATTGCTCTTGTCTTGTCTGGCTGTAAATTCCAGCATGAAGTTTGGTGATATCAGCTCTAGGAACTCGGACATGGATCACACCCAAAAGCTAAAAGTACATCTAATTAGCATGACTTATTGATTCACAACAAAGTGTTGGAAAACTTCAAGGGAGAGGCTGAGCAAGGGTGGGAAGAGTGAACAGGACTTGTCTTGACTGGAGTCACAGGGGAAGAGCAAGATGCAGGAAGAGGGAACAATGCCTCAAGGCGCAGAGTGGGCAGGGCCACACGTGGTTGTTTGCAAAGGCTTAGCCTCCCCTGGCCAACGATACCTGCAGCCCATGTATGATGCCTTCAGGGCATGACTCCGGGGGGCACCAGAGCTTACCCTACGATACAGATACCATCAAGGGAAAAATCTCTGAGATGACTGAGTAGATGGTGTGCATACTCATAGAACTGACATAAGCATGCACATGAAGAAAAATCTTTTTTATTTTTGAATATTTTTTCTTCTATAAACAATAGAAATCTTTGCAGTAAATACAAAACAAAATAAAATCCCACAATTTTTTCTCAATAACACTGTTTTTTGAAAAACAGTTTTGCCCCAAAATTTTCAGTGAGCTCTAGTCATCTTTATCCTCCCACACTTTGCAGAACCAACACCCTGCACAATTTAGCCACACCTGAGGATCACATTCTCCATCCCAAAAAAATTTACTTTGTGTCCTGATCCAGATCCCATTGAAATGAATCGACAAATTCTCATTACACTGCTGTTATGGCACCACTAGACAAAGCTGATTAAATTCAAGGTTGGGAATAAGCCCAATGCTATTCATTCTACATGTCATGGTGGAAAGGCTTGAGCTGGGAAACAAGGAATGAAACTGAAGCAAATCATCTTGCCAGAAATTACCAGTGCTGCTGAAAGTTTTTCTATCACCATTTTTTTCCCAGTTGAAAATTAGGTTTTTCATTAAATGCAATGTTCACTAAAGATGTATGCTTTTCTTGGGGCTTAAATGCTGTGATTTAGGGGGAGAAAGCCTCAGTATTAGGGGGTTTGGTGATGAAAAGTCAAATTTTCTGCCAAGAATTTTGACTAAATTAATCCCCCCCCCCTTTTTTGGTCTAAATTTTCACATCTAGTATTTAAATGCAACACATTAAGTTTCATTCCAATATCTTCTCTCCATCACTTTACCCCTGTTACAACAACTCCAGACTCAATTCTAATGGCCTTAAACCCTTTTCTCCCAATATTTGACCCCTTTCTTTATTTTAACTGAAATTATCCATAGGAAAACCAAAGATTTTTGACCAGCAAGAAAATATATTTTAAGAAATAAGGATTAAGGGGAGGTAGCTACATTAACATGCATTTTATTAGCTTGCCTTACATTTATTCTGTGACTCTCTGATAGGTGACAGACGATCCGCTGATAGACGCTGCTCAAGAGAAGCTGCAATGGCAGCTGAATCTGAGGAACAGGCTCTCTACAAAAATTCTTCAGTGGGAGCATCTCAATGACTTTCTCTGCCAGAGGAGCACAGCGCCCAATTAAAGTCTGATGGGTTTTTATCATTGCCAGAACTTTCCTGTACAAATGGGATAGAGCTACAAGTTAATAAAAGTCTGCACTTCAGAAGGTATTTGCTGTGGGCAGAATGGTTTATTTTTTTAAAACCACACTAGCTATGATTATAGCTTGGCCCAAGGAGCTGGCATCTGAAGTATAATAAGAATGAATAATTCTCTCCTTAACACCATTACTTTAGAATGAGTGGCAAAGGAAAACACAAATTAGGTTTGAGATATTTTGGTCTTCTTTTTGATGCATGGTGATGTTCCATGCTATAACTGTTTGAATTCAAAGGTGTCTATGTCAGTCACTTGCAAGAAAACATGTTGTATTTTGTATGTACTTAAAAGGTGATATTTGAACATCTATAAAACAATTGATTATACATCGAAGTGCTTCTTGATGAATTACCCCGGTAGAAAATCTAACATAGTCATTGATATATTATTCCTAAGATTAACTACTCTCACTATTTAAAATTTATGCTATTTCTAGTCTGAATTTATCTAACTTCAATCAGCGCTGTCTACTTTCAACCATGGCTGGCTTCAGCCAGGACCCACACCACTGCCAGGGCCCTGGTTGAACCCACCAGGGCCACACCACTGTCCCCTACCCCGCACTTCCAGGACTTTCTCAGTCCCTGCCCCATTGCTTTCAGTGAGGAAGCTGAAGGCAGAAGGCTGGGTCAGGAGTGCAGAACTAGTCTCTGGGCCAGTGCTCCCCACCCCCAGGGAGGAACACCTGGCTAGGGTCAGGGTGGACCAGTCCACAGACAGGCATCTGCTATCCTGTCACAGTGGATTCTCCATCACTAGCAATATTTATATCAAGATTGGAAGTTCTTCAAAACTGGAAGTTCTTCTAGTTCAAATAGGAATTAATTCAGTGAAGTCCTCTGGCCTCTGTTATATAGTAGTCACACTAAACAATCACTGTGGTCTTTTCTTGTCTTTATGAATTTATGAATTAAAGCACTTTGCAAGAGAAGCCCCATAATGATCCACTTGTTACAGATGGAGAAACAGAAGCATGTGGAGATGAAGTGATTTGCCCAGCAAATAAGTGGCATGGCCAGGAATAGAAGCCAGGTCATCCTGGCCCTAAGCCAGTTGCTCTAACTACTACCCCACACAGTCTTCAGTAGTACTACGCCATTTGGGGCCAGCAAGCAAAGTGCTTCCGAATGACCCTACCACAAACAGAGAGATTAAATTTTGCTAGATGAAAGAACTACAATGTTCTTTCACAGAATCTCTCTCTCGTAAACTCACATTTGCTTGTTTTCATCCTTCCTCAGCTGAGTGAAGGGCATGGACTGTCTGTCTTTTGGAGTTAAAGGGTCCTTTTCAAATGGTTCGCTTTGAACTGCATACAGCAATGGAAGCAGCCAGATCCAACATGTGTTCTTAGAGTCTTTGGAATTTTGGATGCAAACGTGCTTCAAAGCTAAAATATATTTTCTGCAATGACAAGGACACAAAACATTACATAAACAAATATTTTTTTGTATTCAGACAAATCATATCCACAATTATGCCAACATGACTATTAATGAGTTTGGGCTTCAGTTGTGATCTGGATGGATGGACAGATAGCAGGGTGAAGATACTACATATAGCTGTACAAATAGAGCCAAGATCATTCTGAGACCTGAGTGAATAACTGATGGTTTTGTTTCAAAATACTGGGGGTTGGGTGGGGGAGGACACTGCTTAAGGTTGAACCAAATCAAAAATACCAAAAACTGTCAGAAAATCCAAAAAATCAATTTTGGACCAAATGAAATAGAGTGCCCAATCCAAAACAATTTGTTTCCAGGCATTTGAAAAGGCTAATTACAAAACAGCCGCAGGAGGCTGAGCTACCTCTTTTTAGACAACCTTTATATTAACTTTGGTTCTGCCTATTTATATTCCCTGTGCTTTCCCACCGTTCTCCATCAGATTGTGCAAAATTCATAGGTTTGAATGGCAAGTGCTGTTCATAGGTTTCACTCATGGCTTTCAAAGGCAAGCCATGCCTGTGACACACACACACACACACACACACACACACACACTCTCTCTCTCTCTCTCTCAGGTATTTCTATTTCTATATATTTTATAAGTATACTTTTAGGTCTTCAAAAAAATATATATGTATAAAAAAATTCCTCTCTCACCCCCTATGGGTGGTATGTGTCATCCTCAACCTCGGGTCCTCTACCAGAGGCCTGGGAGTTTGAGGGTTCTGCGCAGTATCTTAGCTGTTCCTAGCACTGCACTCTTCTGGACAGAGAGCTCTGATGTTGTTCCTGGGATCTGTTGGAGCCACTCTCCCAGCTTAGGAGTCACAGCCCCGAGTGCTCCTACCACCACCGGGACTACTTTGGCCTTCACTTTCCACATCCGCTCTAGTTCCTCTTTCAGGCCCTGGTACTCCTCCAGCTTCTCATACTCCTTCTTCCTGATGTTGCTATCACTTGGCACTGCTACATCTATCACCACCGCTGTCTTCTGGTCCTTGTCTATTACCACGATGTCTGGTTGATTGGCCAGTACCTGCCTGTCCGTCTGGATCTGGAAGTCCCACAGGATCTTAGCCCTGTTATTCTCCATGACCTTCTGTGGGATCTCCCATCTGGTCTTGGGAGGGTCTAGCCCATACACTGTGCAGATGTTCCTGTACACAATGCCAGCTACTTGGTTGTGCCGTTCAGTGTATGCTGTTCCTGCCTGCATCTTGCATCCTGCCACTGTGTTGGACTGTCTCTGAGGCCTCTCTGCACAGTCTGCACCTTGGGTCCTGTCTAGTGTGGTAGATCCCTGCTTCAATGGATCTGGTGCTCAGTGCCTGTTCTTGTGCTGCTGTGATCAGTGCCTCAGTGCTGTCTTTTAGTTCAGCTTTTTCCAGCCACTGGTAGGATTTCCCAATGTCAGCCACCTCAGCTATCTGTCGATGGTACATCCCATGCAGGGTCTTGTCTTGCCATGGCACTTCTTCTGCTTGATCTTCCTCCCACGTCTGCTGCTGCTGCCTCAGGCATTCTCTCAGCAGCTCATCTTTGGGTGCCATCTTACTGATGTACTCCTGGATACTGTGGGTTTCATCCAGGACAGTGGCTTTGACGCTCACCAAACCCCGCCCGCCTTCTTTCTGGCTGGCATACAGTCTCTGGGTGTTGGACTTGGGGTGGAAACCTCCGTACATTGTGAGGAGCTTCCCGGTCTTCACATCGGCAGCCTCCATGTCCTCCTTTGGCCAGCTCACTATACCGGCAGGGTATCTGATGACTGGCAGGGCGTACCTGTTGATGGCGTGGATCTTGTTCTTCCCATTGAGCTGGCTCTTCAGGACCTGTCTTATCCTTTAGTGGTACTTGGATGTTGCTGTCTTCCTTGCCTCCTCATCATGGGTCCCATGTGACTGTGGGATGCCAAGGTACTTGTAGCTGGTCTGTATGTCTGCTATGTGGCCTGCTGGGAGTTCCACCCCATCAGTCTTCACTACCTTTCCTCTCTTTACTACCATCCGGCCACACTTCTCCAGTCCAAATGACATCCCAATATCCTCACTGTAGATCCGTGTCAGGTGGATTAGCGAGTCGATGTCTTGTTCATTCTTTGCATACAGCTTGACGTCATCCATGTAGAGGAGGTGGCTGATGGTGGTTCCACTCTTGAACTTGTATCTGTATCCAGTCCTTGTGATTATCTTGCTGAGGGGGTTCAAGCCAATGCAGAACAGCAGCGGGGACAGTGCATCACCTTGGTATATGCCACACTTGATGGCCACTTGTGGAAGCTGTCTTGAGTTGACTTCCATTGTTGTCTTCCACAGTCCCATTGAGTTCTTGAGGAAGGTCCTTAGTGTCCTGTTGACTTTGTATAGCGCCAGACATTCACAGATCCATGTGTGCGGCATTGAGTCGTAGGCTTTCCTGTAGTCAATCCAGACTGTGCACAGATTGGTCTGTCTAGACCTTGAGTCTTTGGCGATTGCTCTATCTATGAGCAGCTGGTGTTTTGAGCCTCTGGTGTTGTTCCCAATGCCCTTCTGAGCTGTGCTCATGTACTGGTGCATGTGATCCTGTAGCTTGGCGGCTATGATGCCTGATAGGACTTTCCATGTTGTGGGGAGGCAGGTTATTGGCCGGTAGTTGGATGGTGCTGTTCCCTTGTGGGGGTCTTTCATGATAAGCACTGTCCTTCCTTGTGTTAGCCAGTCTGGGTGGGAGCCTGCTGCTAGCAGCTGGTTCATCTGTGCTGCTAGATGTTCATGCACTGCTGTTAGTTTCTTTAGCCAGTAGGTGTGGATCATGTCCGGGCCAGGTGCTGTCCAGCTCTTCATCTTCTTGACCCGCTGTTGGATGTCGGCTACTGTGATGGTGACTGGTTCCTGTTCCGGGAGATTGCTGTGGTCTCTTCTCAGGTTCTGAAGCCACTTTGCACTGGTGTTATGAGTCTTCTCTTTCTCCCAGATGTTCTTCCAGTACTGTTCAGTTTCTGCTGTTGGTGGCTCTGCTGTTATTCTGTTGTTGCACTGCAGGATGGAGTACACCTTGGATGGTTCTTTGGAGAACAGGGCATTTATCTTTTTGGCCTCTGCTTCTCTAGTGTATCTCCTTAGCCTGGTGGCCAGTGCTGTGAGCCTTTGTTTAGCAGTCTCTAGGGCTTCAGATAGAGTCAGGCCCTTGTATTTTCTCAGTAGCCGAGTCTTATCCTTAATCTCTACACCCTTCTGTAGTTCCACCAGCCGGCTAACTTCTCTCCAGGTTGCCTTGATCTTATCCTCCAACCTCATTTTCCAGGGGGGGTATGTACTGGTGTTCTTCTTGATCGTGTAGCCAAGCATCTCCAGGATTACAGAGGCTGTAGCATATACCAGTTCATTGGTTTCAGTAACGGTGGTAGTAGGAATTGTCATTAGGGCTCTATTGGCATCTTCTAGCATAGTATCTGATGGTACTTCCCCCACGAGCCTTGGTCATCGGTCTCGAGGGTTGACTGTAGCTAGTTTATCCATGATCTTATGCCTCATATCAGCTGCTGTGCTCTGTAATGGAGGGGGTGGCACTGAAGTTCCAGCATCAGGTGGTGGCTACACATCTAGTTGTTCTTCTGGGGATTCTTCTTGAGTCTGGGAGGTAATGTGGAGTTGGTCTGTCTCCAGTTGTGAGAGCAGCTGCCTCTTTACTATGTTGAAGCGTTGGGTAACTAGCTGTTTCTCAGTTAGTGTGGATGTAGGTCTTTTGTCCATCCATAGTCCCCTCATACTTTTCATATATCCCCTCTCATTAGGTCTGCTGTTGTAGTAGCATTCCATCAATTCCAGGTTCTCTTGTCTCGTCCATGCATGGTTTGTTCCAGTAGCCCACTTATCGTCAGATTGTCCTGGTTCCCCAACATCTGGCGCGGACCTTGTTAATCCGGGCGACATCCAAGCCGGCATGACTCTCCTAGTTCGTGTCACTCTCATATTCGAGGTAGGCAAGTGAGGCATTAGGGGTCTTTTGCCCAAGGACCCCTACTGGGAAGGTAGGCAGGTACCCACTGAGATTTGAACCCCGGTCTCCCGTATCAAAGGGCATCGCTCTTAACCACTACGGCGCTCTTAACCACTACGCTATCCAATATATATATATAACGAGACATCGACTCACCAAGATCCACGCCATCAACAGGTACGCCCTGCCAGTCATCAGATACCCTGCCGGTATAGTGAGCTGGCCAAAGGAGGACATGGAGGCTGCCGATGTGAAGACCGGGAAGCTCCTCACAATGTACGGAGGTTTCCACCCCAAGTCCAACACCCAGAGACTGTATGCCAGCCAGAAAGAAGGGGGACGGGGTTTGGTGAGTGTCAAAGCCACTGTCCTGGATGAAACCCACAGCATCCAGGAGTACATCAGTAAGATGGCACCCAAAGATGAGCTGCTGAGAGAATGCCTGAGGCAGCAGCAGCAGACATGGGAGGAAGATCAAGCAGAAGAAGTGCCATGGCAAGACAAGACCCTGCATGGAATGTACCATCGACAGATAGCTGAGGTGGCTGACATTGGGAAATCCTACCAGTGGCTGGAAAGGGCTGGACTGAAAGACAGCACTGAGGCACTGATCACAGCAGCACAAGAACAGGCACTGAGCACCAGATCCATTGAAGCAGGGTCTACCACACTAGACAGGACCCAACGTGCAAACTGTGCAGAGAGGCCTCAAAGACAGTCCAACACATAGTGGCAGGATGGAAGATGCAGGCAGGAACAGCATACACTGAACGGCACAACCAAGTAGCTGGCATTGTGTACAGGAACATCTGCACAGTGTATGGGCTAGACCCTCCCAAGACCAGATGGGAGATTCCACAGAAGGTCGTGGAGAATAACAGGGCTAAGATTCTGCAGGACTTCCAGATCCAGACGGACAGGCAGGTACTGGCCAATCAACCAGACATCGTGGTAATAGACAAGGACCAGAAGACAGCGGTGGTGGTAGATGTAGCAGTGCCAAGTGATAGCAACATCAGGAAGAAGGAGTATGAGAAGCTGGAGGAGTACCAGGGCCTGAAAGAGGAACTAGAGCGGATGTGGAAAGTAAAGGCCAAAGTGGTCCCAGTGGTGGTAGGAGCACTCGGGGCTGTGGCTCCTAAGCTGGGAGAGTGGCTCCAACAGATCCCAGGAACAACGTCAGAGCTCTCTGTCCAGAAGAGTGCAGTGCTAGGAACAGCTAAGATACTGCGCAGAACCCTCAAACTCCCAGGCCTCTGGTAGAGGACCTGAGGTTGAGGATGACACATACCACCCATAGGAGTGAGAGCGGAATTGTTATAAACAAGTTTTCCAGATGAGATGACCTTAAAAGAATGCACTAAGAAGAAAAAAAAAACCAAACCCAAGTACTTCTCACTGGTAGAACTTCTTGTAAAAAGAATTTTAAAACACTTGATTGCATTTGATTGCGAAAGGTCAGATGGCCAGTATATCTGTGCCAATGACACTACTTTCTCTACACTGAGCATCCAACATTTTGCAAACAAATGCATTCATTTTAAAATTCCTGATACCAGAAGTCCTACCAATGAGATGTACTTCCTTTTTTCCCTTTTACTGAGTTCCCTGAAGGTCATCGCATCTGGAAAACTTGTTTTTTAAACATTTTTTTTTCCTTATAATCTTTAGTCCAGTGGTGACGGAAGTGATGTAGGAGATTCATGTTTGAATCTTCACTCTGGAACAGAAATGTGAACCCAGTGTTCCCCAGTGAGTGCTCTAACTGCTAGCTTATTCTGTGATGGTTCTCTCTAGCAGAAATTTTGTATAAAATACTTGAATAGTCATTATGCCAAATAAAGCACACAAGAAAGAATGATTCTATAAGCCTGGTGGTTAATGCCATCACCTTAAGATGAGTGAAAGCTCATTTGAAGTCTCCTTGTTCCAGTGTTTCCTCTTACAACAGAGGTTTATCATGAAATTGCTTTCCTCAAGGTTAACCCGAAGGAGAAAATTGGAAACCAAGTTTGCTTCGAATCAACATTTGAACTTTTAATGTCATTTGAAGTCAAAATATTAATTCAAATAGAAAATTTTCTTTCAACTAACTTTTTAAAATAAAAAAAACCACCTTGTATTTGTTTCAATCAGAAAATATCAAGGTTTTCCACAGTGACATTTCCAAGTAGAAATTTTTCAGAATTTTTCATTACATGAAAATTTTCAAGATGTCAATTTTGTGTCCTGCTAATTTTGTTTTCTGATAATAAGGTTGTGGTAGCTTGAGAGCTGGCAGCTGTTCTTCCCCTCACATCTTTATACACATTTCTCTGAGATTCAGTGAGTGTTCTACAAACCACAAATTAAAGAATCCTGTGCCTAAGACCATCACCAAAACCTGAGATTTGAGAACTTTGGTACCAATCACTTTCATGCAGATACAGCAGCCCTGGCAAAACATTCCCATCTATGAATAGTACCACTAGCAGCCAGCTTGAGATCTGTCCTTGGAAGCACTGATCCTCTGCTCCACTTGACTTTAAAGCTGTCAGATCAGCTGGCTAGCCTATGCCTCCATCTAACTAGCATTAGAGGAGGGCTTGGACTCATTATGTGTTACATAACAGCCACTGTATTTGGTTTTGCTGGTTTCTAGGATGGCGGTTTCCAGGTACTACTGCAATACAAATAATGTATCATGGTATTTGTCACAATAGGGTTAACTCTGAAGAAAGTTATCCCATACTGAGCCACTACTATATATACAAGGAAAACCCATAAATAATTAACTCTTCTACTTTTGGATCAGGGTGCTTTGCAAATGTGTCAGTGCATAGCATTTAAAGGGAAGTGGCAAAGAGTTCAAACAAATAAAATTATATATAGAAAGAGGTTGATATTACCTTTTTCTTTGTTCCTCCAGGTTCATGAATTTGTCTTCCTGCAAGACAATATTCTGAGCCATTTGTTCAATCTTGCTCATGGTCTCTGCACTTATATTGATACTGTGGTGAGCTACCGTGCATAGTACAAAGAGGAGGAAATCCATCCTGGAAATGGTAGGTTTCTGAAATCTGGAGTCTCCAACTATATTTTCAATGAATTGCCTGATATAATCATAAACCTAGACAAACACAGTTATAATATGTAAATTTTACTGGAAGTGTCAGCCATGAAAGAAAAATGATCTTAGAGGATCTTCTCAGATGCATTTGCCAGTGAATGGGGATGGATGATGGAAGAGGTATATGTCATTACTTCCAGATCAGAAAAGCAGCCTCAAGGGCTCAGGGAACTAGCATAGCATTCAGGGAGACTGGTGTTTAGTTCCTCCCTTTGCCACAGACTCCCTGTGTGACCTTGGTCACGTGTGTTAATCTCTCATCCTTCTATTTAGATCATAAAATCTGGATTGTTCTTTAGTATGTGTGTTACATGGTGTCTTTGTATCAAAGAAGATATCAGGAACACAGAGGAAGAGAGAGGTCCATGTTTATGGTCACTTTATTAGAAAACTCTCAGAACCAGCCAAAACCAGCTGAGCTAACATCCTGACAGTCTAACTGTATTACTATGGTAACCAAGACAATTAGGTGAGGCATGCACAAATGCACAACATATTCACCCCCACCCCCAATGAAAACACCCCTTGAAAGAATAAGTACTGAACCAAGAAACCTGGGCTAAACCCCTGGGATGATTCTGTCCCCTAGGGTGGGTTTGCCTATACCTAAAGATCCAGCTAAACATATTGCTTGACCTGAAAGTGAATGTTTCCTTTTGATTTTGAGTTTCTTTAACATTTTTTATTTTAAAAATAAACTTGAAGAATATTTTTAAATGAAAATCATTTCATAATATCAAATTGAAATGTTTTGATTTTTTCATATTATTTTCCCAAACAAAACAATTTGGTGGAATTGACACAAATTTGTGTAATGTTTTGGAGTCACTGAATCTGTTCACCAGAAAATAACCTTTGGTTGAATAATTCTGCCCAGTTGTAGCTGTACATGTACTTAGAGATTGTTTTTGAGTAGCAACCATAATCACTACTTGACTGCAAGCCACAGAACAGGTATTACGGGGCATTCTCAGTTACTTGGACCATTGGGACACTTAGGCTATGTCCACACACAGGCTATGTTCCCTTTAAGCTGTGTGCGTGTGTGGACGTACTCAGGTCATGAAACCCATGCACACAACAAAATAAAGCATGCACAAAAAAATTCAACAGTGCTAATATTTTTATGCTATTTTAAGGAGGCAGTTTCAAGTAGCATGCTTCAAATAAGGTTTTGTAATTTATCAAATAATTTCCATCACCATTATCAAAATAAAATTTAACTATTATTTGCATCATACACACTTGCTTCATTGTGCTCACAAGTTTGACCACAGTATCTGGAGTGTGCACAAATTTGGACACTAGTTCTGAAAATTTGCACAATTTTTTTTTTGTGCAAACAACCTATGAGGAATTAGAGGGAACATTGCACACAGGGAGTTAAATCAATTTAGCTTGAAGTGATTTAAGCTAACTCAATACAACAACCATTAAATTGATTTAAATTAAATTGATATAACAGGTCCCCACAAAGAAAAACAAATTGAACTAGCTTGTCTGGGGCAGGACTTGCTAGTTCGATTTAGGAGAGGGGCACCCTGGGAGTTGTGGCAACATGGCCCCCTGGCAGAGCCATGTTGCCACCCAGTCCCCTGCCTGGCTCTCACCTGGAGAGCCAGTGGCTGGGGAAAAAAAGCCCCCACTGGCTCCAAGCTCCAGGAGCCCAGGGGGGGAAATTCATCCCCCCAGACTGGCTGCAGCCTTCAGGCACAGCTGGGCAGGGGGCAGATGCGCATCCCCACACCTAGCCAGGCATACAGGGAAAGGAGCCCCCAGAGCCTGGCATCCCCCCACCTGGCTGGGCGGGGGGGCAGGGAAGCCTGTGTGCCTTGCTTTCCCTTGCAGCTGTGGGGCGGTGTGGGCAGGGAAGCTGGCATGCCTTGCTTCCCCCCGCACTGGGCAGGCAGCGGGGGAAGGAGCCCGGAGCGCCCTGCTTCCCCCTGCAGCTGCTGGGTGGCGGGGAAAGGAGCTGGGTGTGCCCCACTTCCCCTGGCAAATGCCGGGCTGCAGGGGCAGGGAAGCCCATGTGTCACACTTCCACCTACGCTGGGCTTCTTTTCCCACAACACGTCAGTGGTCGGGGGTGGATGCAGGGCTCACTGGCTTCCCTGCTCCCACCACCCAGCAGCTGCTGAAGGAAGCAGGGCACGCCAGGCTTCTGCCCCTACCGCCCACATGGTGCGGGGGGAAGCAGGACACGCAGGCTTCCCTGCCCTCGCCGCCCAGCATCTGCTGGCGGAGGTGCGACATGCCTGGCTCTTCCCAGCCGCCCAGCAGCTGCTGGGGAAGTGGGCGTGCTGGCTTCCCTGTCCCCACCAGTGGAGGCACAGGGTGTTTCCCCCATCACTGGCCCAGGCAGCTGGGCTGGGGCTGGGCCCCCCTGTCCCTCCCTGCACCTCCCCTCCCTCCTTGACCAGAGTGCTGATCAGCTCCCTGGCCAGGGTGCTGGGGGCAGAGGACTTCCTTCCAGGGTGCCATGCACCCTGTGAGGAAGGTCAGTGTTATATTGATACGTGGGTCATATGATATAACACAGCCGCACTGCATCATTTTGAAACCACAGTTTCAAAATAACCCTCATTTTGACATAAAACTTGATTTTATTATATTGAAATGATTTTCCTTATTTAAAAATAAGAGAGCTCCTTATCTCGAAATAAGGAAATGTCATGTGGACATAAACATTTTTAAATCAAAAAAACCAGTGTTGTTTCGATTTAAAACATGTGTGTGGACATACTCTTAAAGGCTATGTCTACACTTAGAAGGTTAGTTTGAATTAAATGAATTCAAACTAATGAATTCGAACTAATAATGATTAGTTCAAATTAAATTAATTAAAAGTAACACAGCCACACTAGAAACCCTAATTCAAACTAGCATGTCCATGCACAGGACTTGGGAGTTCCAATCGGCTAGGGGGCGCTATTGCATAGGGAAAAATCAAGCTGTGGTTAACTCAAGCTAACAGTTAGTTTGAATTAACAGTTACATTAGGTTAATTCGAACTAATTAGTTCGAATTAACCATCACTTCGAATTTAAGGGAGGTTTTTATAGACTCAAACTAGGCTTTCCTTAGTTCAAACTAAGGGAAGTCTTTCGTTCAAACTATTGAAAGCTAGGGTGGACATGCACTAATTTAGTTCGATTAAGCCTCCTTAATTCAAATTAAATTGTAAGTGTAGACATACCCAAACTGGTCTGGAAATTTACCCAGGGATGCGGTGGATTATAGATCCCTGAAATTTTTAAATTAAGACTGGGTGTTTTCCAAAAGCTTTGCTATAGTTCAAGAGAAATTAATTCAAGGAAGTTCTGTGGTCTGTGTTATACAGGAGATCAGATGAGATAGAATAGAATAGAGTCATAGGGTTGGAAGGGACCTCATGATGACTGGATTGGTTCCTTAAAAATCTATGTATAGCTCCAGAAGGCTGGGACAGCAAAGTTATCTGGTTTTAGCGCAAACCATGAAAAACATGAAATTTTCAAAACCTCAGTCACATTTTGTGGACATACCACTGACAAAATATACTTGTACAAATCACAGGCTAGATGCTTCTCATTTGTCAAGGCATTATTTATCTAAATTCAAAGACCAGGCACTATGACTTTTACAAAATTGAGCACGACTGCTCTGTAATTTTTGATAAAAAGTATTATGACACATCTATAACCCTCCTCATGATGAATGAGATTTTGTCAAATCTCAAGCCAGCTTGCCTTTAACAGAGGCAACTTGTAGGATCCAGCATACAAGAATAAACACTGAAAGTCAAGTCCAAAGCTGGTCAAGATGATTCTGATAGCTTCCAAATCTGGTTCCCATTAAAGCAGATGGGCAACCTTCCATTTCAACATAAGTTAGACTGACGCATCAGGATCTCATTCAAAACCTATGAAGTCAATGGAAAGACTGCCAGAGACCAATGGGCTTTGGAGCAGGCCCCATGGCTGGACAGGGAAAGAACAGCTTTTAATGATTCTCTGATCGTTGTCAATGCACAGTGTTGAGGTAAAGCTAGCTCCGGAGAGGTTCAAATGGGGCCATGTGAGATGGGCATTGCTCACTTACCTTTGATTCATTAATGTCAATTTCAAGATCACTTATTTCTCTCTCTGTATAACCAAAACTGCTCCTTTTGAAGCTCTCTTTGTAGCAGTTTAGCTTCCTTTCCAAATCACTGAAGTCCTTCTGGCGAGAAAGATCATGGAGAAGCTCATCTCCCAGAAACTGAAGGATACACTTGCTAGCACTCTCTTTGGACTTTTTTATTGATAAACAGCTAAACCTTGTCTTTTCTGGAGACTGACAGATGTCATCAAATTGGGTCCATACTCCTAGTGAGAAATGAACATTGTAAACATTCAAAGAAATATCTGCAAACCTTCAAACTTGCCAGGGGGAAGACTTAGGGAGCAATCTGTGACAGAATTCATTTTCCATTTTATGTGCTGCTTTTGCCATTTAATAGATTCCAAAGATGGCAGTGCCCTTTATTTCCATCCAGTTCAGTCTCTTGCCTAACCCAGACCTGAAATCTCCTCCAGTGATTCCTGCATCTGCCCCAGTAACTCCTGGCTAACCTAGAGCAGAGCTTTGAGAGAGATACATGCCCCATCTCCATTGACAGACTCTCAGTGTTGAAGAATATACCCCATCTCTAGTACAGCTTTTCCAGGTGTTCACTCCCCCCTCTGACCCCTTATTCCCAGCATGACTTTGTCTCCCAACAACTTGAATCTGCTTTTGCCTTTGCTTTGAAGTCAAACTGCTCTTTCTTCTCAGAAATCTCTTCCCCCCATAGAGGCTGGTAGCCCAGGATCAAGTCACCTCTTAACCCTCCTCTTGGATAAACAAAATAGACCAAACTCCTTCAATCTCTCTCTGTAAGGCAGGTTTTCCAAGACCTTGAATTGTTCTCATAGGTATTCTATTTGTAAGTGTCTTTGAATCAACAATCCATGCCCCTAGAGCTCATAATCTAAGGTCCTGTCTACACTTTAAATTTTAAAATATGTCAACCTACTATATGTTGACTTCAGTGCTTGATATGCACACTACCCTCCTTGGGTTGGTGGAGTGCGTCCTTACCAGGAGCACTTCCAGCAACCTAAGGGGCCGTGTATGGAGCCAAGAGACCTATCTCTCTAATCTTTGCCAGGAGCCCACAGGCTCCCATAATCCTTGTGGGCTGCTTCCCCATTCCTTGGCTCAAGCCAAGAGCTTCAGCAAGCCTTTGGAGACTTCCACTCTCCTTTCTCTGTCAGGAGACTGGGAAAAAACGCACGGGGCTTCTCCATTCCTCATTTCAAACCACAACAGGACGTCAGTTTCATGACTCAATTGTGAAATTCTAAAGTCTGCCCTTGCAGGGAGCAGGTGGAGAAGCACCCAACTTCCGGCCCTTGCTGGAAGTGGATTGAGAAGCCCAGGTAGCTGGCTCCCACTCCTGCCTGGGAGCTAGTGTAAGAAGTGTGGTTTCTTCTCCACCTGCTCCATACTAGGCAGCCTTGTCAATTACATGGCTTACCAGCCACAAAACTGACATGAGTGCCAGTTCCAGGTGAGAGTGGGAAGGAGCCCAGCAGCCTGGAAGGATGAAATTGACAAGAATGACAGTCCCACTACCAATGTAAGAGGAAAGGAAGGTTCCTCACCGGATCAGTAATCGATGTTCTTCAACCTATGTGTCACTGCTGGTGTGCTCCACTCCAGGTAAACAAACAAACAAACAAACAAACAAACAAACAAACAAACAAACAAACAAACAAGGAGTGGTGTGGCACTTAAAGATCTGTTAGTCTTTAAGTGCCACACAACTCCTTGGGTTTTTTTTTGCTGGACTAGACTAACACAGCTATCCCTTTGGAAATCCACTCCAGGTGTTTGCTGCATGCACATGCTGAGCTCAGAGATCTTCACTGCAGTCTCTGCTCTTCTCGTGTTGAGCTATCCCACACAAGCTGTTTCACAATGCCGTTGTTACTTTGAGCCACATGTGCGTGGCTGCGCTCTATTGTAATTATACAACTCTGAAGCAGAGTGGAGAAGAGAGGGATGTGGAGCACCCAAAATGGGACACATATCTCGAAGAAAATCAGTTACTGCTCAGGTGACCAACCTTCCCTTCTTTGTTAAGTTATGTCCCTATGAGGGCACTCCAGTCCAGGTGTCTATGGAGCAATTCCCCTATGTTGGAAGGAGGGTTCCTAAGGAGTGTGTGTGTTATGCAGTGGAGAGCACTGTGGACCCTACAGACCAATTTCATTTCATGGCCTGATCTACCACATAGTGCTTGGTAAAGGTGTGTATTGAAGTCCATGTAGCCGCATTACAAATTTTTCTTATTGGTACATTTTTAAGAAAAGCTAATATTGTGACCATACTCTGCATGTAGTGGGTTTTAACTCTGTCCAGTGGTTCAAGGTTGTTCAGTGTGTAAGCCATTATGATACACTCTTTTATCCATTTGGATAGTCTTTGACAGGAGAGTGGTGTGCCTCTTGAGTGTTCCTAACTGAGATAAAATGTGTGTGGGGTTTTTTTGAGTCCTGTGGCACTTAAAAACTAACAAAATTATTTATTGCATGAATTTTCGTGGGAGAAAATCCCACTTTGTCAGATGTCTGATGAAGCAGAATTTTCTCCCATAAAAACTCATGCAATAAATAAATTTGTTAGTTTTTAAGTGCCACAGGATGCCTTGATAGTTTTGCTGAACTAGACTAACATGGCTACCCCTTTGGAACTTGTGTTTTTTCTGAATGATTTTTTCTATCTATGTAGAATGCTAAGGCTTGTCGAAGATCCAGCGCACACAGGAGAGCAATTTATATGTCCTTGTGAGGCTTTGGATGGAAAGTGGGTAGATTGATTTCTTGATTTTTATGAAAAAGAGTGTTAATTTTCAGCATCAACTTTGGGGGCGGACGTAACATCACCCTTTTGGGGTGGAATATTGTGTATGGGGGATCTGTCATGAGTACCCCCATTTTGCCCAGTCATTTAGCAGATGTCATAGCTACCAAGAATGTGACTTTTACTGATAGATGTAAAACAAACGAACAAGGAGTCCTGTGGCACTTAAAAGATTAACAAATTTACTGTTTGCATGAGCTTTCATCAGAGAAAGTCCCACTTCATCAGACGCTTTGAAGATGGGGGATCTTACAGAATGGGGGGAAATAAATGCTGGGAAGTGTAAGTCATAGGAACAGGTCACACTGTAACAGCAAATCAAAACAATTGTAAAGATTCAAACACTGTGGAACAGCATACAGAAGGAGATGAGGTCAAATCACCTGTTGTAATGAGAGATCCAATGTCCCCATTAAGTCCTGAAGTAATGCAACCGGATTTGCAAATAAATTCAATTTCAGTAGCTTCTCTTTGAAGCCTTGATTTAGTATTCATCTGTCTGAGCACAGAAATTAGTAAATCATCAATGGAATGATCATGAAGATTGAAATGCCGACTCACTGGTTTTAGAGTCTTGTGACTTCTGATGTCAGATTTGTGCCCATTTATTCTTTTGTGCAGAGACTTTCCTGTTTGTCCAATATATAAGGCGGCAACAGAGCATTTTGCTCATGATGCCATAAATCACACTGATGGATCCAGGGGTTAAAGTATAATGTGGGGGGCCCCAGAACCCTCCTAAATTTCCAGGCCCCCCCCAAGCAAGTCTGGGCCCACCCCCACATGAGTCTGGACCCCATTCACCCACCCCAGCTCCAGCCCCCAATATCCACTCCCCTGTCCCCAATATAGAAGAGAATAGAACCATAGGGTTGGAAGGGAGCTCATGAGATCATCACGTCCAACCCTCTGTGTCTTGAGCCCAGGACCTTCTGTATGTTAAGTAAAGGTGCTAGCCACTACACTATCCCTCAGCACTAACAATCAGCCCCACCCTGTCCCCCAGCATTACCTGGCCACCTTGACACTTACTGGCAGCCACGCACCAGGGCGGGGGAGAATCCCCCCTACCTCCACTCCTGCAGGCTGCACTTGGAGGGTTCTGCCTCAGAGGTCAGCCTGCGTGTGCACAGCGGAGTGTGGGGCAACTGACACGCTTCCCCATGCTCCCCTGCCCAGCCAGAACGTGGCGGAACTCCATTTCAGGTCTTGCTATTTTTAGGACTCAGTGTTCAGGGCCCCTAAAAACAGAAAATGGAACCAAAAGGCTGTGTTTCAGGGCCCACTATTTTAAATGGTGGGCCCAGAGACACAGCATTCTGGTTCCTTTTTCTACTTCTAGTGGCCCTGGATTGCTGAGCCCCTAAAAATAGTGGGCCCCAGAACAGCATTCCGCCATGTTCTGGCTTACTTTAACCCCTGGGTGAATAAACATGTGAATGAGACTTTGATGGAGTAGCCTTGCTGAATGATTTTGATGACCCATCTGTCTCATGTTTTATGGACTTCAGTTGTCCAAATAAAGTTTTAGGTGATAGACAAAGACAAGTCATGGTAGCTGATAGCATTAAATAGGGGAGGTTGTTCATGCTGTCAGCCAAACTTTCAAAATTGCTGTTTGGAGGTAGGTGCTTGCTGCAATGGAGACTGGTTGTTGTTGGGATGACCCCACCACTGTGGTCTCTATCTTGCTGCCTGTTTTGTGGGTATTGTTGATAGCATCCCTGGTATGATTGGTAACTGTTGTTTCCTTTGTATGGATGGCACATAAATGCCTAGTGAAGGGCACTCGGGAGTTCTTTACTGAGTGTATGATTTCATTGGTTTCTGCTCTGAATAGTTCAGCTCTATCAAAAGGGAGGTCTTCAACTGCCGATTGTGGTTCACTGGGGAGAGCTGTGGTGTGGAGCCATGACATGCGATGCATTATGATTGAGGTTGCTATTGTGGTGGCTGTGTCAGCTATGTCTAAGGCAGACTGCAACGCTGTTCTGGGTATGAGTTGGCCCTCATTAATCAGGGATCAGAATTGTTCTCTCCTGTCTCCAGGAATTATGTCAGTGAAATTGGCAAACTTGGAATAAGTGCTGTGATCATAATTTGAGAGGAAAGCTGCATAGTTTGCTACTCTTGAGTTGCAGAGTAGATTTTCCTCCCAAATAAGTCCACCCTCCTCTACTCCTTATCCTGTGGGATTGCTCAGCTGTGCATATGCCTGTTCCTGTGTTGTGAAGCTTCCACCACAAGTGGGTTTGGTGTTGGATATGTGAATAGGTATTTGTTGTTCTTTGATGGAATGTAAAATTTCTTATCTGTCCATTTGCATGTCAAGGCAATTGCTGCTGGGGTTTGCCAAGTGACATTAGCAGGATCCATAACAGTTTCATTTGTAGATGATGCTATCTTAGACTCTTAGAGGGAGTTGATGTGTGCAGGATTTTCAACAGCTTGTGGCTAGACTGAGACACTTCCTTTAGCAGAATCTCTAGATCGTGCCACCCCTTTGAACAATTCTTGGAAATGTTTAAAGTCATCCATTCTTGTTAGTGGAGGTGGGATGATTGTTTCGTCTAGAGAAGACGAATGATTGTGAGGGATGTCCTCTTCATGTTTATAGTCGTCCTCCATTTCGTCAGGTGTTGCAGAATTGCATTCTGTTTGTACCTGGGATAAGCAGGATGGTGATGCTGCATCCTTGTATGAGCTGAGAGATCTGCCATAGGAGCCTATATAGGAGGGCCAGGCATCCCAGTTACACCAGTGCATTGGGAATAGTCCTGGGGGAACCATACATGGAAGGAGGAAACATGGGTTACTGGGCTGCCTCTTATGTCGCCCTCTCTTTCCAGCGGGCAAGGCAGATCCTTGTGGGGACAGGGATTGAAGCTGCATCATCTGCATCACTGTGGGAGAATGGAGAGAGTGATAGTGAGGTGTCTTGTCTCAATGGTGAGTATAGTGGGGAGTGTGACAGGCCGGAGTCAATGTGGTGGGTCTTTTGTTTCTGTTTGCCTGTAGGCTCTGAGGGCTGTGTTGACGGTGTCCGTGCTAAGGTAGATGGTGCTGTAGGGGGCTTTGGTGCCATGGTTGTGTTTGGCCAACTATTGTGGCTCCATGGGCATAGGTGCCATTGTTGGTCCTGGTGCTGATTTCCTCAGAGGTGCTGTCTTTTTTGTCAGCACCATGGATGACAGTGCCAAGGCACTTTTTGGACGGGCTGAGGAAGAGGCCCTTTAGGTCTTGACTCCACACCATTGGTTGGTGCCTTTGCAGCCATGGTACCAAGCAGTTCATGTACTGCCACTGATTTTGGTGGTGGTGTCCTTTTTCACAGGGGGAGGGAGCTTTTCCAAGGGGTTGAGGACTTCTTTCTTTTGTTTCTCCCTCTTGAATTTGGGGAGGATCCGTACTAGGATCAGAGGCTGGCCTGTGTAATTTCTCCATAAGTATCTTTTTGAGGCGCAGCTCTTTGTCCCTTTTTGCCTGCACTTTCAGCTTTTTGCAGTAGGGGTATTTTTGCAATACTTGCTCTCTCCTCAAAACTGGATGCACTGTGAGAGGCCATTTGAAGCAGGTATGGTGTCCCAACAACAGGAGCACCTTCTGAAGCCTGGGAAACCAGGCATTTCTTATCTAACGAATTTGAACTGAAGAAAACATATTTATTGCTTAAAAATATTAATGAACTTAAGGTAACTAAAACTGACTAGACTAGGGGGAAAAGGCCTTATACTACTCTAAATGAATTATTTCTAACAAGGTTGAAGAGAGTAGTTGTAGGCTCCATCTTAAGCCATTGATGGTTGAGAAAGAACTGAGAGAGCTCAACTGTGCACATGCGGCTCAAGGCGCCAAATGCATTGTGAAACAGCTCGCACAAGCACAGCCAGAGTGGGGACTGCAGCGAAGATATCTGAGCTTAGCGCATTGAAGCAACAAACACTTTGTGTGGAGCACCCCTACAGGGACACCACCCAATGAAGAAACAGTGTTTACATTGACACTGGCTTGTACTAGCTATGCTGACAAAAGCCGTATATCTTGCGAAGTGATTTTATTTTGTTGAGAACACAGGACAGTAGTGTTGGCAGGGGTTGATTGCAGTGCATACAACACCCTGTTTGTTGATCAGAACTGACTATGGTCAATAAAACTCTCTACTGCAGACCAGAACTAACTAATACCCATCAATGACCAGGAAAATGCTGCACTAGAACACTCACTGCACAAACTGGCATGCTGCCTGAGTTTTCCACTTGATTCTATTGAAGTCAATGACATTACCATCAGACTCACTTGTACTTATACTTGGAGAGCCTGCTCCTGCACCCCTCCATCATCATTTACCTCAGTTCAAAGTGTGAGATTCTTACCTCCTGCTGATATAGCTGATGTGGGCAGAGTTAGAACTCGATAGAGCTCAGTCTTTTCTTTATTTTGCGTTGTTGTATAAATATGTTCTAACTGAATTGTTCTTGGATGTTCATATGTGTTAATAACACCATATTTATAATAGATGGGTTGTCTGCTTTGTAGATCCAAAACAGGAATTGTTGCTTTGCCTACAATAAGCATGTCACCATTGTTACTGAACCTAGGAAATCAAAACAAAACCAAAAGAGCTGGCTGTTTATTTTAAACTATAAAGAGCTCCAATCAAAGTTAACAGAAGCCTCCCCTCAACCTCAGTGGGATCATTACCAAACCCAAACAAAGCCTCAATTTTGCAATGAAGTGAGTACAACAAGACAAAGTTACCAGTATTCAGGATGTTGTTGGAAGCTGAAAATCTCAGCTTTCATTAAAACAAATAGTAAGAAAAAGCCTGAAAATGTGATGTGAGTACTCTGTAGAGGCTCAGAAACTAGAAGATAAATAAAATTAACTTATGGCATTTATTTTTTAAAATGCTGATGAATTTTAAGCCAATCTCATGATTTATGAAGACTTACTCAATCTTTATTAGCTGAGAACTGTGAGCTTTTTTTTTTTTTTTTATTTTAAAGTAAGTTTCTAGCCCTCACAAAAGCTTGACAGTGTTGATGCTAAATGTTCAGGCACCCGGAAGCAAACAAAAAGAACTCCATATTTAACATTTTTTAATATCTCATGACTTTTAAGCCAATTTTAAGATTTTGGGAGACCTTGTGGGAACTATGGTTTTAAAACCAGTTGGGATATTAGTATAAGCAGTGAGCCCTTAGTGTATGACCAAAAGGAATGGGATCATGAGAAAGAAAAGTTATGTTAAACTTGCAGTGATCCTCTGAAATACCACTGTTATCTTATTTAAGGTGAAGTAAGAGAAATAAAACGTAGCTAACTGGATACAAGACACAATAAAAACTGGCTACATAAATTTGTTTTATGTATTATAAAAAACTGCTTCCTCAGGTCTTAGCTAAGATTAGCTAATGGACAATGACATCACTTGTTTATTTAAGGCAGAGATGGATTAATAAAGAGGCTTTAGGGGCTGCAGCTCTGGGTCCCAAGCTGGGGGGGGGAGGGGCACCATGCATTGCTGGGCAAATATTAATCCCTGGAGCACCTCTGGTGGCCAGCCTGAGCACTGCCAGCCTGCATCCAATTGCGGGCCACTGCCCCACACCTGTGGCTGGCTGGTCTGCCAGGCATCAGTGCCACCCCACCCCAGTGCAGAGTACCACCTTGTTCCACAGCTGGCTTGTCTGCAGAACCCTGGTGGCAGCCCATTGCAACTCTAAGCATGGGTCCATCCACCGCCAGGCTGCCTGCTGCTGCCACCATAAGTATGTTGGAGGGGTGGGGGGGCCTCCACAAAATCAGAGCCATAGGCCCACAGGAGGCTTGATCTAGCCTACTTAAAGGATATCAAAAAGTAAACTCTTGAGTGGTTCATTGCTAATACGTGCCTAACCAAGTTGGAGATGACCAATATGGATCTAAGCATTCCTAGGTTTAGCCCATTTGTAAGTGTCTTGATCAAAAACTCATAAATGTTTAGTTACTGTTTGGATGTAGTAAAATGTCCTATTATTTAGGCTTTTAGGGAATGTTTAGACCAACTGTATGTGTACCTGTAATGGTGTCTCTAAGCACCATTCAAGACTTCGGCAAGAGGGAGAGAGGAGCACCCCTTCTCTGAAAACAAACAAAACTGCCATACCCAGGCTCAGCTGCAAGAGCTGTCAAGCTTGGAAACAAACAGCCACAGCTGAACCATGTGAAGGCAGTAAAGTACAGTATTATGGAAGTAGAAAAATAAAGGAGAGGGATGCAGAGAAGCCTAAGATGGTGGGCATCGGCAGTCTCCCCAAGCCTCCAAACAGGACAACCCTTTACTAACATACTGAGGAAAACATCCCCAAAGGCTGCTCCCCATAGCTGTGGGGCTTAAATTGACAGAACAGGGCAGCCCAACTGGAGCCTAGCCTAGGCACCAGCAGCAACCTGTGACAGTACCATTTAGCCTTTGGATTCAATAAGGGAATTTTTTGTTAAATGAGTATTGTGTTAATGTAACCCATATGCCTAAACCAGGCTCTCTCTTTTGAGAACTGTTCAGGCTGGGTTACCTTGCTGGGCAGATTTTGCTGCCCAGAAACCAGAACTTTCTGCTAAGAGGGTGTGGTAGCATATTGAACATGCTCCACAACAATGTTCCCCCTAATTTTTCATAGTCTGTGTGCACAAAAAAATTCTTTTGTGCAAATTTTCAGAACCAGTATCCAAATTTATGCACACTCCAGAGAGTGTGTTCAAACTTGTGAGCACAACAAAGCATATGATGCAAATAAATATCTACATTTTATTTTGATATGGTGATGGAAATGATTTTATAAATTACAAAACTTTATTTGAAACATGCTGTTTGGAACTGCCTTCTTAAAGTAGCACAAAATATTAGCACCGTTGAAGTTTTTTGTGCGTGCTTTATTTTGTTGTGTGCACAGGCTTCACAACCTGTGTGCACGCGCACACGCGCACAGCTTAGAGGGAACATAGCTCCACAAAGTTTTTTGTTTGGTTTGTTTTTTTTAAATTGTGTTGGAGTGAAATTTTTGAGAGATGCTGGAGAGGAGCAGCCCCAGAAGAGCAAGCAGAGAGAGCTGCAGAGTCCATGTGCTCAGTGACCGAGTGAAAGGCGCAGACCCAGGAGTGGATTGCAGGATGTTTTCTCCCTGCTTTGGACTATTTTGCAGGGGACAGTTCTCTTTTTGGACTGGGAGCTGGATAAGCAGTAAACAGACTGTGTGGTGCTGGTTGTACAGGAGAAAGAAAGATCTGAATACAATTTGCCTGAAGATTTCTGCAGCCAGAGAAGAAGAGGATTGTGACTTTCCTTCTACTCAAGCCTCAAGGACTTGAACAGAGACTCCAATTGAGATAATGGTGACTCCACCTGAACTTTGGGACTCTTGCTGTTTTGTTTAAATTTATTTTGGTTTCTTAGGATAAGGTTTGTTCGGTTTGTTAATAAAGTTTATTATGTTTTTTCTCAGTAGTGTTTTAATGTGCATGGTAACTCTTGCTGTGTTCACATGTAAACTCTTATTTCAAAATAAGTTATTTCAAAATGAGTTATTTCAAAATAAAACCCTTATTTCAAAATAACTTAAATCGAAATAAGCAAATATTAAATCGAAATAAGGGAAAACTTCAAAGCAAAATAGCATGTCTGGACACAGGGCTTGCTATTTCGCTTCAGGAGAGGGGCAGCATGGGAGGTGTGGCAACACGGCCCCTTGCTGGGCCATGCCCCCACCCAATATATACAAAAAGGAAGGCACCCTGGGAAAGAGAAAGGCAAAAGTGTTATTTTGAAATAACCGTTATTTTGAAATAACATGTCTGAATGGCATTGTTTCAAAGCAACTATTTCAAAACAATGGCTATTTCACTTTCGGATGAGTTTTATTGTTTTGAAACAACGGATGTTATTTTGAAATGACGGGGTCCCATCATTTTGAAATAAACGTTGTTCGAATATGACAACTTTTATTTAGAAACAACGGTTGTTGTTTCGAAATAAAAGCCTCGTGTGCACATAACTTCTGAGCCGTCTTCGCTGTGAGTCCTGTACAAACAAGATCCTGGCTCTCCACCTGCTTTCTACAGAGGTTTATCTCTGATAGGCACTGGAGAGTGGCAAATGAATGAATTCTAGCCCACCATAGAAGGTTACATTAATATTCTGCACAAACAATTCCAACAGCCCTGTACTTATGATTTTTTTAAGGTTGGGTGATGGTGATCCTGCAAGACTGAGGCTTAAACTCACTAAACTTCATAATAATAAAGGCACACATATAATTAGCCTGATTATTCTGCTACTCAGTTAACTGCAGTGGGCTTTTTTGTACATGCACCAGCATGGGTTGACAGCGGCGTTTGCATATGGAATGTTCAGTACTAAGCATAACCTTCTACCACTGAACTAAAGGAATTTGAGCTAGATTCTTATAAGTATTTTGGCAATTACCAATGTAGATTTTCAAAATCCCACTAGATGCCTATCTGCATCGTTAGGGTCCGATTTTTTTAAGTACTTAAGTCCTGCTCATCATGCAGAAGTCACAACTAAACTAAACAACTAAAGTGTATTACCTAGTGATAACCATTGCCATACTTCTGTATACAGAAGAAAACAGCAGAGGTAGAGCAGGTTGAAGGGACTGGCCATAAGAGTGCCCTTGGAGAGGAGAAATGTCAGAATGGAGTTTAACAGAAAGGACGTCTGAGCCCCCAAGCCAACTCCCTCACCCCTTAGGAAATGGAGTAAGCAAAAGAACTTACAGATGGTAAAAAAAAATTCACCACATTTGAAATCTTGTAACAAACATTAAGGCCCACTCCCCACTATATGCCACATGGGTGGCTGCTCTCAGGAAGTCCCTCATCTCAACATCAGTTTTATGCCAACTCTGGCAAGTGTTTAGAGTAACCCACATAGTTCCTTTATTCCTCCATTTTCAGTTCTTTTTCCAGCTGCTGCTGCTATTTCTTATTTTGTGTGGTCTCCTTCTATTCCTCTTGCATTGGAGGTGGCTATTTGGCACTTACATCAAAACCTTCCTTAACAACCATTTGCAATCTGGTCAAAAGATACAGTGCTCAAGGGTCAAGTGTTGTTAAAAATAACCTACACAGATTCACAGATGTCATGGCAAACAGGGTCCATTGTGCCCATCCAGCTGGGCTTCCTATATGACCCAAGCTAGGGAACATCCCCTCAGCAGTTCTTGTACCCAGCCAAAAAACTTCTTGATGAGCTAAAGTGATGCTTTGGGAAAGAGATATCGCATCTTCATTAAAGCCGCTCCATGATGGAGAATCCACCTCACTCCTTGGTAATTGCATCAGTAGTTCTTAGAGCCTGGCTTTCCTGGTGCATCTGACATATGACTTCGATCAATCCACCTAGGCCAAAGTTGTCAGCCAGACATAGTCTCTGATTGTGAGTCCCCTCAGTTTGGAGGGAAGCAGAGCTGACTTGAGGTGCCTTGGGCCTGATTTACAGAAGTACAACCACCTGCAACCTCCCCCCCCCACCCCGGTAACTCTAATTAGGGTTGTGAGTAGGCAGCCTCTCAGAATCTCAGAACCTACAGGCCCAAGCTAAGCCTGTCCTGAAACAACTGATGGACTTGTGCTTCAGGGTCACTTTGGAAAATGTTAGCCTGAGATCAATGGATTATATAAAAGTCAAATCCTCAGTCCTTCCTTCCTTCCTGCTGCATAACTCATTGGTAAGCACAGATTATAGCCCCCTTTGTGCCAGTCCACAGAGGGAACCAGACTCCTAAAGTCACCAGCCGGTGGGCATTAGTTCAGAATGTAGCACCATGTAGTTTTCATTCTGGAGGTTCCATGGTTCAGTCCTCAGCAACTCTTTCACTTCTCTCATGGCTCACCCAAGATGAATAAACCTGTCTGCAGGGAAATTGCTAGCTGTCATAACCAACTCTGTGTCACTCCATTTTGACTCCTGGACTTACCCATAGTGCACTCTGAAAGACCGGGGACAGGAGTAGAAACTGCCGCGCTGCCACAGATGGCTAGGCTCCGCATCCTCAGACGGGGACAGGGCCAGAAGTGGCCGCGGGTGGCCGGGCCCTGGATCCCCGGCTGGGGACGGGGCTGCTGCAGTCGCCAGCGGCTGGGCCCCGGATCTCCGGCCCAATTGGGCTGGAGACCGGAAGAGGGACAGCCCTGTCAGACCCGGGGCACCAGTGCTGGGATTTGGGGTGCGTGCCCCGGGTGCCCATAGCCAGCGACGCCCGTGCTGAAGGGGGTGTTACATGTCATTTTACTCCTGCCCTTTTATTTCACTATGACTACTCCTATCCCCCACCACCAAGCACTTCATTTCCCTTCCAAGTTCATTTCTGTAGACCAGTTGCAATTTTACTTGTGGGAATTCTCCACCTGCTGCCTGAATATATCTCACTATCACATTCTTCCCCCGCCAAGAAAGATCAAATGACCCAACAACGCAATCCAACCCTGGTGTTGTTTTACCTTTTTTTCATCCTAGCAAATTCTTGATATTTCCTGGGATGACTGTAGCATGCAACAGCAATCTCACCAAATTGTTCATCAATCTTAAAATTTTTAGGCCATACAGCAACAAACTCCAGAGTCATTGTGTCCAGCTCCGAGCATCGTGTGCTTGAAAAATATGGACTTGCCAATAAAATACTAGAAAGAAATTAAAATGGTATAAGATCATCTGAGTTATCTTCCATGCAGTCTCCCTTTCCCTCCACAAGTCATGAAAATCTACAGCATCTAGGCCTATCCTCTCCCTCTAACTCTGACTTAAAGAGAAGAGAGCCAGTTTGGAGTTAAGGCAGGGAAGTGGGACTTGGGATCTAGGTTCAGATCCAATCTTAGATAAGAGATTTAATATGTCCTCATCTACTTCACCTTCTCCTTACTTCTTAACTAACCACTTCCTAACAAAATGTAATCTGAACAAAAATGTGTGGCATTGACATGACAATGCTGACTACCTCTTTGCTGTACATTGCATCCTGACTTCTTCCAGCCTGCCTATTAAAATGATGAATCTTCTGGGGGCAGGGACTGTCTCTTACTATGTATCTGTGCTGGTCTTCAGCACAAAGGAGCCCTGATTTTGTTTGGTTCCTAGGTACAACTGTAATAAATAATAATACTCTGTGGCTCAGTTCCCCACTTGGGAAAATAATCTTTCCTTTGTATTTGTATTTTATATACTTTTCTCAAGTATCTCTTCCAGGCCTCCTTCCCAAGGTCAGCAACCTCATCTTTTCATTCTCTCTTCGTATGAGAGTGCAAAGCTAGTGAAAAAAGGCTATCAGATTAGCATGGGAGTGTGTCTTACATTTGCACTCAGTGTGAACAGCTGTAAATGACTACACAAGGGCTAACAACATGGATAATCAAGCCCTGAAGCTCCATTTTTAACTCAAAAAGTGAAACAGTTTGGTGCCACCATATCATTTCTGTGGGTTAAATCAGAGGTCTCCTACATGTGCTACCAGAAAAGATGGCTGCTTACCGGTAACTGTCGTTCTTCAAGATGTGTGCTCATGTCCATTTAATACACAGGTGTGTGCCCACCTGCATGCATGGTTAATGGAACACTTTTTCCCTTGGCAGTAGTCATAGACTGGCATTCCCCCTGGAGTACTGTGCGTCACAGTATATCATGCGCCAGAGTATATTATAGTCCTGCTCGCTGGACAGACTTTCCTGACCTTCCCCGGTGGAGCGACTATTACGCCTGGACTCCCACGGTGCTCGGGGGTGGACTATTAAGCCCAGACCCCCTTGATGCTCAGGGTGGACTGTTAACTCCGGTGCATAATACACCCCTGTATCTGCTCAGTCCCTTCTTTCTGAGAACTCTGAAAGCAGAGAAGGCGGGTGGGTGTGGAATGGACATGAGCACACATATCAAAGAGCAACAGCTACAGGTACACAACTGTCTTTTGTTCTTTAAGTTCTGCTCATGTCCATTCTAATACATAGGTGTATCACAAGCTTTACCTTGGATGGTGGGTAGAATTATTGTTGCATGGATTGGAGCTTCCAAATGCTGCATTGGCCCTTGCTTGCTGGACAATGGCATAGTAGGCAGTGAAAGTATTAATGGACAACCAGGGGGCAGCTCTGCAAATGTCTGGTATTGGAACTTGGGCTAAGAAAGCTGTTGAAAATGCATGAGCCCTGGTTGAATGTGCTGTCACTATGCCTGGAAGTGGTATCTTTGACAGGGTGTAACAATGTTTAATGTGTACTGTAATCCAGGAGTGCATTAGGAAGATACGGATAGGCCCTTCATTCTGTCCACTATGACCACGAACAGCTGTGTGGACTTATGGAATGATTTTGTGAGGCCCAGGTAAAATGCTAGGGGCTGCCTCAAGTCAAGAGGGTGCCAGCTTCCTTCCTCGTCTGAGTGACGAGGCTTTGGGGAAAAAAAAAAAAAAAAAAAACCTAGCAAGAAAATGTCCTGATTGCAATGGAACTGGGGCATTGGCTTTGGTAAGAATTCTGGGTGTTGTCTTAACTGAACTTTTCTTTGTAGAAAGTCAAATATGGAGGCTTGGGTGTTAATGCTCTGATTTCTGAAACCCTCCTGACCAATGTTATTGCTACTAGGAAGGTTACCTTCCATGACAGATGAAGGAGGGGGCACAATGCTAACAGTTTGAAGAGTGGCCATGTTAGGTGAGACAAGACCAAGCTGAGGTCCCAAGGAGATATTGGGTCTCGAGGCTGCAGGTAAAGCAGCTCCACCCCCTTCAAGAAGCAGGCTGTCAGAGGATGAGGGAAAACTGATCTGCCCTGCAGCTGAGGATGGAAAGCTGAGATGGCTGCACATGGACTTTTCAGGGAGGCCAAGGCAAGTCCTTGCTGGTGTAGGTATTCCAAAAACTGTCTGTATGCCTGTGTCTTGTGGTTGAACACTCTGCGTTTGTGCCTAGATGGAAGAACGTTTCCATTTTGCCAGATACAAAACCTGTGTAGAGGTTTTTCTGCTTCTCATCAGAATCTCCTGGATTTGGACTGAGCAAGCCTGTTCTTCCATGCTTAGCCATGGAGCCTCCAAGTCATGAGGTGGAGTGTGGCTATACTCAGGTGCAACAGTTCTCCAAAGTCCTGGGATGACAGGTCCAGGAAGATTCATAGTGTCCATTGTGGAGCAACTGACAAGTCCAAGGGTGTTGAGTACCATGACTGATGTGGTGAGGCTGGTGCAATCAGGATAATGTTCGAGATGTCTCTTTTTATTTTCAGTATGATCATGTGCAGTAATGGAATTGGTGGAAAAGCATAGAGCAGAAGGCCTGTCCAGGAAATCATGTATGCATCAGAAATGGCCCCTGCTTCCATGATCCTGAGGGAGCAAAATTGTTGACATTTCCTGTTCTAGCAGTTTGCGAAGAGGTCTACGTGGGGATTATACCCACTTTTAGGTATAATGGGTATAATTATGTGGGCTACATCAGGGTGAAGAGATTAATCACGGCAAGGTAAGAATCATCTGCTGAGGTGATTCTCAACTTGATTTTTCACCCCAGGAAGTGGGCTGCTGACATTCTGAAGTGGTGTTGCACTGCAAAGTCCCAGAGTAGAATCGCCTCTTCTCAGAGGGCTGGTGAGGGGGTTCCTTCTTGTTTGGTTATGTAGTACATGGCTGCGGTCTTGTCCATCAACACATGTACCTGTTATAAGGTGAAGAAAAACCTCTCAGGCATGATGGACTGCACCCAGCTCCCTGACATTGATATGGAGTCCTGTGTCTTTCTGTGACCAGAGGCCTTGGGTGTGGAATCCAACTGATATGCATTCTCCACCCTAGATCCAAAGTATCCACTATTAGTGTCACTGAGGGGGTCTTATCCACAAATGGAATGCCTTGCAGCGCTGAGCTGGGGTGACACCACCAGTCTAGCTGAGTTAGAACATTGTTTGGGATTGTAACTACCTTGTCTGGGTGGTGATTTGTTGGAGGGTACACAGACCTTAGCCACGATTGTAGTGGTCTGAGTTTTAGATGGGCTAGCGAAACCATGTATGTGCAGGCTGCCATGCGGGCTAGAAGGCATAGACAGTGACAGGCTGTTATAGCTGGGGTGTGCTGCAGTTGGTGTATTATGTCCCTTATTGCACTGAATTGACATGGGGGAGGGCCTTCTTCTATGAATTCTATTCTCTGCAGCTATGTTCCCTCTAAGCTGTGCACGTGTACACGCGCACACAGGTTGTGAAGCCTGTGCACACAACAAAATCAAGCGTGCACAAAAAATTCAACAGCACTAATGTTTTTATGCTACTTTAAGAAGGTGATTTCAAGCAGCATGTTTCCAATAAGGTTTTGTAATTTATAAAATCATTTCCATCACCATATCAAAATAAAATGTAGACATTATTTGCATCATATACACTTACTGCGTTGCACTCACAAGTTTGACCACACTCACTGGAGTGCGCACCAATTTGCACACTGATTCCAAAAATTTGCACAAAAGCAATTTTTTGTGCACACAGCCTATGAAAAGTTAGAGGGAACACTGCTCTGCAGTGGGACTAATTTGGCTTTCTGTTCATTCACTCTTAGGACTAGTCTGGAGCAGGTGGAGAGAGCTAATTTTATGCTTTAGTGGACTTGATCCCATGGTCTACCTCTTCTTAACCAATCACTGAGGTATGGGAATATATGGACCCCCTTGTGTTGTAGGTAAGCCACGACTACAGCCATGAATTTTGTAAATACTCAAGGGGCTGAAGATAGGCCAAATGGGAGGGTTGTGAACTGGTAGTGCTTCCCCATTACTCTCAGCTTTAGGAAGCGTCTGTGGGCTGGAAGGATGGAAATTTGAAAATATGCATCCTTTATGTTGAGTGCGGGAAACCAGTCTCCAGGGTCTAAGGAATAATGGAGGCCAAGGATACCATACAGAACTTTTTCCTTCTTATGAACTTGTTGAGGCCACAAAGGTCCAGAGTGGGTCTGAGGTCTCCACTGGCTTGGGGAATAAGGAAATACCTGTAATAAAAACTGGCTCCCTCTGTTCTGGGGGAACTGGTGTTACTGCCCCCAGCTCCAAGAGAGATCTGACCTCTCTGGACAGATGTTGTTCATGAGGGAGGGTCCCTGGAGAAGGATAGGTGAGGGGAAGAATTCGGTGGGGTCAAGGTAAACTGGATTGTAGCGCCCTAAAATATGGTTTCTGAGCAGCCAGGGATCCGTGGTTACTCAAGACCATTCCGACACAAATTGGTAACAGCGATATAAGAAGGCTGGATGTAGATCCAGAAAAGTGGCTGATGTGTCACCCTTGGACATATCCTCAAAATTGACACTTGCTATTGTTACACCTCGAGCGCCTTTGCTGATGTTGTCTAGATCTGGACCCGGTAGAGGAGAGACGCCTACCACCCTGTATGGGGTATATCTGTAGGGCTATGATCTATAGCGTGTCTAGGTTGGAGGTGGAAGTCTGAAGGGATGATGAGCTGACTGAGGAGTATAGAGTCCAAGAGATTTCAGGGTCATTTGCAAATCTTTTAGGCCATGTAACTCATCGTCTGTCTTGTTTGGAGATGAGGCTGGATCTTTGAAAGGTAGATGCTGCATAGTTTGTTGAACCTCATGGGAAAGTCCAGAGGCTTGCAGACAAGAACACCTTCACACAGGAACTGCAGATGTGATTGATCTACCCACTGAATTGGCCAAATCATAGGCTATCTGAATACCTGCTCTCACTACTGGAAGTCCCTTGTCTAGCAGCATCAGAAAGTCTGATACCTTGTCCTGTGGCAAAAGGTCCCTGAAAGTCTGAGGGAGTCCCAGAGATTATAATTGTACCGAGGGTCGGCTAGGCCCATAAGCAAATAAGGCAGTGGCTGGGGTCACCACTGCCTTATGGGTGCCACAGCGCTGGGCCAGGAGCAGGGCTGGCTGGCTCAGAAGCTGGACTCGCACTCCTGCCCTCCCTGAGCTGGCCACTCTGCCCCCAGGGGTGGAGCAGCCAGACCATCGGGTGGGCTACACTTTTTTGCCTTGCCTCTGGGCTTGCTCTCCCTGTCCCTAGGGAGGAATAGCCAACCCAGGGGAGGGGTGGGAGAAGGGAGCCTGGCCTCTGGGCTGGCCTGCTCTGCCCCTGGGCTGGCTGTTCCCTGCCCTGGGGGGCCGGGTGAGCCAGCAGGAGTGGAGGCCAACGTCTGCCCCCATGCATGGGGTGGGGGTGCAAAACCAAAAGCTTGCTCAGGTCGCTGCAGCCCCTTGAGCTGTCCCTGATTGTACCTGCCAATAGGGCCCGGTCATTTATGGTTCCAAAGTATAGACTTGTTGAATAAACTTTTCTTCCAAAGAAGTCAAACTTCTTCGAGTCCTTGTTCTTAGGTATAGAGCCAGGCTGGCCCTATTGATCTCTCTGGTTGGTGGCATCTACCATCAGAGTCCCTGGAGTAAGGTGGATGAACAGATATTCAAACGGCTCGGCAGGGATGAAGTAGTGCTTCTCTGCAGATTTAGAGGTGGGTGGTATTGAAGATAGTGTCTGTCAAAAAGCCGGCTGCTACTGCCTCACCCCTGCCCGGGCAGCAAGCAGGGAACCCGGGGGGGGGGGGGGCAGAGCCGGCTGCGGGAGCCCCTTCCCCTGCCCAAGACCCGGAGGCAGCTGCAGGCAGGGGGCAGGTCGGGCTGTAGCACCCCTGCCTGTGCCCCTGCCCCTGCTCCGGCTGGGGGACAGCCACCCAGCATGGGCAGGGGCAGAGCAGGCTCCCCGCCGGAGGGACATGGGTCGGGTAGCCCCCTGCTATCTCCTTTCTCCACCCCAACCTCAAGGCAGGGGCAGGGGGCTAGGAGCAGCTCCCAGCCTGGTCAATTTCATAGATATGAAATTGACCAGGCTGGGATCTGCTTGCCATCTGCTGCAAGCAGCTCCCAGTCCCATGGAGGTCCTAGCCCCCCACCCCTGCCTTGAGGTGGGGGTGGGGCAAGGGGGTTGCAGGGGGCTAGGTGATCCATGCCCCTGCTTAGGGTGGTGGGGCAGAGGGGCAGTGGGGGAAGCCAAGGGGAAGAGGGGCCTCCCCATCTGTCCCCCACCCCACCTTTTTTCCTCTGATTCGTTGGCAACATGGCCCTGCTGGGGGGCCATGTTGCCACACCACCCATCATGCCCATCTCCTAAAGCAAAATAACAAATCCTGTGTTTGGACATGCTATTTTGATTCGGGCTTTTACCTTATTTCGATTTCACAGTTTCTTATTTTGCTTTAACTCGTTTCGAAATAAGGGCTTTATTTCGAAATGACTCGTTTCGAAATAACTTATTTCAAAAGAACGAACTGTGTGTGGACATAGCCTTTCAGTTCCATTGCTTCAAGGATTAATTTGGAGGATATTCTCTTAAAGAAGTCTTGGTAGTCCTTGAAATCATCCAAGGGCACTGAAGGTCCTTGTCCAATTGCCTCGTCTGGGGAAGAAGAGGAAGATTGCTTGGGTTCTTGGGTCCTTTTTTCTCTCGGGTGATGGTCCTTAGAAGTATCCTACTGAAGGTCCAAGTCCTCAAAGTCAGATGGGTAGTCCCCTTGGGGACCTGCGGGGGCTGACTGTACCCCAACCAAATGGAGGGACTGAAGTCCTGGATGCATTTGGAATGTCCAAAGGCCCCAGTAAAGGCACTGTGCAAGCCACTGACCTGGTGACCATGGTGTCAGAAAAGCTGCAGGGGGCCACCACAAATTCATCTGGGTGTCTCTCATGCAGTCTGAAGAAGAACAGTTTTGGGAAGTTGAGGAGAAGTCGCCACAGTTTCAACACCGTGCTGATTTTTCCTTTGTTAAGGAGTAGTGCTCCAGTGACTGTGATGAAAAGTAGCTGCAATGGCAACTGCCCCGGTACCAGCTGGGGTTAGGAGAGTGTTCTGAGGAACTGGTTGAGCGTGACACCTTCTCAGAATTGAGGATTTTCTTGTCCTCTTCTTGCCAGTAGATTTTATCTCCTCCGGTTACCAGGTTCTGCAACCTTTATGTGAGGGTGAACCTTCAGGCCTGGGGAGATTGGGCAGTGCCAAGCTGAAGGTGAATAGCTCAGTGAGAAGGGCCCCAACTTGCATCTATGCTCCAATGGACTGGGTCAGACTGGGGATCTTAAATGGTGCCAGGAGTCTTTCCTATGTGCCAACTGTTCCAGTGACCTGCTGAGTGCACTGTCTGTCTGGTACTGAGATCTCATTGGTTGGCTTTTAAAGTGAGTGGTTCCCTTTGGTCCAGGTGCTTCTGATGATCTCAATAGCCATCTTGGAGTACCCATGGATGGCTTGCCCCTATGCCCCAAAGCTGCCTCTGCTTCCACAGGCAGAATGGGCATGGTCATCAGTGACCTAGCAGCTTGGAAGGCTTCTGACAGTGCCAGGATGTATAGGGCCACCTGTAGCCTTCCCGGAGTGAGGGTGGATCCCTCAGAGGTGAAGCATGAGTGGGCAATGACAGCCCTTGTTCCTCCTGTACCACACATGTGGTGCTTGACCCCTGGATTTCCTATGAGCTATGAATGCTCTGGCAATGTTTCTTCTGTTTCCTTTAGGAAAGGAACTATGGTGTCAGCTACTGTCCAGTAGTGGTGTAATCGGAGCTGGTGTCAGTCGAGTAGGGTCTGATTGTGTACTCTGCATTGATGAGGTGCTTGATCCTGATGTCGACCTTGCTGGTTCTGAAGGAGTTCTCAATGCAGATTCCATCAGTAGAAACTCGAGGCAATTTTCTCTCTCCTTCTATGTGTGGGGTTTAAAATCCTTGCAGATTTTGCACTTGTTTTTGCGATATGCTTCTCCCAGGCACTTGAAACAACTGTCATGGGGGTTGCTAAGTGGGAGGACTTTCCCACACACCACGCAAGGCTTGAAACTCGATGATTGGGACATTGTGCCCCAGCCTATTCTATCTTCTACAATGCTAATAACTAGAGCCCTGCACGGATACAAATAAGTGGATCTGTTTCTGACCTGCATCCACAAGAAATGGTCCATGGATATCCGTGTTGTATCCGCGGATGTGGATATAATGCGGATATCCACGGATATCCACATATTTGCAGGGCTCTAGCTCTGTGCAGATAAAAATATGTGGATCCGTATCCGATCTGCATCTGCAAGAAATGGTCCGCGGATATCTGTGTTCTATCCGCAGATGCGGATATAAGGTGGATATCTGCGGATACCTGCTGATTTGCAGGGCTCTCCTAATAACAAAAAGACAGCTAATGACTACTACTAACTACTTAACAGGTACTTAAAAACTTTTCTAAAACTAAGCTAACGCTAAAAAAGAACAGCTAACAATGAATAGGGAAAAAGCCAACTCAAAGGAAGGCCACATTCCAGCAGCTGTCACTGGTGGAAAGAAGGAACTGAGTGGGCACAGGAGCGGTGATGCACAATATACCACGGCATATGGGCAGTACTTCTGGGTGCTTGCCAGGCCAGTCCTATGGCTACTGCTAAGAGGAAAAAGGTTTCGGTAACCATGCACAAAGGTATGCACACACCTATGCGTTAGGATGGACAAGAGCAGCACTCAAAGAAGAACAATTAGTTCAAAGACTTTAAGGACAGAAAATCTGTCAACCTGATCCCAGTGTAATCTCCTCTAGTGATTCTGGCTGATGAGATAGCAGTACCGTTGGCCATTATCTTTGAAAACTCGTGGCGAACGGGGGAGGTGCCAGAGGACTGGAAAAAAGCAAATATAGTACCTATCTTCAAGAAAGGCAAAAAGGACGATCCAGGGAATTACAGACCTGTCAGCCTCACCTCAATCCCTGGAAAAATCATGGAGCAGCTTCTCAAAGAATCCATCCTGAAACACTTGGAGGAAAATAGAGTAATCAGGAACAGTCAGCATGGATTCACCAAGGGTAAATCATGCCTGACCAACCTCATCGCCTTCTATGATGAGATGACTGGATTTGTGGATGCGGGAAGAGCCGTTGATGTGATATACCTTGACTTTAGCAAGGCTTTTGATACGGTTTACCACAGCATTCTCATTGGCAAATTAAGGAAGTATGGGTTAGATGCATGGACTGTAAGGTGGATAGAAAACTGGCTAGAACAACGGTTTCAGCGTGTAGGAATCAATGGCTCCATGTCAAGTTGGCAGGCAGTAACAAGTGGTGTGCCCCAGGGGTCGGTCCTGGGGCCAGTTCTGTTCAATGTTTTCATTAATGATCTGGATGATGGGATAGATTGCACACTTAGTAAGTTTGCAGATGATACCAAACTGGGGGGAACGGTAGACACCCTAGAGGGCAGAGACAGGATTCAGGGAGACCTAGACAAACTGGAGCAGTGGGCCAAGAGGAATCTCATGAGGTTCAACAAGGATAAGTGTAAAATCCTGCACTTGGGACGAAAAAACCCCATGTACTGCTACAGGCTAGGGAGTGATCAGCTAAATAGCAGCACTGGAGAAAAGGACCTGGGAGTCATGGTGGATGGGAAGCTGGACATGAGTCAGCAGTGTGCTCTTGCTGCCAAAAAGGCCAATGGCATACTGGGCTGCATCAGAAGAAGTGTTACCAGCAGATCGAGGGATGTGATCATTCCCCTCTATTCTGCACTAGTGAGGCCACATCTGGAATACTGTGTCCAGTTTTGGGCTCCCCACTACAAAAAGGACATGGACAAATTAGAGAGAGTCCAGAGGAGGGCAACCAAAATGATCAAAGGGCTGGAGCACAAGCCCTATGAAGAAAGACTGAAGGAACTAGGCTTATTTAGCCTGCAGAAGAGAAGACTGAGGGGGGATTTGATAGCAACCTTCAACTACTTGAAGGGTTGCTCCAAGGAGGAGGGAGCTCGACTGTTCTCGGTAGTAACAGAGGGCAGAACGAGAAGCAATGGTTTCAAGTTACAGCTGGGGCGGTCCAGGCTGGATATTAGGAAAAACTTCCTTACTAGGCGAGTGGTGAAGCATTGGAATAAGCTGCCTAGGGAGGTGGTGGAATCTCCATCTCTGGAGGTGTTCAAGTCCCAGCTGGACAAAACACTGACTGGGATGATCTAATGGGAGTGGTCCTGCTTTTTTTGGCAGGGGGTTGGACTAGATGACCTTGTGGGGTCCCTTCCAACCCTATGATTCTATGATTCTATGATTCCTGCCTCTGCCAAATAACTCCTGTCTGAGCTGGAGCAGAGATGCCCCCTCCCCATTGACAGACTCCCAGTGATTCAGAATCCACTTAGTTCATCTGGGAGTCATTCCACTTGTTAATTCCCCTCCATGTTAAACACTAGCTCTTTGTCGCCAGTCTGAATTTGTCTCCATTCAGCTCCCAGTCAGTGTATCTTGCTCTGCCTTTGTCTAGAGGTTTTAAAGAGCCCCCTGCTCTCAGAAATCCCCTTTCCCAAGTTAGTGTTGATAGACCAGGATCATGTCATCTCATAACCTTCTTAACTGAATGAATTCAGTCTCTCGTTTTAAGGAAGGTTTTCCAGACCTGGAATAGTCCTTGTGATCCTTCTCTGAATACTTAATAATTCGGCAACATCTAGTTTGAAATGTGGACAGCTGAATTGTATGCAATATCCAGTAATGGTATCATCAATGCCACACATGGAATACCTCTCTCTGCTCTTGCTTGAGTAATATTCCTCTACTAAGAGAGCAGGTCACAGTTGCCCTGTTAGCTACTATGTTGCAGTGGGAGCTCCTAGTCATTCAGCTTCCACAGGGATCTTTAGATCCTTTTCAGTGACTCTTCTTTCTACGATATCCCCATCCTGGAAGCATCTGAAGTCTACATCCCAGAACTGGAGACAAAATCCAGCCATGGTTTCAGTAATGAGAGGTTACTGATTTTTACATCTTTTCACACATGACTAAACACTCTCAATTTTATTATTATGTATCAACATTATGTTAGGATAGCACACAGATGCCTCGCCTAAGAAGGATCCCACTGTGCTGAACACCCTCTACACTGCAGTCAGGAAATGTGATTGCAGCATATGTAGGTGTATCCAAGCTAATTTTCAGAGACCTATGGTTAGGATTAGAAGAAAGTTGTTTTGAGTAACAATAGCAGTATAGGAAGAGCTGACTACAAAGCACTTAACTCTTAAGTCTGAAGCTTCCTTCATTTTCAAGCAAAATCTCTACTACAATATCTGCTTCTTTTACACACTCATTTGCACAGTCCACTTTACAACATTCATTTCTGAATCATGCATCAAACCTGTCATCAGATGCTGAGTCCTCTTCGTTTCCTTTAGTATCTACAATTTTTATAAAATAAAGAGCTTTCAGTTCAACTTACAAAAGATGTCTAAAAGTATCATATGCTAAAATAAAGGAAAGACGCTTTAACTTTACAATATTGGTACTCAAAAATTGCTTATTCATTAAAATAAAATTGGGACTGGCCACAGAACTGAATACTTTGTTTCACCTTAGCAGACATGCAGTTGACAAAATGCCTTTGACATCTGTTGCTCCTCTGGTGAGTGCAAGAGACAGTCTCCATTTGTAGCTGATCCACAGAGGAAATAAATCTAGGCACAAACAAAGGTTGCTTACCTGAAAGGTAACCAACATTCTTCGAGTTGTGTGTCCCTAAAAGGGTGCTAAACTTTACGCAAGCTGAGTCTGGAAATTCTTCCAGAGTCCCTGCTCTGGTTGCACTTGCACAAGCTGCCTGGAACACCATTATCATCCCAAGCAGTGTGAGTACGACTGAGTTCCCTCAGATCCTTCCCAACCCCGGATTCTAGTACTCTGAAGCTGAGGGGAGGATGGCAGGATGTGGAGTACCCCTCCAGCGACACTCATATCAAAGATCATTGGTCACCATTCAGGTATACAACCTTCGTTTCTTCAGTGAGTGGTGTTCCTATAGGGGTGCTCCACTTTAGATGCCTAAGGACCAGTTCCCCATTGTTGGATGGAGAGTTAGTAAGGAGCATGTATGTTTTGCTGTGGGAAGTATTGCTAAACCTAGTGATGTGTTTTGTTTCATTGTCTGGTCTATTGCATAATATCTAGTGAAGGTGTGTATTGAGCTCCTCCCCCATCTTCAAAGCATCTGAGGAAGTGGGATCTTCTCCCACGAAAGCTCATGCAAAAAATAAATCTGTTAGTCTTAAAGTGCCACACAACTGCTTGTTGTTTTTTTTACTGGACTAGACTAACACGGCTATCCCTTCGGAAACTGCTTTACAAATGCCATTTATTTGTACATTCTTGAGGAATGCTACTGTCGTGACCATGCTGCATGTCAAGTGGGTTTTTATTCTACATGGTGGTTGTAGGTTATTTAATGTGTAAACCATTAGAATACACTCCTTTATCCACTTGGATAGTCTTTGGGTGGATATTGGTGTTCCTCTGGAGCATTCTGTCAGTGATATAGAGAATCTCTGTGTTTTCCTAATGGGTCTCATTCAATCTATATAGCATGCTAATGCCCTTCTGACATCCAGGGTGTGTAATGATACCACCCAGGTATCTTTATGTGGCTTTGGGTAAGATGTAGGTAGGTTAATTTCCTGGTTGTTATGAAACTAATCATTAACTTTTGGAATAAACTTTGGGTGTGTGCACAGTGGGTAAAAAATGTATATTGGAGTAAAAAATTATATATGGGGGTTCATCCATTAAAGCTCCCATTTCGCCCCTCATTTGGTGGATGTTATGGCCACCTGGAATGCCACTTTGATAGATATTTCATTGGGCATGTTGCAGCTGGCTCAAACGGTTTCCTGGTGATAGTCTTTGGTACCAAATTCAAGTTCCATGGGTATTGTAGGTGGTCAGATTTCCAGGTATGTGTTCTGCAAATCCATCATGAAGCACTTCATGAGTTTATGTGAAAACAATGTCATTCCTTCAATTTGGAGATGGAAGTCAAAATTGCCACCAAGTGAATCTTGAGCAAGCTATTAGCAACACCCGTTTGCTTCAGATGAAGGATGTAATCAAGCATGGTTGGGATTGGAGCCGATTGAGGTAAGATTTGCTTGTTTTTGTACCATTTGGAAAATCTGGTCCACTTTTTAAGGTTAGTATTGCACATGGTTTGTTTGCTGCTGTTCAGTTGAATGTCCTGTACTTGTTTTGACCATTATAGTTCCTTGAGTTGTAACCTCTGAGCATCCAAGCTGTAAGATGGGGTTTGTCCAGATGCCGATACCGGTTGTCAGCCCTGTCCTGGTAGAGCAGGTTTCTGCATAATGGAAGCATCATTGGTTCTGCCATCAACAATGTAGCAGGTGGTCATGCAAGGGTGATCATGATTGTCTTGGCTCTGTCAGTCTTGATTTTCTGTATTGTTTTGTGTATTAATGATGTTGGGGGAAAGGCATATGTTAGCATCCCCTGCCAATTTATTAGGAAGGCATCTCTCTATGAGAACTTGCCTATTCCCACTCTGGAGCAGAATGCCCAGCACTTGCTGTTCTCTTGAGTACTGAACAGATCTATTTGTGGGCATCCCCACTTCTGAAACACTTGAAATAATACTTGATTGTTCATCTCCCATTCGTGTTCTGTTCTGAAGTGTCTGTTTAATGTATTGGCCATCACATTCTGAGAAGCAGGTAAGCATGATGCTGATATATCTATTCCATGTACTATGCACCAATTCCATAAGTTGCCTCTGAACATAGTAACCAAGACCAAACACCACCCTGCTTATTTGTTAATAGATCATGACAGACAATGTAGCATGATGTTTATTGTTTTGTTTTCTATCATGGGTAGAAAATGGTTGCAGACATTCCTTACAGCCCTGAGTTCCAGAATGTTTATGTGGAGGCAAGTTTTGTACATGGACCATCGATCTTGTGCAGTGTAATCCTTGAGGTGAGCTCCTTACCCCAGGAGGAATGCATCCGTTTTATGAGCATTGAGCATGGTTCTTGTATGAATGGTATTCCTTTGTTATGTTCAATGGTTTTGTCCACCAGGTTAGATTGTTTGACTGGTTTTGGTATTGATAGTATTTTGAACAGGTTGTATCTGTGTTGTTTGTTAAACAGACATGAGCCATGTTTGCAGAGGATACATGTGTACACAGGTGTGATGGACTACTGTGGCCATCACTGCCATGTGCCCCAGCAACTGCAAGCAAATGTGGGAAGTTATTACGGGACTGTTCATCATTGAATTCTATTTGCTGTTTCGGGTCTAGCATGGATTTCTGTTACTTTATCCATAAGCTCAGTTTTCTGAACAAGGTTGAAGTTTGTTGTGTTGTTTTCTCTCCATCTGCCTGGGTGCTTGCCTTTATTAGACAGTTGTTTAAATATGGGTATATTATGATGTCCTGTTTAAGGAGACAGGTGGTGACTACAGATAACACCTTTGAGAAAACCCTTGGTGCCTTGGAGAGGCTGAAGGATAGCACCGTGTATTGGCAGTGATTTTGTCCTAGGCAGAATTGGAGAAACCTCCTGTGAGAGGGATGAATCATTACATGGAAATAGACATCTTGGAGGTCGAGGAATGAATCAGTCCCATTGTTCTTGCGTTGGAATGATAGTTGATAGTGTGACCATCTTGAACTTTTGTTTCATGACAAATTTGTTTAATACTCTTAAGTCTAGGATTGGCCTCCAACCCCTGTTCTTCTTTTGTATAAGAAAATATTGGGAATAAATCTTTCTCCCTTTGTATTGGTTGGGTACTGGTTCTATAGTTCCAATGGAGAGCAGATGTTCTATTTTTGCTTAGAGCAGTTGTGCATGAGATGTGCCTCTGAAGAGGGATGAGGAGGGAGTGTTGGGGGGGGAGGTGTGGGGATGAATGGGATGAAATAGTCATGCCAGACAACTTCAATGACCCATCTGTCTGATGTTATGGATTCACAGTTGTTCAAGTAGGGTTGTAGATAGTGTTCAAAGATGGTTGTAACAGTTTTTGGTGCTACATTGGGGAAGTCGATCATGCCCTTGACCAAGCCCTCAGAATTGTTGCTTGGAGGACGATGGTTGTTGCACCACTGACTGATTGTTATTGGACTGGTGGCACCATTGTGGTCTTCGTATATTCCTGTCCTGCTGTCTGTTCAGAAGATAGTGTTGGTATCGCCTCTGATATGGATGGTACCTCTGCTGTCTCCTTTGGGTAGCTGGCATGTAGATGCCCAATGTACAGAGTGTAGCTCTGGAATATTTTGTTGCATGCATGACTTCATTAGTTGTGCCTCCAAACAATTTGATTATGTCAAAGGGTAAATCTTCAATTGTTGATTGCAGCTCTCTGGGGAGGGCTGCAGAGTGCAGCCACAACATGCATTGCACCACTACTGCGGTTGCTAGAGTCCTGGCTAGGGCCGGCTCAGGGGACTGTGGCACCCTAAGCCAGCTTTTGCTTTTGTGCCCCACCCCCATGGGGGTCATGTGGGGTGGAATCTGGCCTCCACTCCTGGCCAGCTTGCTCTGCCCCCAGGGTAGGGAACAGCTGGCCAGGGGTGAAGCAGGTCAGCCCAGAGGCTGGGCTCTGCTCTCCCAACCCTCCCCCAGTCTGGCTGTTCCTCCCTAGGGGTGAGGCAGGCTGAAGCAGAGGCAGGGAAGGAGAGAAGAATGCCCCCCATGGGCTAGCCTGCTCTTCCCCCAGGGGCAGAGTGACTGGCTTGGGGAGGGATGGGAGTGTGGAGTCTGGCTTCTGGACCAGCCCGCCCCCCTCCTGGGATGTCACTGTGGCACCCATAAGCAAATGGTGCCCCAAGCCAGAGCCTCATTTGCTTATGGGTTGAGCTGGCCCTGGTCCTGGTTGCTCTGTCTGCCTCATCTAGGGCTGCCTGTAGGTCCATTCTGGATATGAGCTGTCTTTCAGTAATTAGGGCACAAAATTGTGCTCTCCTCTCCTCTGGAATTGTATCCGTGAGGCTGGAGAATTTGGAGTAGGTGTTATGGTCATAGTTCAAGAGGAGGGCAGCATAGTTAGCTATCCTCAGTTATAAAGTAGCTGAGGAGTAACTCTTTCTTTTGAACGCATCCATCCTTCTCCACTCTTTGTCCTGTGGGGTATATTTGCCACGTGTTTGCTTATTTCGGTGTTGAGCAGCTTCTATCAGCAAAGGGTTTGGTACTGGGTGGGTGAAGAGATATTCATTATTCTTCAAAGGGATGCGGTATTTCTTATCTGCTCTTTTGCTCATTGGCGTAACTGTTGCTGGATTTTGCCAAGTAGTATTGGCAGAGTCTATAATAGCTTCGTTCATTGGTAGTGCTACCTCAGAGGAAGTGGATGTGTGCAGTATCTTCAGTAACTTCCAATTACATTGTGACACCTCCTTTAGAGTGATATCTTCTTGTGCCACTCATTTGAACAACTCCTGGAAGTTTTTGAAATTGTCCATCGATGTAGATGAGGTTAAGCTGATTGTGTCATCTGGGAATAAGGAGAAAGTGTGTGGGATGTTTTCTTCCTGTGTGGAGTCTTCCTCTAACTTGCCATGACCCATATGATGTTGTTCAGCATGGGTTTGGGAGGAGTGAGATGGGGATGTTGTGTCCATGTATAATTTGGAGGGTCTACTATAGGGCCACATATAGGGGACCAGGGTCCCAGTTACCCCAATGTGTACAGAATGTACCCTGGGGCATCATCCAGGGAGAAGGGAACCATGCATTGTTTGAGTATTTTGTATGCTTTCTTCTGATCCCAGGAGGTGGAAAGGTGTGTTTCGATGATGCATGCAAAGAAGAGAAAAGGAAGTCTGTCATCTTCACTACTGTGAGAAAGTGGAGAGAAAGGTGATGATAGGTTCTTCCTATATGATGAGCATAGTGGGAAGGGGATCTTCTAGTTTCCATGTGCCAGGTCTTTTTCTTTCTTTGGCCAGTGCTCTTTGCAGGCTGTGACTCTGCAGGCACTGGTACCGAGGCAGGTGGTGCCCTAGAGTAACTCTGTGCTGTCACAATACTTGGTGCTGGGGGTGGGAGGGCAGCAGGGCTGGCGCTGTTGATTCTACCAATTCTTGTGGTGCCATGACCATTGGTACTGTGCTTCCTTCCATGCCATGTCTTTTGCCGGTGCAATTTTATTGTTCTTCAGCAGCATGCATGCTGTTGGCACCTTTCTCAAAGCTACTGAGGAGGTTTCCTTGTGCTTGTCTTCTGCACCATTGCTCAGCACTGTAACTACTGTGGTGCTGAGCAGCTTTTGAAATGGCTCCAGTCTTTGTGGTGCTGATCTCTTTCAGGGGAGGGGGTCTCTGGTAAGATTGAGGATCTTTTCATCCTACCTCTCCCCGTGGATATCCAAGAGGATTCATGACCAGGAGCAGAGGCTGGTCTCAGCGATTTTTCCAGAAGGAGCATTTTCAGATGCAGCTCCTTGTCATATCTTGCCATGGATTTTAATTTTTGGCAATGGGGGCATTTTGATGAGATGTGTTCTTCCCCCAAGCATCGGATACACTGCAAGTGTTTATCCGACACCGGCATCGCATCCTGACACTGAGTGAACAGCTTAAAGCTGACTGAGCCTGGCATCCTTCCTCAAGGTGGCCAAAGGTTTTTTGTTGTTGTTGTTTTTAAACTGACACCTTGCTAAACTCACTAAGACATTAAAGACTGAACAGAAGCTAAACTTAACTCTAATTACTCTAATCACACTTTATTTAAAAGGGGCAAGAGGAGCAGTTGCAGAATCCAACTCAAGCTGTTGATGGTTAAGAAGGATCTGGGAGAGCTTGGTTGTGCTTGTGCACCTTGGGATGACCATGGCATTTGGATTGCAGGCTTTCCCTTAATCTGAATTAACATTTTGTTAATTCAAATTAACTTATTTCAAAATAAGGACTTTATTTCGAAATAACTTATTTCAAAATCCTTATTTCAAAATAATGATGCATGTGTAGACATAGCCTTAGACTGATGCAAATTAAGCTGGGGGAAGGGTTTTCACTGAGATAAAGGGTCTTTGAAATTGTCAAGAGATTTTTCTCTGTGTGAGAACAGGCAGTAGACAAGGGAATGGGGTGGTTGAGGCCATGCACTCTGAGAGAGACATTGGGAGAAGGTGCACACCTCCAATGCTCAATACTAGTGAAATCTCCAGCTGTGACACAGTGCATGCCAAGAACGTTAGGAGGAGTACCCACGGGGACAGATCTCTAAGCACAAGAATTACCTCTCATGTCTTACTTTCAATATTCCTGTTAATACATCCCAGAAGGGAGTTTCCTTTTTTTTGCAACAATGTTACACTGTTGACTCATATTTAGCTTGAGGTCCACTATGACACCCAGGTCCCTTTTCACAGTACTCCTTCCTAGACAGTTATTGCCTGTTTTGTATGGGTGCAATGGATTATTTCCTAAGTGGAATAGTTTGAACTTGTCTTTATTGAATTTCATTCTGTTTACCTCAGACCATTTCACCAGTTCGTCCAGATCATTTTGAATTGTGATCTTATGCTCCAAAGGACTTGCAACTCCTCTCAGCTTGGTGTCATTGGCACACTTTGTAAGTGTACTCTCTATGCCAGGGGTCTCAAATTCTAATCACCATGAGGGCTGCATGAGGACTAGTATGTTAGCCCAAAGGCTGCATCATGCATGAGGACTAGTATGGTAGCCCAAGGGCTGCATCACTGAAAATTTTTCTTACAATGATTTTGCAAATATTGATAGCGATAGTGTCATTGCAGGCCACAAGAAATAACTTCAGGGGCTGCATGTGGCCCTCAGGCTGTGAGTTTGAAACCCCTGCTCTACACCATCACCTAAATCATTGATGAAAACATTGAACAGAACTGGACCCAGAAGCAATCCCTGTTGTACCCTGCTTTTTATGGCCTTCCAACATAACTGTGAACCATTGATAACTACTTTCTCGGAGTGGTTATACAACTAGTTTTTCACTCATTTTATAGTAGTTCCATGAGTCTTGTTCTGCCTAAGCCTACTAGATTAAAGAGCTAACCACTATTTGGAATCTCCGTCCTATATAGGTATTAGTAGACTGTGATCAAATCACCTCAATCTATTTTACTATAAACTAAATAGACTGAGCTTCTAAATCTCTCACTGTGTAAGGTCTGAGGCTTTGGTTTTTGGCTAAGCTTGGGCCTTGTTCCTGGACTAAACAGTAGCATCTATGAGCAGGCGGTCACATCTTTACATTCCTAAAATGACTTCAAAACAATGTTATATCAGGCTGTTAAAGGATGTTGCTGTCTTAACAGTCCCTATCACCACCAGATAAAGAAGCAAATCTTGAGATGCTTAAAGAAAACTTCGTTTGCTAGCATTCTGTCTGGAAAGGCATCACTTATCAACAGTTGTGGTTGCAAAATCTACACTTCTTAGTTTTGTCTTCATGGTACCCATCTGTCTATTGTTTATCTAAAAGATTTCTGTCTGGTTCATTGTTCCTATCTGTTCCATAACTAAGCGTGCATTATTTAAATCAATTAATGTGGTGTGATAGGACTGGTTAAAGGACTATTTTGAAATGGGGTAGGATTGGTGTTTTATAGTACTTTAGTTTGAAATACTTGGTTGAGGTATGCTATGTGGGACCCAAGTTTTAACTACGTAAACTCATGTTCAAAAGAAATTCTTTGAACCTAGCTCCAGGACACAAAGCTGCTAGACCTCAGCACCCTGCCAATCACATTGTGCAGAAACTGGAGTCCCCAGCTGAATCTTGACTGGCCATGAGGAGAAATTTGTCTGCTTTATTGGGAGTAGTGAGTATTATATGCTTAGCATGTGTATTCTGTTTCAGTAATTGTTAATAAATAGAGAACAAGGATATTACTGTGTAAGGCTCCTTCACTGGTAAAAATTCTGCAAACCCACAGAGAATCACACCTAGAGCCCTACAGACTTGGAATGGATGACCCCCAAGCCATAGAGCATGAATTGGCTAATGGCTGGTGCCTTTCCATTGGAGCCCTATGGATTAAGAAAGGGTAGGGGTGCTTTAATTGTGTTATGCCTTGAGCCCAACAGATCTGGGTAAAGGTGGGGTGCCTTAGTCTGTGGGTAACAACCATAACATTTTTTCCAGACTGCAATTCATTCCTATAGCTTTTTTCCCTAAATTCTTAACAATGCGCCACCATAGCTGTGGACACCCAAACTGCAAACAGTCTCCAGTAATAATATCTTTAATGCAATATACAGAGGTAACACCTCCTCTGCTCCTGCTTGTTATTCCACTGCTTCTACATCCAGTCATTGCACTGTCCCTTAGGTACAGCATTTCACAGAGAGCTTATTTTCCACAGGTTTCCATAGGGTTCCTGTGTCCTTCCCAGAGCCCTGCTTTCCAGGATACAGTCCTCCATTTGGCAAGTATGACTGATATTCTTTGCCCCTGAACCTTGTCCCTGGCTGTATTAAAATGAGCGTTCACATGAGTCCAGCTGATCCAAATTACTGGGTGGAATTGCTCTGCTCCCAGCACTATTCACCACCCACTGATTTTAGTGTCACCTCTAATTGGTATTAGCACTGATTTTGTATTTCTTTCTGGATCAGTGAGAATAATATCAAATAGCATCAAGCCAAAGACAGCAGTACAAGTTTGTGATGAAATAATGGAAAGGTTACCTGCCAGATCCATCACCTCCTGTCTCTCTGCACCACCAGGGACCTGCTTCTATGAAAAGGAAGTTATAGCACATATCAGTTAAAGCACAAACTTAGTGTCTTGTTAATGGGCCATGCCACTAGTGTAACTTGGTCTGAAGGAGTGCATTGACCTATTCTGTGCCTCTGTGCAAATGAGAATGCACTTCTGCATAAATTCACCTCTGCGTTAACTGAAAATTAGAGATTCAATCAGCCCACTAAAATTGAGAGTTTGGCTTTTGCTGTGGTGCCAGGGGGCTGGGTTTGAATCTTGAGGAAGCCTGAATAGTGAAAGTTATGAGACCTTTAATTCATAAAATTCTTACTGATTTAGGGAATGAAAATCGGTCACATCTGTTCTGCCTGTCTCTTAACGCAGGAACAAAGGAATGTTTAGTAAAACTGCAAGGTGGAAAACTTAAAACTTATTAAAAGAAATATATTTTCAGGCAACTTATGATAAGCCTCTGGAACTCACTTCCACAGGATTTAAGTTAATCTCTTGTGACTAGAAACCAGGATGTACTCTAGCATAGGGGAAAGATTATCCCACATCTGATACTACTGAGTTTTTATCCCTACCCTGATCTGTCTGATTTTTATCCCTTTCCCTGAAGTGAACCATCAGAGGTAGGAGACTGAGTTAGGTGAACCCTATCTAGTAATTTGTACGCTCCTAAACTGTTGTTAGTTCCCTGGGTTTGGTGTGGAAAACACAGAAGAAATGTCTTCCTTACTAAATGCACTTAGATGATGGCTGATGTGGATTTAATTATTATATCTTGTATCCCCATCTGAAGTTACTGTTAATGTTTTCATTATCTTTATAAAGTCCAACTCTTCTTTGAACCTTGCTAAACATTTGGCTATGGTGAGAGATGTTTATGAAAGAGTTCCAAAAGCTAAATATACATTGTGTAAAAAATGTATTTCTTCAGTCTAGAATTTCCTACTTTCAGTTTCACCAAACTATTTTTTTTTATTCTTTGTTATGAAGCAGAGAGAACAGGAACGACCTACCTCCCTTCTCTTCTGGACCACTCAATGCAGGCATTTATCATGTGCCCTCTTATCCATCTCTTCATATGAGAGTTTTTTCAGGTCTTTGATCACTCTCATCACCCTTCAGTGAACTCTCTAATTCTGCAATATCCCACATGAATGGGGAGACCCAGAACTGCACACTGAATCCATATGGGACAACATCACTGTTTTATACAAATAGATCATAACACTGCCCACAAAATTCTCCATCTTGTCCTTCTACTTCTCAGAATCTTGGTTGCTTTTTTGACCATAGCTGTATACTGAGCAGCTTCTTCTGAGTTGGCACAGTTACAATAAAGCTCTGTAAGGTCGATCAGTATTTGAAATGGATTCTTCCAATATAGACTACTTTGCCTTTACCATCACTCAATTCCTTCTGCCATGCTGTTGCCCATTCACCTTGCTTGCTTAGGTCTCACTGAATTTCTTTATGGGTTATGCAAATTTTGCCCCCGACTGCTCAGCTCTATTTCTAGATTGTTAATAAATCTACAGCATCTCCATAGTTAAGCTATAGCCACATTAGGAATTGTCTTTTGTGCTGTACCCAACAATAACTATATAGGGAACCTCCCTGCTCCCTGAGACCAAGTGATCTCAAATAAAATCAGGCAAAAATTTTATACTTAAACATTTTTTTCAGTGAAAAATGCAAATTCAGTGCCATTAAAACATTCACAAATTCATGGAGATTTTGCCAAACTTTTTAGTTAAAAACAAATTTTAAAAATGAATTTAAAAATTGAAGTGATTCATTCTGGCATTTATGGGGAGGATTCAAAGGGCTGGGGGGGGGGGGCATGAGGAACGGGACAGAAAAAGGTGACAGCCCCAGATACCAGACAGCCACTGCTTTTTTTACCATCTCAGTTTCTGTCAGCACCAGCAAAGTAACAAAATCTGCCAGCACACGGTTTTTGGTACTACAGGTGTTCTGGACCAGGGCTAGATTAGAAGGGCCCCAGCCCATACTGCCCAGTTTTGGGGTGCCAGCTGGCACCCCTGCCCTCCCACTACATGGGGCAGAATGGTGGTGGTGTGGACTGGGGCATCTGCAGCCCCCAGCGCTGAAGGGGGAACAGTGTAGGGTAGTGGGGCAGGCAGAAGCACTGCTCCCTAAAAAAAGAGATTTGGGGCACAGGCCCTGCATCTGGCCCCTCCCCCAGCACTTCCCCTCCCACCAGGCCCTGTTCCTCCCTCCCCTGCAGTGGTGTGGCTCTGCTCCCCATGCCTCAAATTCTGCCCCCCACCAGCACCCCTCCAAAACCGTGTGCTGCAGCCCAGCTCTGGCCTGCCCACCCCGCCACCTCCATGGCATGGCAGCCCACACTGTGGCTGCCTCCCACAGCCACATGGACTAGCTTTGCCCCAGTTCCTCGACACCCTTCAGGCTCCCCCTCCTCCAGCCACCTATCCTCTGTTCCCCACCCCCTTACCCAGTGGGGGCCACTCCCAAGGCCTGCCACCATGCAGCTGGTCCCGGAGGAGCAGGAAGGATTTAAATTTCCCTCCCACTCTCTCCTGCCCTGGCCACATCCAACAGGGAGGAGGGGCTGGCAGCTCCTCTCACTGCTCTGGGTGCTCAGGCAGGGTCAGAGGCCCCTCGTCCCCCGCTGCACAGCAGTGTTCCTGTTTGCCCTTTTCCCGGCCAGCCCCACTCCCCACCCGAGGAGCAGAGAGCCGCTAGCATCTCCCTGAGGCTCTCTAGGGCAGGGCCCTGACTGGAGCAGGCCCATTCAGTGGAGTTCAGGCCACCTTTCCCCCAGCCTCCTCCCACAGTGCTGATCAGAGGCTGCTGGCCCACAGGGGCTGGAGAGGGCCTGTTCAGTGCTGGAGGAGGAGGAGGAGGAGGCTGGGGGTGAAACAGCCCAAGCACCACTGAATGGGCCTGCCTTGGTCCTGTCCCCAGAAAGCCTCCATCAGATGCTGACCCAGGTTCTCTGCCACCTGGGGCAGGGCGAGTGGCCAGGGGCAGGGCAGTCAGGAACACTGTCTGCTCCACAATGGAGGGAGGGGAGTCTCTGGCCATGACCCCCTCCTAACACTGTTCCACCCTCCAGTGTTATCTGGCCTGTACTTTGGGAGGGGAGTATAGAGGGGGCTGTGGTGAGTTAGCCCAGAGGCTGGGTGCACTATGCTCTCACCCCTGCCTTCAGCTGGCTGCCAAAGGCAGGGGAGCAGCAGGAGGACAGCAGTGTGGCCCTCGCTGCTCTGCGGGCTAGGCTGAACTTGCTCGTGGGCCAGCCATAAGTTTGACACCCCTGATTTAAAGAGATGCTGCATTAAACACTGCAAGAATAGTTTTTCCTTTTCACACTGTTCTTCCATCTCTTAGCCAACATCTGATCCATAATAGAAACATTGTTTCAACCAGATTATTGAAAATTTAAATAAATTTCCCATTTACCTGGTGTTTAGAAGTTATGTGTGACAAATCTGAATGCTTACAAGCTGAACTTATTTTTACCTCTTTTGGCTGGGAAGCAGAACCTGTAGGGTTGTTTCTTTCCAGCATCACTTTTAACTCTTCCTGATGCCCAGAGACTTGTTGAATTCTGGTCTCTTGTATCAGTGACAGCTCAAGCCCCTTGTTGAGGAAGATAAAAATTTATTGAAGGATACAGCTTTTCCTCTGGGATGTGGTGCATCCTAAAGTCATCCTGACCCCAATGCAAGTCACTGTTCCTGGAACTACAGCTTAAGAACTCTCATAAAAAGAGATGAGCATGTTTTTTAAGTTAATAGTTGTAGTGGCTAGCCCCTTTGCTTAATATGCAGAAGATCCTGGGTTCAAGCCCCAGGCGGTTGGACTCAATGATCTCATGAGGTCCCTTCCAACCCTATGATTCTAATCTTAATCATGAATGAACGCTATTGCTATAATGCAATCTGCCCATCAGTTCAAAGGTAACCAAGTATTTGCCACCAAATGCATTGTCCCAGGTAATGGAACTATTTATACATTTGAGTCAAATTCAGCAGATAGTTTTGATTGAAAAGAAATGGGGGAAAATTTGAAGACACAGAAATGGTTCATTTTGGGCAATTTCATAACAAAACCTTTCAGCTTTTCATTTTGGCCATTTTAAGATTAAGTGTTTTTAGTTTTTGTTTCAAAAGTGGTGCTTTATTTTGAAATGCAGCTTTTATTTAAAAACTGAGAAATAAAAAAAAAAGCCCAAATTAAATATTTGGTTCAAAGTGATTTTTTTTTAAATATTTGGTTCAGCTACTGCACTGAAAAATCAGTTATTTGCTCAGCTCTGCTTAATGAAGTCAACACAGATGCAGAGTGTAGTTGTGCTCCTGATTCAACATACATCACAGATAGCCCCATATGCCAGGCTCTACGGTCAGCACGGGCTTCTGATTGACTATACAGTTTAGGGCATTGGTTTTGACCAATAAAGTCCTAAATCAGTTGGCAACTGTCTCATCGAAAATCCAGTTCTCTCTCCCTGGGATGCCTCTACAGATATGACCAACAAAAATATCTGAGTAGTAAGCCCCTGGTTTAACAGGCAAGGACATTTTCTGCAAGGAATTCACAATTTTGAAATTCCCTTCATGCCTCCAGATCTGTTGATCATCAGGAAACATTACAAAGCTCATCTGTATTCTTGGCTTTAAGGACTGGGGTGATTTGCTCTAGTTCTACCAGGGAGTTATACGGCTAGATGAATAAACAGCTGAGGAGATTCTCTGTCCTGGGTTATGCAGGAGGTCTGACTGGATGGACATAGTGGGTCCTGCTGGCCTTGGAATTGATGAGCCTGTGTGTCACTGGTTTTTCATTTCTGTGTAGGCCTCAGATATTGTGAAGGGGTTTTATTACGTTATACAGAAGCTTTGGACAGTAATACTTGGTGTTTCTACAAATATTAAAACCTATAATCAGAGATAAATATGCTTGGTACAAATTGGCCTAAATTTTCACAAGTGGCCACTAATATTTGGGCACAGCAATGTCCACACTGGACATTCAGACCAGGCTTTGACTCAGGTTTAAGCCTAAACCCTCCTGTTAACACAGAATCAATGTAACTTGTAAGAGAACAAAGGTTAAAACTGGACACTAGGACTCTGCCTGAGCCCTGGGCCTCTGCCTGAGCCACACATTGATATATATGGTAATGGAATTACAGGCAGGCAGGCTTTGCTTCCCTATAACTGGAATTCTAGTTAAAATGTATTTTTTTTTCCTTTCCTCCTGTCTCACAATTTGTCCAACAGGTATAATGAAAAGAATGTGTCTTCCCTCTCTTGCATAAGATCCATGGAGGGAACATGCTTGTCATGCTTCTGCTCCTTCCCCTCCCTTGTTAAATGTAAGTAATTTTAGGCATTGCTATTAAAAAAATAGCATGTTTTAAAATTAAATGTCTGCATACCATGACTATGCCTGTGAAAAAGAAACAGAGGTGGGCATAATTATATTCACCACAAAACCAAGGAGTCTGGTGGCACTTTTAAAAACTAGCCAGACTTTTTGTTTTTGCTGAACTAGACTAACGTGGCTACTTCTTTGGAACTATTCACCACCTAGTTATTACTGCTCATTGCTTGGGTGTTAATGTAACCAAAAAGGTCTTTGGGGAGTTGAAATGAACATAAGCTTTTACATATTTTCCAGTATAAAAGAATTGTAAAGCTCCACCCCCCACTCCTCGCTCCTTGATCGCTTGGGGTATTGAGGAGGAATGAGCAGGTAGTAAAGGGTAATGTTTGACCCACTCCACCTCTGGGACTCCTTGTTTCTTCTAACATAACTCAGGTCAGTAAGAAAGCACTCAAGTCCCTGCTAGGGAGTGGGTCAGAGCACAAGTCCCACTATAACTTGGATCAAAGCCCTGTTATTTTGCAGTGTGGATGCAGGTGTGTAGTACAGTATGAAAGTGTAAGCATGGCTCTGAAGCCTAGGCCCAGCAATTGTAAACACATGTTCACAATGCAGTATAGATGCTCAACTTCATTTAGTTAAAAATTCCAACTTCTATAAAAACAGTTTTGATGGAAGTATTTTGATGAGCTGAAAGAAATAATTATAAATAGCAATAGATCTTGATGCAGAATAACAATAATAAATCTAGATCCATTTTGCCATTTAAAATTAAAAGGCTCAGTTTTAGGATCTTTTCTAAATACAGTCTATCTGCATTCCCTATGTATGAGCACTCCTGAATCTCTTAAGAGCTACCAGAGCAGCTTTACACCCCTCACTTTCCAGCAGGGGCATTGCCAGCGTTGGGCACGCCAGGGCATGTGCCCCGGGTCCCAACGCTGGTGCCCTGGATCTCCGGCCCAATCAGGCCGGGGATCTGGGGCCACAGTGGCAGTGGCCGGCCGGGGATCCAGGGCCCAGCTGGCCGCCCAGCGGGCCCTGCCCCTGGCCAGGGAGAGGGCCAGGGGGAGGCCACGCTGCCGCGGGCAGCTAGGCCATGGTGGGGCCGGGACCATGCCTGCAGGCAGCCAGGTCCCCGATCCCCGTGGCGGCACGGCCCCAACTCCCCAGCCCTATCCCTGGCCAGGGGGTGGGGCGGGGCCTGTCCCCTGGGTCCCACGGCCCCCCCAGCACCATGCCTGGTTTCCAGTCTGCTGGCCACAGGACGTTTCCAAGGTAAGGGGACGGCTATGCAATATCCCTATGAGAAAATCTGGGCCAGTGTTTGTAAATAAGCCATCTGTTTAGCTGTCACTTCAAGGTAACAAAATGTGTTTTTATATTCCTCCCTGGCATGAGATTGTCTGAGATTCTCTGGGTTGCTTTATGCAGAAGACCAGACTTAGATAATCGTAACAGTCACTGTAATTTTAGACTCTTTTAGCCCAAACCACAGAAGCTCACTGGCCAGACTTGAATTGGGGTTTTACTCTGTGGTACCATGTGTGCCACCAGTCCAGCTGGCTTACTGACTGATTGTGGCAGTAAGTATGCTCAACTGACATTGTTTGCATTAAACAAAACTCCCACCTCATTTGTTACTCCAGCAGCCTGGCACTGTGACAGGGATGCAGGTCCAGAGTCCCATTCTGAACTCAGTGGATGTACTATGTTCTGGTCTGGTTCTGGATGCAAAACAAACAAATGAAAATCACCAGTTTTTATTCATCCTAGCTTGGTAACATCCTTCACACCTCTCATACCTCTCCTTTCCAGGGCAGTACTATAGGACACAGGTAATGAGGAAATAGTTTGGTTTTTTATAGTTTTGAAAGGACTTGCTCTAATTTGGAGGTTGCTCTAACCCTCCTGCTCCCCACAGTCTCTTCATCTCAGTTTCATTCCAAATCTGCCCACTTGCTCTCTTCCCCCACCTCCCTCTACCTCTCAGTTCCTTTCCCTTCAGCGTCCCCTCTCACTTCTTTTTTCTTTCCAGGTAGCTGGTCCCTTCCTAACTAAACCAGTAAAGCAGATTTTTGGCTCCCTCAGAGAACTGATGGGCAGGATCCCTTGCGAGGCTGATCTGAAGGGGAAAGGTGTCCAAGAGAGCTGGTTGTATTTTAAAGAAACTCTGCTAAGGGCACAAGAAGATACCATTCTGATGAGCAGGAAGAACAGCAAATGTGGAAGGCACCCGGTGTGGCTTAACAGAGAACTCTGCACTGAGCTAAACATAAAAAGGAAGCTTACAGGAAGTGGAAGCTTGGACAGATGACTAAGGAGGCATATAAAGAGATTGCTTGGGACTGCAGGGATAAAATCAGAAAGGCCAAAGGACAATTGGAGTTGTGGCTAGCAAGGGATGTGAAGGATAAGAGGGAAGAGGTTCTACAAGTATGTCAATAACAAGAAGAGGAGCAGGGCTGGTGTAGGTCCCTTACTGAATAGCACAGGTATCCTCGTGATGAAGGATGAGCAAAAAGGCTGAAGTGCTCAATGCTTTTTTTACTTCAGTTTTCACAGGGAGGGCCAGCTCCCAGCCCATGACACTGGGAATGGCAGATTGGAGAGAAGAGAGGCCCTTGGTGACAGAAGGTCAGGTCAGGGACTACCTAAAGAAGCTGGATGTGCACAAGCCCACAGGGCTGGATGACCTGCATCCGAGGGTGCTGAGTGAGTTTGCCGATGAGGTAGCAGTACCACTGGCCATTATCTTTGAAAACTCGTGGCAAATGGGGAAGGTGCCAGAGGATTGGAAAAAACCAAATATAGTGCCTATCTTCAAGAAAGGCAAAAAGGAGGATCCAGGGAATTGCAGACCTGTCAGCCTCACCTCAATCTCTGGAAAAATCATGGAACAGATTCTCAAAGAATCCATCCTGAAACATTTGAAGGAAAACAGAATGATCAGGAAGAGTCAGCATGGATTCACCAAGGGTAAATCGTGCCTGACCAACCTCATCACCTTCTATGATGAGATGACTGGATTTGTGGATGCGGGAAGAGCTGTTGATGTGATATACCTTGACTTTAGCAAGGCTTTTGATATGGTTTCCCACGGCATTCTCGTCAGCAAGTTAAGGAAGTAGGGGTTGGATGTGTGGACTGTAAGGTGGATAGAGAACTGGCTAGATCAACAGTTTCAGTGTGTAGGAATCAATTGCTCTGTGTCTAGCTGGCAGCCAGTAACGAGTGGTGTGCCCCAGGGGTCGGTCCTGGGACCAGTTCTGTTCAATATTTTCATTAATGATCTGGATGATGGGATTTATTGCACACTCAGTAAGTTTGTGGATGACACAAAGCTGGGGGGAATGGTAGACACACTGGAAGGCAGGGAGACGATTCAGGAAGACCTTGACAAATTGAGCAGTGGGCCAATAGAAATCTCATGAGGTTCAACAAGGACGAATGCAAAGTCCTGCACTTGGGACTGAAAAACCCCATGCACTGCTACAGGCTGGGGAGTGATCAGCTAAGTAGCAGCAGTACAGAAAAGGACCTGGAGGTCATGGTGGATGGGAAGCTGAATATGAGTCAGCAGTGTGCTCTTGCTGCCAAAAAGGCCAATGGCATACTGGGCTGCATCAGAAGAAGCATTGCCAGCAGACTGAGGGATGTGATCATTCCCCTCTATTCGGCACTGGTGAGGCCACATCTGGAATACTGTGTCCAGTTTTGGGCTCCGCACTACAAAAAGGATGTGGACAAATTAGAAAGAATCCAGTGGAGGGCAACAAAAATGATCAAGGAGCTGGAGCACAAGCCCTATGAAGAATGACTGAAGGAACTAGGCTTATTTAGCCTGCAGAAGAGAAGACTGAGGGGGTTTGATAGCAACCTTCAACTACCTGAAGGGATGCTCCAAGGAGGATGGAGCTCAGCTGTTTTCAGTAGTACCAGAGGATAGAAAAGGAGCAATGGTTTCAAGTTGCAGCTTGGGAGGTCAAGGCTGGATATTAGGAAAAACGTTCTTACTAGGAGGGTGGTAAAGCACTGGAACGGGCTACCTAGGGAGGTGGTGGAATCTCCATCTTTGGAGATGTTTAAGGCCTGGCTGGATAAAACTCTAGCTGGAATAATTTAGTGGGAGTGGTTCTGCTTTCTTTGGCAGGGGGTTGGACTAAATGACCTCATGAGGTCCCTTCCAACCCTATGATTCTATGAAACCCTCTGGAAAATAGAAAATTGTTTTGCCACTATCCCATTAGTCACACTACTGCTGTGCTTTAACCCTTTCCCCAGCCTGGGTCTGTATGGTTGATTGAGATTGTCAGCTTTTTCAGACAGGGACCATTTTCCATTCTGTGTCTATGTAGCATCTAGCACACGATGGGATCCCACTGGTTGCCCTGAGGCACTGCTGTAACAAACAATTACTGGTAATTATGATAATAAAGAAACAGGCTCTCAACTTCCTTTGAAGAAAAAGATAAGGTCATTGTGGACAAGCTAAATGATTCTCTGCTTTTGTCTTCACTGCAGGGGATGAGGGGGAGATTCCCCACACCTGAGCCATTCCTTCCATGTGACAAATCTGAAAAAAACTGTCCCTCACTAAGCTGTCCAACTAAGTTTGTTAGTCTTTAAGCACCACAGGACTCGATTGTTCTGCTAAACTGAGCTACAATGGTTACCCCTTTGGACCTTGTCCCTTAGTGAGCTGTCAATAGAGTGTTTTTGGAATAAACTGATAAGTGAAACAGAAATTAATCACTAGAACTAGAGGGTATTCACCTTAGACTTTTGAAGGAACCCAGATATGAAGATGCAGAACCACTAACTGTAGTACATAACCTATCACTTAAACCAGCTTCTGTATCAGATTACTGGAAGATCACTAATGTGATAACTTTTTAAAAAGGCTCCAGAAGTGATCCTGGCAATTACAGGCCAGTAAGTCTAATTTCAGTATAGGTAAACTAGTTGAAACTATAGCAAAGAACAGAATTAATATACACATATGAACAGCTATTTTTTTAAAGGGAAATCATGCCTCACTAATCTTTTAGAATTCTCTGAGAGGTCGAAAAGCACAGGGACAAGGGTGATCCAGCAGATATAATGTACTTTGGTTTTCAAAAAGTGACAAGGTTCTTCATCAAAGATTCTAAAGTAAACTATGCTGTCATTGGATAAGGGGGAAAGTCTCTCCTGGATTAGTGAATCAGTAACTGCCCTAATAAATTTGTTAGTCTTAAAGGTGCCACAGGACTCCTTGTTTTTTTGCTGAAACAGACTAACACAGCTACCCTTTTGGAACAGGTTAAAGGGTAGAAATAAATGGTCAGGTCTCAGAACAGAGAGCAGTAAATAGTCATGTACCCCATGGGCCTGTACTGCGACCAGTACCATTCAATATCTTCATACGTGACCTGGAAAAAGGAACAGACGATGAGGTAGAAAAATTTGCAGATGACACAACACTACTCAAGATTGATAAGTCCAAAGCAGACTGATGATTTACCAAGAGATTTCACAAAACTTGGTGACTGGAGAACAAAATGGCAGATGAAATTAAATGTTGATAAATGCAAAGTAATGTACATTGGAAAACATAACTCCATCTAGATAAAATGATGAGTCTAAAAAACAATTTCTTATTTTCATAACTTGTTCTTTGAGATGTGTTGCTCATGTCTATTCCAGTTAGGTGTGTGTGTGCTGCATGCACAGTCATTGGAAAGTTTTCTGTGGTGCCTCCAAAGCATCATATATAGGGCCCCATTGACCTGCTGCTTCCTCACTTCCTTCTTGCAGCAGTGCTTCAACAGAAGGGAAGGTGGGTGGATCTTGTAATGGACATAAGTAGTACATCTTGAAGAACAAGTGTTACAAAGATAAGTAATCAATTTTCTTCTCTGAGTGCCTGCTCATGTTGATTCTAATTAGGTGACTCCCAAGCTGACTCATGGTGGAAGGGTTTTGTGCTCACAAAATCCTGACTGACACACTACTCTGTGAAAAGCTGCATAATCTCTGGCACATGGAGTGATGACATAATGTGCAGTGAACATATGGATCGATGACCAGGTAGTAGCTCTGTAGATCTCCTGTGTAGGGACATGTACTAGGAATCTTGCCAAGGATGCCTGCCTCCTTTTAAAGTGTGCTGTCAGTGCCTGGGCTGACACCTTAGCCAGGTTGTAGCATGTCCTGATCCAGGCAGTGATCCAAGAAGAGATCCTTTAGAATTATATTGGTAACCCTTCATCCCAGCTGTGATAGAAATGAAGAGTTGGTTTGACTTATGAAAAGGCCTACTCCTTCTATGTAGGAAGCCAGCACTCTCCTGTCTAGGAAATGGAGGCTCCATACCGTGCTATTGGCTTGAGGTTTTGGGAAGAAGTCTAAAAGGCAGATATCCTGGTTTGTATGAAAATATGAACAGCTGTAGGGAGAAATGCTGGATGGGATTGCAACTGTACCTTGTCCTTGTAAAACACTATGTATGGAAGGTCAGACACCAAAGCCTTAAGGTCAGACATTCCCTCACCCAAAAAGGTTGGACACCCCTGTTTTAGAGCAATCCTATCTCTGGCCAGGGTAGAAAAGTGGGGTAAATTGGGGTTCAAAGTGTTTCCTCTGGATGCTAGGAGTATGCACGGCAAGGACTTCAGAGTAGCCCTAGAATCCTTTGGCTTTGTAGTTTGGAGTCAGTTTGTTCAAGAACACAGCCCTTGAATAGCTGGTCTCATATTGTCTCCTGAATCTCCTGGGGAAGACCTGACACCTGCAACCAAGAGCATCTTTTCATCACAATTGCCAAGAACATCACTTGTGTGACAGAGTCTCCTGCATCCTCGAGGAATGGTTGCCAATAGAAGAGGCAAGCTCAAACAACCATCAAAAACAGTGAGAAAGAACTAAGTTGGTGACAGGTAAGCAGGGCCTTAAATACAGTGCTACAGAGGTGCCACTCCAGGTGGCATCTGCACTGATAGATGCCATTCCAGGTGATGACTGCACTGATGGATGCCACTAGGGCCATGTCTACACACAGATTGTTATTTCGAAGTAAGTATTTTGAAATGAGTTATTTCGAAATAAAGTCCTTATTTCGAAATAAGTTAATTCGAATTAAAAATGTTAATTCGAATTAAGCAAATGTTAATTCGAATTAAGGGAAAGCCTGCAATCCAAACAACTGTTATTTCGAAATGGTTATTTTGAAATAAGGCTGTTTGGACATGTTGTTTCAAAACAGTTGTTTCAAAACGATGGTGTTGTTTCGAAACAACATGTCCAAATGGCGTTATTTCGAAATAACAGCCGTTTCGAAACAATCGGGGTTTAACCTGTTTCGAAATGAAGGTTCTTATTTCGAAAGGATGGGATCTGTCCTTTCGAAATAAGAAAACGCCATGTGGACCAAATATCTTTTATTTCAAAATAACCAGTGTTATTTCAAAATAAAAATGCTGTGTACACATACCCTAGGGGAAAAACCTTCCAACAAGCATACAATGTCACATAGCACACCTAATTAAAATCAACATGAGCAAGCATTTGAAGAAGAATTAGCTGTTACCACTCAAAGAAAATATCTTGGAGTCACTTAATAATTCAATGAAAATATCCACTCAGCATGCAGCAGCAGTCAAAAAAAGCTAACAGAATGCTGGGAATGGTTAGGAGAGGAATAAATAGGACAGAAAATATCATGTCACCTCTTTATAAATCCATGGTGTGCCCACATTTCAAATACTGCATGAAGATCTGATCATTCCATATCAAAAAAGATGTACCACAACTGGAAAAGGTACCTCAGTGGTTCTTAATCTTTTCTCTGCTGTGGCACACCTTGATGCCTTAAATTATTTTGAGGCACACCACCATAGAGTCTCCAAATGAACTCATGAATATTCACGAGTCAATCCCACACTCTGAGAAGTTTTTCAAAAAATTCCGTGGCATGCCTGCTCAGGCCTGATGCCACACTGTTTAGGAAAAACCGAGGTACAGAAAAGGGCAACAAATATAATTGGGGTATGAAAAAAGATTCCGTAAGAGGAGAAATTAATAGAACAGAGACTTTTCAGCTTGGAAAAGAGACAGCCATGAGGAAATATGATAAAGATCTAGAAGATTATGAGTGATGTGGAGGAAGTAAATAAGGAAGTGTTATTTACTCCTTCTCTTAATGAAAGAACTAGGAGTCATCAAATGAGATTTATAAGAAGCAGGTTTACAATAAAACAAAAAATTTCTTCACAAAGTGCACAGTCAGCCCTTGGACATCTTTGCCAGAGGATATTGTGAAGGCCCTAACTACAACAGGGCTTAAAAGAGAACCTGATAAGTTCATGGAGGATAGGCCAATCAATGGCTAATAGCCAGGATAGGCAGGGATGCAAAACCATGCTCTGAATTGTTACTAGTCTCTGCGTGACAGAAGCTGGGAATGGATGATGGGGATGGATCGCTTGATGATCACCTGTTCTTTTCATTCCCTTTTATGCACTGACAGTGGCCAAAGCAGGAAGACAGGATACTGAGTTAAACAGACCACTGGTCCGACCCAGTATGATCATTCTTGTGTAGCCCTGTGAGTACCACCCAGAGGTGCTCATAATTCCCCATCAGAAAGTTTTTAATTTCGCCTAACTGACCTTGCAGCCTTCTTAATACTGCAACATCAGTGAGAAAAGTGCTACTAATTATGCCCTGTCACATACCCCTTTCTCAATTACATGATGAGTTAGATGTTATTTTAAGAACCATGGATCAGTGGTTCCTAACATTTTCTCTGCCATGGCACACCTTGCTACCTTTAATTAATTTGAGACACACCACCATATAGTTATCAAATGGACTTAGGAATATTAATGAGCCAATGAGCCAATCCATAGCTCTTTGAGTAGTTTTTCAAAAAAATTTGTGGTACACCTGCTCAGACCTGACGGCACACCTGTGTGCCATGGGACACTGGTTGGGAAACATTGCCATGGATGTTAATTTTGCTTCCAATACAGATATAAAAGTCTAGAAGACGTGCTCTTCTGGTCTGCAAAATGAATTGGTTTGCTTCAAGAAAGACTTTAAAGGGGAGCAGGACTGTTGGAAAAGAATTAGAATTTTTTTCTTTAAAAAAAAAAACAACAAAAGAAGTAATTCCACATAAAGATTGTCCTAGTCAAATTGTACAAAGCCAGTTTACCTGTGCTGTCTGATATTACCACCCAGCTGCTATCATCCGGTAGCTGCAGGTTTTCACCTCTCTCTGACATTGTGAGAGTGCTGTCTGATCTGGTGTCATGTCCCTTTGAAAAGGAAAGTTATATGTTAGAAAATAAATGGGATAAAGGCCTGGGAGCGTTCAGTACAGCCCTGAGGAAGGTCAAATGTGTTCTGATGGAGGTCTGGAATAGTTGACATCTTGAGGTCTCCTCCAGCCCTATGTTTCTGAGATTCTGTGTTTTGTAACTGGCATTGAGCTGGAGTGGAATTCATGCATATACAGAAATCCACAAGCAAAACACCTATTAGCTGCCTCGACTCTTGAGAGCTCTCTGAGATATCAAGCTTGCAGAAAACATGAAGGAGCTTTACAATCAGCCCCAAATGAGGCGCAGTGCATTACTTTGTCTGGTCAAGAACAGCCAAGAGAACACTATCTCTCACACAAAAACTGTACATTATTTAAGTCCTCTTATTTTCAAGATTAAGGCAGTGCCTATAATTTATGCTTGGGTAAATTTCATTTATAAAACTTTTCTCCCTCTTGTCTTTTATTGCTTGAACACAAGAGATCATTAAGTGCAATAGGCTGTTATCTGGACATCAATTTTCTGGAATTTGCTATGGACAAAATACATCCAGAGTTTCCAATGCCAGAAGGGAGCACTGTGATCACCTACTCTTTTCTCCTGGACAAGATAGGACAGAAAAATTCATTCAATGATTCTGACTCTTCACATCATGTGTGAGAACTTAGCTAACCACCAAGTCACTGAAATCCACATTTTATTATCATATTTCCTTCCAAGAATCATGATATAAAATCAGTTCCTAGAAGCACTTGCTTTCATGTATTTCAGGGGTCGGCAACCCCCGGCATCCATGCCAAAAATGACATGGGGACCAAGCCTGAGCAGCACAAGGCACTGCTCAGGCCTCCCTGCTGGCCCCGCTACCCCGGTGCTGCATGGCTTGGCGGAATGAGCCACATGCTGGGGTTCCAGGCAGCAGAAGCCATGGTGCACGGCTCCCAGTCCCCTCCTGGCCCTGCCCTCAGCTGGGCAGAGCTAGAGGGGAGCGGCGCATGTCTTGACAGTGGAGCAGGAAGCCACCTGCTGGTGGGGGACTTAGGGGGCCCCGGCTTGGACCTGGAGGCCGCAGGGAGAGAGGCGACTCTGGCCGGGACCCAGAGACCACCCACTGGTGAGGGCTGGAGCTGGTTCTGGCTCCAAACTAGAGGCCTGGCCCCACCTCTGGCACCCACTGAGGGTGCGGTGGGCAGGGCTGGCATGGGGGTCAGCAAAGGTTGCTGACCCCTGATGTATTTCATAAGGCTTGCAATGTCACAAAAGCAGTATCCAAGCAGCACAACCATTGCTGAATGAGGCCAGACTAAGTGATCCATCCAGTGGAATAGACTCCCACCAACTTTCAGTGCAAGATCTTCCACAGCAAGGAAGTTCCACATGGACAGTAACCTCCAAGTCAGACCTCAACAGCACATCATCAAGGATCTAAAGCCTATTTTACAAGACGATCCCTCACTCTCTCAAGCCTTGGGAGACTGACCTCTTCTCGCTTAGAGACAGCCCCCCCCCCCACCTTAAGCAGATACTTACCCTCAACTATGGGCCTAACAACAAAACCATTAAAGCAGGAATGTACCCCTGCAACAAACCACATTGCCAACTTTGCCCACATATCTGCACAAAAACACTGTTACTGGACCTAATAAAACCAGCTACTCCATTAAAGGCTCATTCAGCTGCTCATCCACCATGTGATGTATGCCATCATGTGACAGAAATGCCCCTCTGCCTTATATATTGGACAAACAGAACAGTCTCTGGGCAAAAGAATAAATGGGCACAAATCTGACATCTGTTAGTCTTAAAGTGCCATACGACTCCTTGGTGGTTTTTTTGTTTTGTTTTGTTTTGTTTTTGTTTGTTTGTTTGTTTGTTTTTTGTTTTTTTTGCTGGATTAGAGTAACACAGCTATCCCTTTGGAAATCAGAAATTGAAAAATTCTAAAACCAGTAGGTGAGTGTTTCAATCTTCCTGATCACTCCATCAATAATTTATTAACTGCTGTGCTCAGGCAAATGAATAATAGCTCAAGGCTTCCAAGAGAAACTACAGAATGGGAATTTATTTGCAAATTTGACTGTTACTTCAGGGCTTCGGATTTTATTCTCATTATAAAAGGTGATTTGACTTTATCTTCCTTTATATGTTGTTCCCCACTGTTTGAATCTTAACAACTGCTTTGATTAGCTGTTACAGTGTGATCTGATCCCATGACTTACACTTCCCTGCATTTATTCCCTCCCATTCTGTAAGTTCCCACATCTTCAAAGCATCTGACAAAGTGGGATTTTCTCCCATGAAAGCTCATGCAATAAATAAATTTGTTAGTCTTTATGTGCCAGAGGACTCGTTTGTTTTGCTGAACTAGACTAACATGGCTGCCCCTTTGGAACTTATCGACAGACAGTTAATGAGTGGCACCTTCCCTGAAGGAGCTGGGTTTATGTTTATAACAAGGTTTTACTTAATCAACTCAAACTGTGCATAAATTTATTATTCATAGAAATGTTTGTTCGTTTTTATAAACCCAGTGTCTTTCAGTCTAACTGAATCCATCCTTTCATCTTGCATCATGAATAAGCATGAATGGAAGGACCTGAATGACCTCCTTATGAAACTCCTAGAAGGCAGGGAAGGCTATAACCCTTCTTGATGAGGAGAAACCAAGACACCAACATGACCAAGGTCACATAAGAAACCAGCAGTGAACTGAACCATTAAATCCAAGGGCTGAGCTAATACCCTAACTTCCCTTCACTATCACTCCAAGCTAAACCTACTTATGCTGTAAGCTCTGTGAGGGAGTGATCATGCTTTGTTGTATGGTCATATAGCTCTCAGCATAGTGGAATCAGGCCTGTAGACACTGTCACTGATAAATATAATCCTGACTGATCCAACCATTTTTCATACATAAACGTTTCAAGGCTCTGATATTTCTGTCTAGTGTTGTCAACTTTCTAATGGCTAGTAACCAGACACCCCAGGCTCTGCCCCCACCTCCACCTATCTCCAAGGCTCCAGCTCATCCTGCCTCCTCTCCCAAGGCCCTGCCCCTGCTCTGCCTTTTCCCCTACTCTGCCCATGATTTAGAGAGAGAGAACATCCAGGCAAATGGCACCTGGATGAACAAGCTAAAATCCAGACTGCCCGAGTGAAAACTGGACAGGCGTCAACCATATTCTCATCTCCCCATTCTCATCTACCTAATTCTGTTCTGTCCTTTCTGGGATGGAGGGACCACAAATGCTTGCAGTATCTATGGAAGGGTGTAATATCAGCACCAGAATATGTCTGTTATTCTTCATTCCATTCCTTAGGCATCCTGACATTTTCACCATATTAAGAAATGAGGGATCCTCTCACAGCTATGATTTGCCTCCTATATCTTGGAGTAACCGACCTAAAACATAAAACCTGAAATCAGAGATGACTGGTGCCTGCTGATGGTGAAGGGGCAGCAAGAGGAACACTGATTTCCTTCCTCAGTGTTACTGAGCATGCTCACTACAAGTCAAGCAGCAGATCTGTGGGGAGTGGAGAGCACATGGCCCTGCATCCACTCCATACATGGCCTCTGCTGGAAATGAAAGTCTTACCTCTGTTTTTGTCTGTAGCTGGGATACAGATCCTGATTCCTGCCCAGACAGGTTATCTTGCAAAACTCTAAGACTCGAAAATTTTCCTTCATTTTCTTCATTTATTTCTGGTTCTAAACTTAGAGATCCTGGGTAAACCAAATGTTAATGAAAAAAAGCTCTAGTAATAATTTTTTTTAAAAAAAAACAGTTTTCCCACTCACTTGTCAGACTCCCAGTTCCATTCCTGTCCCCTTTCTTTAGCTAGATTTGGTTTTGGAAAACTGAAGAATATAAACTTAAAAAAAAAATCAAGCTCACAGTTAGGGCTGACCAAAAAGTTTTAATCAAAATGCTGTTTTTAAAGTTACAGTGTTGTTTCATCTAAACAAAGTTTTCTGCAGAATATATTTAATAACACATTTGTCATGGCCAAACTGCAAAATTTTCAGTTTTTGGCTGCTGAAAAGTAAAATTTGTTTAATTCATTTTTAGGTTTCAACACAACGTAAAAATATATTTTCTCCTAATTTTTTCCACTGGAAAAAAAAGTGCTCACTTTCTGATGGGCAATACTCTCAGCTTCCTGCAGAAGAGATGAATGAGCCAGTGTGACAAAGGGATGCTTAGTTCTGTTGGGTAAATATTCCCAAGGAGCTGTTAGTACTAAACGTTTGGTAAATTACATGATCCCACCATGTCTAAGTCAACAAGGGACCACAATGGAGTGACTCCATCCCATCTTCTAGATCCCAGAATCCTGGCTGTCCAGTTAAAGCACTAATCATGTCTCTATGACGGCATGCTCACAACTTCTTCACTTGCTCTCATACAGTAACGGTTCGCATCAACAGAGCTTACAGATGGAAGGGGCATATTTTGGATTACATTTATCTTTAAAAATAAAATAGCATAACTAAAATCACTACATCTGCTTGGAAAAGGAAATTTCTATTATGTGGGAAATGTTTACATTTTAAAAAAATTGTTCTGAACTATAATAAAAAGCTGAAATATGAAAGTTACTCACCTTTGTGCAGTAGCCAAGGTTCTTTGAAGCGTGTACACCAGCAGGGACCTCTGTCACTTTCGCACCAGTGCACTGCGCACCCCCCCCCCCGTCCTTCAGTTCCTTGTCTACCTCGGAGACTCCCAAATAATTTGGGTATACTCCAAAGTACAGGGGAGAAGGGCGGGTAGTGGAGCATGTCGGGGATGTGCTTCTCGAAGAACCTTGGGTACTGCAGAAAGGTGAGTAAACTTCATTTCTTCTTCGAGCAGTGTCCCTGACTGTTCCACTTCAGGTTATTATGTAGCAGTTCCCTGTGTGGAAGAGGGAACTTCAGAGTTTGTAGTGTGTAGTGATTGTAGTGCTGTGAGGCCCACTGCAGTGTCCATGTTAACAAGTTGTTCTATAGCATAATGCTTTACAGAGATATCAGTGGAGGACCATGTAGCAGCCTGGCAAATGTCCTGACTAGGGATGTTCCTAAGGAAGGCCAGCGATGGGGATAACAATCTTGTAGAATGGGATCGAATAGGCTCTGGTGGATGTTTTTGTGATAGCGTGTATGCCGTTCATATACATAAGATATCCAGTGTGAGAGTCTCTGTTTCGATATAGGCTGCCCTTGAGAGTGGTCTGTGGTGGATACAAAGAGTTTAGGGGTCTTTCTGAATGGCTTAGTTCTTTGTAAGTAAAACGCAAGGACACATTTTACATCTAAGGTATGGAGTGCTGCTTGTTGTAGAGTAGTGTGTGGTTTAGGAAAAAAGACAGGAGGGTGTACTGTCTGATTGAGGTGGTAAGATGATGTTACCTTTGGGAGAAACTTCAGGTGAGATCTGAGGGAGACCTTGTCTTTATAGAAAATTGCGTATGGAGGATCTGCCATAAGTGCTGAAAGTTCTCCTATGCGTCTGGCCAATGCGATAGCAACAAGAAAGGCGACCTTCATTGACTGGGAATTATTCACCAGTGGTTCGAAGGGTGGTTTCATCAGTGTTCTAAGGCCCATTGTAAGGTCTCACTGTGGCATCGGTGGACCGATGTCTCGATATAGGTTTTGGAGTCTGGACATAAATCTTTTTTGTAGTGGACGAGTGAATAGGGTTGAGTTATCTGCATGGTCATGGAATGTAGAAATAGCTGCAAGGTGAACCTTCACTGTACTGAACTTGACCTTTGTTTCTTTCAGGATCAGGAGGTATTCCAGGACATCTGGTATTGAGGCAGTCACTGGGTTGGTGGATCGTTGGTTACACCATAAGGAGAAACGACGCCACTTTTTCAGGTAAGTGATTCTTGTTGCAGGTTTTCTACTGTTAAGCGGAACATGTTTAAGTCTTTCAGAGCACTGTGTCTCTGTGTGGTCGAACCATCTAGGTACCATGCTGTCAGATGCAGTCTGTTCAGGTGAGTATGAAACACCTTCCCCTTGTTTTGGGAAATGAGTGTCGGTGTTAGGGGAAGGGCGATGGGCTGCTTCCTGGACGTCTTTAGAAGCTGGGTATACGAGGTTTGTCATGGCTATGCTACTGCTATCATTAATTATTGTGGCTCTGTCCTGACGTATTTTGTAGAGAACCTTGGGTATCATTGGTACTGGGGGAAAAGCATATAGGAGTGCCTGGCTCCAGTCTAGGAGAAATGCATCGCCCAATGAGCCCTGTCCCAGTCCCCCTTGCGAGCAAAACTGTAGGCATTTCTTGTTCATGACTGTAGAGAAGAGATCAATTGTTGGGAATCCCCAGCAATCGAATATATCTAGAAGGATGTTGTTCCGAATTTCCCATTTGGGAATGTTCATGAATACTCTGCTTAGGGAGTCTGTGATAGTATTGCTTTTGCTGGGTAAATATATTGCTGAGATATGGATATTGTGTGCAATGCACCATTCCCAAAGGTCTGTCACCTCCAGGCATAATGTTTGGGAGTGCACCCCTCCTTGGAAATTGATATAATGTATGCACGCTATGTTGTCTGTGCAAATCATAATGATTTTTCTGGCTATGATGAGGAAAAAGTGGTGGCATGTGTTTTGAACCACTCAGCTCCAACATGTTCATGTGTAGGCATTTTTCTTGTGTAGATCACTTGCCCTGTGCTGTGTAGTATTGGAGGTAAGCTCCCCATCCCATAAGGGATGAGTAACGATGGTTTTCAGGTCACGAAAGGGACCTCCTGCATTAGGTTGTGATGATCTGTCCACCAATTCAGCGAGTTCTTGATTACCTGTGGTATGTAGAGAGCACTGCCCCAGTGTGAAATGTTGGGTTTTGAAGTGTTTGAGGAGCTACATCTGGAGGGGGCACATCTGGAGTGTTGCTGCCATATGTCTAAGTATTTGCATGCAGACATGGACACTGGTAGTTATGGAAGTTTGTATGAGATGGGCAAGATCCCTTAGGTTGTTGCATCTGTCTTGTGGGAGGTATGCCCTAGCCGATTGAGTGTGGATTCATGCTCCTATGAAGTGTATCTCCTGTGATTGGGTGAGAGATGATTTTTTGTAATTTATAGTGAGTTCCAGGGGGAGAAATAGGTTTTCTGTTGTTCTCACTGCTTGCAGTGTAGTATTGTAGGTTTGTGGCTTTTTTAGGAAGTCATCGAGGTATGGGAAAATGGTAATTCCCTGTGTTTGTAGGAAGGCAGTTGCTGCAGCCATGAGTTTGGAGAAGACCCTGGGTGGTGGGGTAGGCCAAAAGGAAGAACTGTATACTGATAGTGCTTGTTCTGAAACAGGAATCTCAAATATTTTCTGTGGGCAGGATGGAGGACGTGAAAGTAGGCATCTTTCAAGTCAAAGGACGCCAACCAGTCCCCCTTCTCCAGTGATGGCAGAATTGGTTCAATATTTGACCATCTTGAATTTCTGAACTTGCACAAATTTGTTGAGTTTCCAGAGGTCTAAGATTGGCCTCCAACCTGCTGTTCTTTTCTCGGTCAGAAAATACGGTGAGTAAAAACCCCTTCCTGCATATTCTTTTGGGACTTGTTCTATTGCCCTGATGTGGAGCAGACTGTCTGTCTCCTGTTGCAGGAGGTGTACGTGAGTGGGGCCCCTGAAAAGGGATGGAGAAGGGTGTTGGGTTTTGGGTCTTGATACGAAGGGGATGGAATAGCCTTCAGACATGACCTCTATGACCCATGTGTCTGATGTTATCTTTGTCCATTGGTGGAGATATGGATGCAATCTGTCCTGAAGAAAAGTGGTTTCAAGATAGTATTGCTCTGTGAAGAAACAGGGTGGTTGGATAAATCCTTGACAATGGTGTCAAAACTGCTGTTTTGAAGTGGTGCCCTTGGGGTTAGATGGTGTTTGGTTGTATTGTCTTCTTCAGTGTTTTTGCCTTGGTCTGAATCTGAGGTTGTCAAATCTTCTGTTAGGTTGACTGAGTATATCTGTTGTTAGTCATGTGATACTTATTATATCTCCTTCGAGTTGAAGGAGTGTATATTCCTAAGGTTCTGAGAGTTGCTCTAGAATCCTTTATGGTATGCATGACCTCATTTGTCTTTTCCCCAAACAGGTTGTTTTTATTGAAGGGGAGGTCCTCGATGGTGGTCTGCATTTGTCTTGGCAAGCCTGCTGCATGAAGGCAGGATGATCTATGCATGACTATTGGTGTGCCTATGGTTCTCGCTGCTACATCAGCAGCATCCAGAGAGGCTTGAAGAGCTGTTCTGGCTGTAAAATGTCCTTCCTTTATTAAGGATGTAAGCTGCTCTGTTTTGTCCTCAGGAATAAGATTAGCAAATTCAGCTATCTTGGTGTAATTATCATGGTTGTAGTTGGATAGTACCACTGTGTAGTTGGCTACTCTCAGTTGTAAAGTGGCTGAGGTATAGACCTTCCTGCCCAGCAGGTCAAGCTTTTTGTCTTCCGTGTCCAGAGGGCGAGATCTGTTGTGGCTCTGTCTTGTTCTTTTGTTTGCCACTTCAATGACTAGTGAATTGGGTTGCGGATGGGAGAAGAGGGAATTCATTACCCCTTGGGGTGACAACATACTTTTTGTCAGCCATTTTGTTGGCTAGGTTAGAAGAAGCCAGAGTCTGCCAAATGGTATTCGCTGGCTCCATTATGCCATCATCCATTGGTAAGGCAATTTTGGTGGATGCTGTCGATTGTAAGATTCTGTAAAGCTTATGTTGTGTCGTGGAGTTATCCTGTGTAGGGATCTCCATGCTGTCAGCTATTATTTTGAATAATTCCTGGAACTGTCTTGAATAATCAGATTTGGTTTGCATAACTGAGGTGCTCTGAGGTTCAGTCTGGTTGGGAGTCATGGCCATCATTTGTTCTTAGTCATAGTGATAGGATGCTGTTGCTCCTGAGGTAAGGTTGTTTGTTGTTGAGAAGGGATTGCTGTCTGTGCAGTAAATGGGACCACAGGAAAGGTGGTACACTGGGGCCAATTTCCCCAACTGCCCCATGGCACGTTAAAGGGAGTATTCGTGAACCATGGGGGTATTTTCCAGGTGTACCCTCTGCTTGGATTCTGGGGTGCTGCCTGTATAGGTTGCTGGTTTGGTATTGGGTCACAGACCGAAGGAATGATGTTCTCTGACAGCTTGCTGTTCAGTGAAGAGAAGCAGAAAGGAGAAAACTGCCCCGGTGAAGAGTCGGTCCCATAGAGAGGTGATATGGGTGAAGAAATTGTGATGTGATCCTCTTTTAGTTCACAGTGATGAGATTTTCGCCTGTGTTTTTTGTGTGTTGGTGCAGGCAGGGAAGTTCCCTGAGAGGAGCATTGCTGCTGCTGAAGTGTGTGCTGAGTCAGCACTGGAACTTTTATTTGGTTCTGTATAGGTGCAGTGGTCTGCGCTAATGGCACTGGGGCTGGAGAGAAAAAAGGGGGTGCCAAAAATTGAAGGGGGCTTGGCACCAGTGTGGGCATTGGCACTGGTGTTGCTGTTGTTGGCGCCGTTAAAACCGTTGATGGCGCAGAGCTAGTTGTCGCTGCGCCGATTGGAGCCGCTCTGATGTTCGTGGCTTTTTCATTAAGCCTGTGCTCTTTTCTGGAGCTTTTTCGGTGATCCCTGTGTCAGTGGTAAAAGTACCCGAGGTTCTCTTGTCCTCAAGGGTACTGCGTCCTCTTTCATTGCCTCTAATCTTTTTAGTGGGCAATGGGGACAGGGTGGAAGAGTGCCTTTTCTGTGCTTCATTCCGCCTCTGAGTGGAGCGAGCGGGCTCCGATGCCAGTCGGAGTGAGCCTTCCATTAAGAGGATTTTCAGTTTCCTTTCTCTATCTTTCCTGGTCCAGGAAGCGAGGTTTCTGCAGCATTGACACTTTTGTGTTAGCTGTCCTTCGCTCAGACACCTAATACATTGCTGGTGGCCGTCAGATGCTGGCATCGCTTCCCTGCATGAGGTGCAGAGCTTGAATCCTGAAGGACTCGGCATAGTTAATAACTGTTTCTTTTCTCTCTCTCTCTCTCTATCTCTTTTGGGGGGAAGGCGTTGCTGTGAAAGGGGAATAGGAGAGCAGGAAGAAGGAGTCTGGAGAAGTGTTACAGGCAAGTTAGTGGGTAGCATTGGGAACTGCTGCTATCTCCATCTTTGGTCAGAGACAAGAGGAAAACAACTGAGGGATGGGGGGGAGGCACGTGTGTTATCACTGGTGTGAAAGTCACAGTGGTCCCTGCTGGTGTGCATGCCTCTCCCCCTGTGGGTACTGCTTCGGAATCTCTGATCTTAGGTGTGGGCTGTCACCACACACCTGAAGTAGAGCAGTCGGGGACACTGCTCGAAGAAGAATACAAAATTTCCTAAAATAAGAACATTTCAGAAATGTTCTTCTCAGGAATATTAGAATGTTTTATTTCAAGTATGTCATTTTGATTTATTTTATTCTAACTTTTATGTTCTATTTAAATGTTAAGTATCATACATGTGATATTAAATTTAATGAAAAGTCAAAACAAAGTGACTCAAAACAATGTTATCAAAACAAACATTTTGACATTGTCTAAATAACATGTTTCAGTTTGTAAAATCCTTTATGGAAACTGTTCTGTCTAAAATTTTCAACCATTTCATTTAAAAAAAAGTAAAAATCAATGAAAAATGAAATCGTTGCCTGTACCATGTGGTGCATCCCCTTCTTTCTGCTCTGCAGTCTCTGCTTCACCAGTGTCTTGGCCTGTAGCTCCAACCTTGAGTTCCTTGGAAAAGGAAATTAACCAAAGTATAAATGGAGGGACTCTTCAAATGTAGCAGAAGCTTGACTTATGCCAAATGTAGCCCATTTAGAGGTATACAGGTATCTACATGAATAACTCCTTTGCTGACTGTAGGCAGAAACAAATTAACTGAACAGGTTAATGACCTCTGGGTTATGACTAAGATTTTCAAAAACAGGAGGCTAGCATTGGTTACTACATGCATATTTAGGCAATTAAGTGATTTTCAGATGTGCTGAGCATCTCGCAGTAGAGCTGATTGGAAATGTGAATGGTCATCAAAAAGCTGCTCAACATGATTTCAGTCCCACATCTCCAAAAATCAAAATAATTTTGGCCAAAAACTGTAATAAGTTTGTCTCAAAATTGCCCCCCCCCAGCCTAAATAATTTGGGGTAACAGCTATTGAAAACTGAATAAGTCTTAGCTAACAAATCAAAATATTTTGAGGAAAGTGAACACTATTTAGGAAATGCTGGTTTAATAAAAAAAAAAAAAAATTTCCAACAAGAAAAAAGGTTTGGAAAGATTTCCGTTAGCATAAGCCAGCCAAACCCACTGACTGCAGTAGGAGCTGCTGAGTGCCCAGTGCTTCTGAAAATGACCATTTAAAACCTGGTACAAAACCCATGGAAATCAGTAGAAACACTCTCTATGATTTCATTGGGACTTTGGATAAAGTCTTTATGAGGTTTCTAAATATTAAAGATTGTTGTTGGAACATTTACATTTTTCCCATAGAAAAAAGTTGCCTTTTAAACATTTTTGGGATTATCTCACCAATGCCATATACAGATGTGACACCTCATCTCTGCTTCTATTCCATATTCTCCTGCACATTCAGACAATCATTGAGTTACCTTCTTAAATACAGCATCACACTGTGAGCACCCATTCAGTTGTTTTCCAGCAGGAATCTGAGGCCCTTTTTAGTAAAAACAAGGAGAGTTCTATAGGACCTTAAAGACTAACAAATTTCCTAGGACATAAGCTTCCTTGCTTTGCATCTGACAAAGTTGGTTACAGCCCATGAAAGCTTATGCTCTTAGAAATTTTTAGTCTTTAAGATGCCACAGGACTAAAAGGTCCTTTTTAGGATCACTGCTTGGTGGGACACAGTCCCCCATCTTTTAAGCATGACCAACTTTCTTTGTTCCTAGATGAATGAACCTGCATTTCTCTGCTTTCATATGTCAAGTTTACCAATTGATTCAGATCACGCCGTATAACTATCCTGCTCTTATCACTTATCACTTTGCCATCTTTGTGTCATCTTTTACCCCTTACAGGTGGTGACCTCCTTTCTTTAGCATGGCGGGTTCCAGGTGAGATTGACTGTCATTTACTGGTAGACTTTTGCTGTGATGAGTGTTACTTTGTCCAAGGTCAGAAGCAGGTTTGAGTGATTTCACCATCAGTTTAGGTTTCAGTTGCACATTTCTGTCACACTTGGCTTTGGCTATTCAATTTTTACAGTGGACAGATTTCTGTGTTGTGTCCCTCACCCAGGCATCTGAAGAGCCTGCAGGTCAGGCACTACATAAACCTTGGGGAGCCAAGCACACCAGGGTCATTGTGTGTGTTTGTCTCTGCCCCAATACCTGGAAGAGGCAACAGCTGTTATATTATAGTACAAATGCTAAATAAACCTACTTATTATTAGAAGGGAAGAGAGAGACAACAATTATTTCTTGTTTCTTTTTGAGATAGTGTAAAGAAAGTTGAACAGAGTAAGCTAATTAAGTGCTACATAATTCCTAATCCTAATAGCTATCATCTTAGTTCAGTTCAAAATCAGGAAAAAGAACACTGCAGAGAACTCCGACTCAAGCCAAAAATGGTAAAGAAGGAGATGAGGGATATTTGCTCATGTACCCACCAAAAACAGCATGAGACAGCAACAGTGCTTGTGCATCCCAACTGGGTACTGTTACCAAAAGCCTCTAGTCTCACACATAGGGACATCTGAATTGGAGTATCCACAGGGACACTCCTCAAATAAAAGCTAGGACCAAATATGTATTGGAAAGCTAAATGGACCCAGCAATGCTGCTCAGGGATGCAAAACATCCACATCCCTGAATAACATAATTAAGTCAACCTAAATGCCAGTCTAGACAAGGCTAGGTTGAGAGAATTCCATTCTTCTTCATGAAGGTGGATAACTTCCAAAAAATGGAAGAATTCCTCTGAAACATTATGACTGCATAGCTGCAGCATTTCTTGTGAAGAAGCAGTCTACAATTATCAAAGTTTCCCATTAAAAAAGAAATGAAATTGTTTCAAGAAAATCAAAATGTTTCTGTATGACTTATTCAAAATAAAACAGAGCAACTGGCTGCTTTACCTCCAAGGGACTCCCTGGGCTGCTTATGCTGTCTCAATGGGCTCCAAGTCCCAGGAGTTCCCCACAGTCAGAGCTGTCCATGGGGAGTCCTGCACTTCAGAGTAGCAAGCTTAGAAGACCTGAGAGCACCTGATCCAGTCAAGTCTTCTAAAGTGGTTTTCAAACTTAGGGCCAGGATCCAGTACTGGGTCACAGATCCTCAAGCACTGGGTCATGGCAGCCACCACTGCCACCACTAAAAGAATGGACTGCATTTCTCAAAGATGTAATGGTTGGGTTGCGGGCATAAATGATTTTTTTCAACTGGGTTCCAAGAAAAAAACATTTGAAAACCACTGTTATAGAGCTTCCAGAGCTGCCATGCTCAGCATTTTCATGTCAGGAAGCCCTGAGGTTTCTGCCTTACAACCGTGCACCTGGCGTGGTTACCCTGAACTCATGGTTACTGAAATGTCAGGCCCCAGCTGTTCAGGTGAGTGGGCAGGAAACCCAACCTGTGCTTTGGTGAAAGTCCACTGAAATGGAAATGTTTCTGCAAAGAATTTCTTTTTCAACAAACCAGAATTTTTTGCCAACAAACAAACAAACAAACAAATTTCTGACCAGCCATAAAACTAAGCTTGGTTCCCATTGATCCTAAGGAAATGAAAGCCCCACCTGATTGGTTGCTTCAGCAGAATCAGACAATAGCTGAGGTCCAGGTCCCAATTTCTGTTCTGCACTGGCATCTTCTGGAAGTCCTGAATTTACAGGGTTTGGTTCATTTTTATTTAGTTCTGAAGATTTAGTTCCTGGTATGAAAAAATATCAAAAATAGAAAAATACATCTATCCACTGAATGTCATGGCGAATTCCCAGAGTTCATTTAAATGACCGTCTAAGAGAAAATCTACAGTGAGTTTCAATTACAAGTAAAGTTTATCACCTATTTCACCCCATTGCCAAGTAATACAAGGAAATATAAACAAAAAAGGAGTCCTGTGGCACTTATGGACTAACAAATTTATTTTTTGCATGAGCTTTCATGGAAGAAAATCCCACTTCAAAGTGTCTGACAAAGTGGGATTTTCTCCCATGAAAGCTCATGCAAAAAATAACTTTGTTAGTCTTTAAATGTCCCAGGACTCCTTGTTTGTTTTACTAAACTAGACTAACATGGCTACCCCTTTAGAATGAGGAAATATACATTTTGCAGTGTTAGCTCTTCAAAGTAGGGACAGTGTCTTTGTACATAGCTGTGCAGCACTCAGCACAAATCACTGTGTCTGTGCAGAAATCAGCATGTCAGAGCCCAATCTCAGTAGACATGAGTCTGTGCAGCACCCAGCAAGATGGGGCCATGACCTCAGTCACCTTATGTCTGTGCAGCGCTGGCACAATAGGGTCTCTATCTCAGTTAAGGTATGTATTATTGCTATAAGTAAGTGGAGTGGAAAAGCCAAAGATTGCAGGAAAGTGTTCAAAGGTGAAAAAACAAGATCACAGTACACATGGGACCTCAGCTTTGGATCAGACTCTTACTTACATAATTTTATCAAATGGAACTTCCCTAAAAATAATGAACATAGTAATACTAAAAATTGACAGCTAGAGAGAAATTCCCACTTCCACACACACAATGGCATGCAGAGTTTCATTAGCAAGGGACAGCAATTCTTCTATAAAACAACTTTCCCTATTGAATATTGTAGATAACCAGTTTGCAGAGCTGACCTTTTACACCTTGCAAAGTGAGATCAGCACTGTTCACTTGCTTACACTGGTGTAGCATTTCACACCATTTCATTCAAGTGTGAATGACAAGGCAAGGTGCATGTCTAACCCACTGCTGCCTGGGCTATGTCTGCATTTGTGCCAATCCACAGGGAATGTGAGTTGCTACAGCTAGAGCCCTGCACAGATAAAAATACATGGATCCATATCCGATCTGCATCTCCAAGAAATGGTCCGCGGATATCTACGTGGTATCCATGGATGCAGATATAATGCAGATACCCGTGGATATCCACATATTTACAGGGCTCTAGCTCTGTACAGCTAAAAATATGTGGACCTATAACTGATCTGCATCCACAAGAACTGATCTGCGGATATCTGCATTGTATCTGCAGATACAGATACTCATGGATATAATGCGGATATCTGCGGATTTGCAGGGGTCTAGCTACAGCCCCCAGTTACAGAGGGCTGGTTTTTTAGGTCAAGCTGTAGAAGCTTGTGCTGTTAGTGCTGAGATCTCTGGTGCAGTCCCTAGAGTATCAGCCAAGAATGTGGACATCACACAAGCAAAGAACATTACAGGGACTACAGCAGCGTATCTACAGTGCCATGGTTATGCTGGTATAATCCTATACTAGAGGCAGCCTACAGAGACAGAAGAGCTTTTTTCCAGGATTGTATGCAAACCACATGACTGAATGATGGTAGCTTGATTGACAAAATCATTCTTTCACATGCTATCAGGGTTTACGCCAAGGTGTAAGTTGGCATAGCTATGGCTCTCAGAGCTATAGATCAGGCCTAGGTGTCTCATGTTCCTTTTCAGCCGGTTAACCATTTAGGGGGAGATTTTCATAAGTGCAAGTTCCAGTTAGGTACCTAACATCTGTGTCTTTAAAAATCAAGCTGATGGAGGATAAAAGCCTACTTCTGTTTTCACCTAACAGAGTTATGCTTTAGCTTAAAATGATACAACCCTCACTGTGGAAATGAGCATCTTTGGGTTTCTTTCTACTCCAGAAAAATCAACCCTCATTAATCTATTTTTTAAAGGGAATTCAGATTAATCTGTCTTGGGTAAAAAACAATTTGGGTAGAAATGTTTAGTCAAAAATGAATTTTTTTCACAGAAAAATGGAATTTTTAAATTTCCCTACAGGAATTTTTTTTTTTTCATTTTGAATTGATGGTTCATTTAATTTAAGATACAAAATGGTATTTTGTTTGAGATTTTAGAAACTGAAAAATTTTGATGTGGGGCTCTTCTAGGGCTTCCTCTCCTTTTAACTCCCCCTTTTACTTTCACCATTAGAAAAGGAAGAAAGTTTTAACAGTGAGTGTAAGGAAATTTTGTGTTAATAGAAATTTGTTGACTGTTATAAGGGTATGATTTTACTTATGGTTTCTCCTTCCCAGAGATGGGAGCTTTGTTATGTAATGTAGTGAGATTGTACAATGTATTCTGACTGTTACTCTGGGAAGTATCAGAGTCTGCCCAGAGACTGTGTGTGTCGTGCGCAGGACTTGGGGCCGTGGGCAAAAGGTTCTAGAAAGTGCTGCATGGACTCTGATGGACAGCCTCATCAGCAGGAAAAAAACAAGGCTGTGATTGGACAGTTGGGTCAGATATAATAAGATCATTACTGAGGGAACGGGTCTTTGGTGGGACTCTAGACTGAGATACCCCGAAGATCCGGAGCCTTGACATCTTGGAGGAAAGGGCCGCTGAGCACTTGGTCTTTGGATCAGGAGTTTAGTGGTGTGCCGTCTCAGATCTTTGGAGAGGCTCAGGATCTTGGATTTTGATTTGAGGAGAAAGGAATCTTGCCAGGACCTGGCCACTGGGGCCCAGAAGAAGACGTGACAAGTTTGGAGGATGCCAGGACCTGGACTCAGAAGAAGACAGGGAGATCGTCGCTGGAATCGGAGGCCAAAACCCTTTGTTGGTGAAGACAACAGTGAATAGACTTTTGGGGAATTCTGGGGGAGGGCGCGTCTCAGTCTTATCTTAGCTTAGTTGAGTTTTTTTTGCTGGTCTTTTACCTTTATTGTGTTTGGTGAACTTGTTAATAAATACCTAAAGGTTGTTTACCCCAATCAAGGTCTGATCTGTATCCTTCCACAGGATTATAGGGTTGATATATGCCCAGACAGGGATGGATCTAAACTTTTCTCGAACATGAGAGGCAGTATATGTGTAGAAAGGGATCCATTTTTTTCTTTTTTAAAACTTTTTCCAGCTTGGAAAATAACTACAAAGTGTGAGACAGGTGGGGGGGGAGGGATTTTCACCCTTCTTTTCCCTTAACTGAAAAGAAGTGAAAAATAATTAAAAATGGGAGAAAATACAAATCATAAGGTTTTACAAAATAACAGCATTAGGGTACTTCTTATTCAGTGTTTGGACTTTCTCTGGTTTCCTAGAGGAAGAACTCTCCGTTTTACATATCCAATGAGTCACTGACAGTGAATGTTTAACCTATCATTAATACAGATAATGCTTTACATTACCTTCTGTTTGACTGTACGATCCATTTGTGCCCCTCTGAGCCTGCTTACATTCCGGACAGAGTGCTCCTCCTTGCAGACATTTGCCATCACATTCTGCACATTTCAATTTTTTGGCTTATCCTGGAAAACCCACCAAAGAGCTATTGCAGCAAGGATTCATGAGACAGACACCAAATGATTGCAAGATTTATTTGAAAAATCATTAGACTTTTTAGAAAATAATACATTGGGATCTTTTTTTCTTTCCTTTGCCACCTGGTTTTTGAGCCTTTGGAGGTAATGTTTTGTAGCTTTTCTCCCTAGTGACAAGAGACAGAATCCAAATTTGCATATAAAATGAAAGCTGAGAGTTTCACAGAAACACCTGGCTCCAGGACCTGAGGATTTAAAAAAGCACTAAATACCTCAGAACAATGAAAGCAAATAAAAATGCATTAGTTAGAAATCTAAAAAAACAATAGTCCCTCCCTTACAGTGTGACCTGATCCTATACACTTCCCTGCATTTATTTTCCTCCCATTCTGTAAGTTCCCCCATCTTCAAAGAATCTGACACAGCGGGATTTTCTCCCACAAAACTCATATGATAAATAAATTTGTTACTCTTTAAAAGTGCCACAGGACTCCTTGTTAGTGTTGAAGGAAATCACATCATTTCATATCTTGTCTACCATCTGTGTCTCTGCAGCAACCAAGTACAGTGGAATCCCATTTGTAGCAGGCTCGTGGGCAGTTCTCATTACAGCAAGTCTATCTGTGACACAGAACAGGCACTGCTGACACATTGGGTGTGTCCACACAAGAGTTTTATTTTGAAACAACACCGGTTGTTTCAAAATAAAACTTGCCAGGTCCAGACGACGTTTTCCTATCTCGAAATAAGGAGCTTCCATATTTCAAAATAAGGAAAGTCATTTTGATATAATAAAACCTAGTTATATATCGAAATGACCGGTTATTTCGAAAGTGTGGTTTCGAAATAACCCATCTGGCTCTGTTATATCAATATGCCCAGCATATCGATTAACAATTGACCTTCATCCCAGGGTGCATAACGCCCTGGGAGGAAAGCCCCCCCACCCCAGCACCCTGGCCAGGGAGCCCTCAGCGGTGCAGGGGCGCACACCAGGCAGCCCCTGCCAGGTGGCTGCAGCCCTGCAGCTCACCCCATGCCTAGCTCTGGGGGGCTGCAGCCCCCGTGGGGTGGCGGAAGCCACCGCGGCTCACCCCGCATCCAGCTTTGGGGGGCTGCAGCCCCCACGGAGTAGCCAAAGCCGTCGCGGCTCACCTTGCTGCCAGCTCTGGGCGTGGGGTGAGTCGTGGCGGCTCCGGCCGCCCCACCAGGGCTGCAGCACCACCAAGCTGGCAAGGGGCAGAGCCTGGAGCTGGACTTCCCCAACCGCTCCCTCCCCAGGCGGTGGGGCAATCGGGGGCCCAGTGGCTCCCAGCAGCTGAGCCCCAGGGCGCTGGGAAGCCACGTCCAGACTGGCTCCCTGTAGCTGCAGCCGCTCAGCCCCGGGGGCGCTGGGGAGCTGGGTCCCAATCGGCTCTCTGCCACTGCTGGGGTGCCCCAGGGTCCCTGCCCCACTGCCCCCAGCAGAAGCGGGGACGCAGGGCAGGGAGATCCATTCCCTGGGGGTTGTTTTTCCCTGCCTGGCTCTCCCCTGGAGAGCCAGGCAGGGGATTGGGTAACATGGCCCACCAGGGGCCATGTTGCCATACCTCCCAGGGTGCCCCTCTCAGGGAATCAAAATAGCATGTCCATACACAGGGCATGCTATTTCGATTGGAGGGGCTTGACTTATTTCAAATTATTATTTTTTTAAATTCAAAATAAGTCATTTCAAATTAAAGATTTTACTTTGAAATAAGTCATTTCAAAATGACTTATTTCAAAATAAAACTTTGTGTGTGGACATAGCCATAATGCATACACTTATGGTCATCACTAGGTGTGGAAGAATTTTTTGTACATAATTTTGACAATATCAATGTTTATAAATATTTTTTCTACTTTTATTTACTGAAATTGTCAGTGTTGTGCAAAATTGTGTGCTTTAAGCCATTTTAAAAGATTTTTATCTATTTACATTTTCACATTTGTGGGAAATGATGAAGGGTCAGACAACTGGGGGGTTATTTAATGACACAACTATAGTTATTCAAAAAGTTAAAACTTTATCCAGTTCTCTGGTTCAAATCCCATCCTGGGGTAAAGCAGGTGATGGAGGGTTAGGCTCCCAATCCTTGACTTAGTTGTGCAGGCTCTGAGCTCCAGCCACCTTGTCAGCCCCCCTGCAATCGCAATGCAGCAGAGGGACCCAACAGGTGCTGCTGGGAATACACAAACACAAATTGCTGGCATTGCACGTTAACACATCCCCTATAAACCGCCTCAAATCAAATGCTACTAAGTTTTCAAGCAGCATTTTTCTTACTTTGCCTACCTGTACATTTCAGTTATCTATGGAAATATTTTTGATTGGTTTGTGGGTGTACAGTGAAACAGCTGTTTAGTGATATTCACCAGTAATACCCTAATCCTTCCAAGCTTATTGATCATACAAATATTTGATTGCTCGACAATGGACATTTTGCTGATCTAACTGTAATAACAGTGTTATCAGCTGGGGAGCTGTGCTTCTGCTTTTTTCTATTCTCATCTTACTTGTGAGAGAAAAAAAAATCTATAGAATGTAAACAGAAAACAAGCAGCTGGTGGTGTTACATTCAGTTCCCTTTCAGTACATAGGAATTGGATATTATCCTTTTTAAATTCTTTGGAAGCCATCCAGCGCTCATCGCTATGATATCTGTGATCTATTTATGATATTTTGTCAGAGCACCAGTAGCTGGCCCTAGTGTGTCTTTCTACAGTCAGTACGTGGTTACCTTGGACACAGCTGAGCCCAAGAGACTCCTTCAAATTCCATCTGTTCCCTTAACACAACAAAAACAATGTTTTAAAAAAGCCAGGCCACTGTCTCCTGACAGATTTTTTTTCTCCAAAGTGGACATTCAGTTAATCAAAGAAAGAACCACCACCTAGTTCTTATCATCCCTAAATCTCTAAGTGCTTTACACAGGCAGCTGGTGTCATTATCAGTTTATCAATAGGGAAACTGAGGCACAGATAAGAGAAGTCACTTGCCCAAGATCATCCACCAAGCTAGTGTCAGAGCCTGACCTCCTGAACCCCTGCCCAGTGCTCTAACTTTATTTTGCATATTGGTGTTAATGATGGTACAAGGGGAAGGGTGGACAGGTTCATGCCAAATTGCACATAATATGTCATGCAATGCGATATTAGTACAAATTTTAGACCAGATTCAACGTTTAGTGACCTTGGGATATATCCTGAGTCATCCACTGACAGTAGGGGCTTGGGGCCAGATTCTGATCTCAGCTCCCCTGGAGTCACTCACAGACTTCAGGGGGTCATGACCACAGTCTGCACTTTGCACACAGCACATCACAATGGTCTCCAGTTTTTGCCAGTAAAGATATTAGAGGTGATTTTACTTTCAATGAGCTTGGGCTAAATCCAGAGCCAACTTCCGACTGCAACTGGTTGAGGGACGGGCTCTGATCTCAGCTACCCTGGAGTGAAGCCAGAGGCACCTGCTGAATGCAATAGGGTCAGGGCAAATGCTGATCTCAGGGACACCAGAATCATAAACCTAGAGTGACTGAAGAATTTACTGTCATTACTTATTATCTCAGGCTAAAAGTGATGTCAATAAGTAGGCGGCACATCTATGCTAAAGGCACAGATCAGAGTTTATGCCAGTGTATGATAATTTCCTGTGAATCAGAATTTAGAAAAGAACTTCCTATAAACACTCAATCCTCCTATTTAGTCAATAGTGCAATTTCACCAAGACAGAAAATGTAAATCTAATTTAAAGGTTTGTATGAACTTCAGAAGCAAAGATCGAGCCTGTAGTCTTTACTCAGAAATAACTTCCAACACGAACCAACTGAGCAAGTCATAAAGGATTTAGCAGTTAAAAAAGTCTATTCGTTTACCCTACCTTGTATCAGAGTCTTGGCCATACAGATGCTTTGTGTGCCTGTTATCTTCCAAAGAATGAACTTCTGTTTCCTTTTCTGCCTATATATATGCTGTATTCGAAATTCCTTCCCAAAACATGTGATTTCCTTGTTCCGTGCTGTTTCTTATAAGCACTCTATCAGTTGGTATTTACTTTGAAAGCGAAAGTGATTCAGTAACATTTTTAATTTGCAATAAGCGAATAGGCAGGATTCTCAGTTTCTGCTGCATTCAAGCTGAAATTGCAGCTCAGTCTGCTGAAGTCAGGGAGATTACAGTGTAACATCAGATCAGTGGGGTACCAAGACTATGTGGAGCCTGGGGACCAAGGCGTTTTTGCCTCTTCCTGCCTAATGCCCTGTCCCCCCTCACCCTGTGCAGTGCCTCCCAATACAGAGCAAGAGGGGTCCCAGCAGCTAGGACCCCTCCTGCTGTGCGCGGAGCAGGGCCATCCCCAGGGGGGTGCAAGGCCTCGGGCCAATCGGCATGTGCGAGGCCCTGCCCCCCACCCCTGTGCTGGGGGGAAAGTCCGGGCTGGTCCAGTACTGCTGCCCCTCCCTGATCCTGGCGGTGGAGCAGGCTGGTCCAGGGCTGGGCTCTCCTTTGCTGCCCTGCCTCTGAGTCGGCCCTCCCCATGCCCTGGGTGGAACAGCTAACCCTGGGGAGGTGCCAGAGGGCGAATCCTGGCCTCTGGACTGGCCTGCTCTGCCCCAGTCTGGCTCTTCACTGCCCTAGGGGTAGGGATGAGTCAGCCAGCAGCAGACCCTGGCTCTGCACTCTGCCCCCTCTTCCCCGCTGACTTCGGCTCTTCACCAAAGGAACAGGGAGGGGGTGGGGGACTGTGGCTGGGGGGACAGCGATTTGGACCCCATGCTGCCTTGCTTATGGAACCGTGGGGCCCAGGGCAATTGCACCTCTCGTCCCCCCCCCCCCTTAAGGATGGTCCTGGTGCAGCAGGGGGGGAAGCAGAGGGCAGCAGGTGCATGAGGCATCAGGGAAGGCACCTTCGCCAGCCCCCAGACACCAGACAGTCTCTACTAGGCTGCAAGGGGGTGCCCGACTTGCTCTGCACCAGGGCTGGACTGGAGTGGTTCTAGTCCAGGCTGCCTGCTCTGGGAGGTCCAGCACCACCCTTGCCCTCCCACCGCATGAGCCAGAGGGCAGGGAAGCCTCACTGCAGCCCCTGAGATTGGGGGCAAGGGGGCCAGGACCAGAGGCTGCACTGCCTTCCCTCTACTGCCCCCCCTTTTTATTTTCTCCACGTCAAGTTTCCCCAGGTAGGCATCAGAGGGACCCTCCCCATCTCTCCCCTGCCTTATAAGAAAATGCACGGTCAGTCGGGTTATTCGCAAGGTCTGTAAAACCTGGCTTTTTCCTACACTTTGCACATACACACAAATGATCCTATGGGAGTCATCTCCCAATGCTTTCCAAACCCCTTCCTGTCTCTGGGAAGGTGCCTTCCCCTTCAGGGTTAGGTGGAGTTTTTCTTTCTGTCTCTTAAGATGACTCCCTTCACGTTGCTCTCGTGAAGGTTGCTTCCTGCGCCGCCCCCGTCTGGGGATGCCCCTTTTCTGCTGTGAGATTGGCAACCTCTAGATGGCATGCATTCACTTGTTTGGGCCTTGGGCGGTCACCACTTACTCTGATTTAAGATTGAGTGATGAGGGGAAAATGATTCAACCACTCCTGATAGACCTGTGGTTGGGGTGGGTCTAGTGCCTTCCCCTTCCCTTGCCTCCTTGGGCCAGCCCACATCGCACACCTCAGGCTCACCAGGCCTGTCAACTCGGCTCTGTCTGGCTTTGGAACCCCAGCTTGGAGATGGTCAAGCCAGTAGTTAAGTTCATTGATGGGTAATTCCCCAGCTGCACATGCCTTGCACCTTCTGACCTGAGGCTTCACCAGTCATCAACCCTCTGTATGGTTATGTCCCTTCCTCCCTCGTTAGGCCTCATTAAGGATGCTACTGCACTGAAGCATTTTTCTGAGCTGGGTTTTTTTTTCTTTGACCTCTTCTCCCCCATTTCTAGCTGGATGAGTCCTTAATCCCTTCGTGGATTCAACTCTTCCTCACTCTACCAATTACACAGACCCGAACTGCTTGGTCAGGCACCAGCTATGTGTTGCTAGAGAGGAGTGGGATGACCTAGACTCCTCACAACATTGACTCGGGTTCTTTTCTAGTCCCAGAAGGACATTGGGAAATTCAAGCAGGTTGCCTAAAGGCCTTCAGTAGGTCATCCTATAGGTGAGGAGATGCAGCTTCAGGCTAGCTTTTCCATTCGTGGTAAAAGCAGTCTCTACGATGCCAGGTGTGGGTATTATTTTTCTCCCAAGCAATCCAAGTAGTCCCTTAGGTGACCTTTCTTCCAAAGTGGGATGAATCCATGCCAAAGGTTGGGTGACACCTGTTCCTCCCTTTCTGATGCTTTTTGTGACCCAAGGGGTTTCCCTGATTAAAGCTGGCCATCCTGCCTTTTTCGATATTCGCAGGGCATTGGTAAGCCATTTGTACGGCATTGATCCTCATTCAGGTGAAGCAGTGCTCCCTCTTTTCCGGGGTGTTTTCTCATCTTCCTGTTGCTGTTTAACGGTCCTCCCCCATCCTTGATGTACTTGCAGTGCTGTGGTCAACCCGGTTCCTGTTCTTTCCTCCCTGGGTTCATAGTACAGGGGGTAGCTGACACTCTACTGGACTCTATTCCCTTTTAAGAGTCCTTCCTAGGTCCAGAGATCCATCATTCAATACAGCCATCCCAGTCACAGGTCATGTCGGCCCAAATATGCTACCTGTGTTAACGGGTCATGAGGTTCCGTAATAGTCTGTCTTCCCACTTCCTTCCCGAGTGACTGCATCTCAGTAAAAATAAAAAGGGGGGGGGGGGGGAAGGAGAAGAAGAAAGTGAGAAAAGTGAAGAAGAGGGCAAGGGCACACCCTGCCTCTCTCCATACTCAATTGATGGAGTCAATTTCCCCTCTCCTTTTCTTCTTCATACTTGGACCGTTAAGGTCCTCTCCTCCCCCTTTCACAGGAGTGCAGTCTTTCAATCCCTTTCACCAAAGGTTTCAGACTCACCTCACTACCAGGCTTGGTGCATAGGTCCAGGGGCCGCACCACTGGGGTCCTTTACATGGGGAGTTCCTGCGACTCCGGGTAATGACCGAGTTGTTGCAAACTGCAGGAGATAATTTATGTGACCCGTGAGGTCAAAGGTCTCGTGTTATAGGCCTTGCCATACATGGTAGTGCCTTATGCTGTGGCCTTGAGTCTTTACCCCAGTACCTGTGGCGAATTATGCCTAACTGTGGGCTTCTAAGAGTGTACCCTTGGTCCCATATGCTGATTCAGTTTGGCTGCTGAGGTGTCTTCTTTTAATAGGTGGTCGCCCATCATTAATGCCTCCTTGTGACTTACCTTGGCAGACCAATAACCGTCCTACTTCCTCTTTCCCCTTCTGTCCCCTTCACTCTTCCAGCTTTAAGCCCATTACCAGACCACGTTGTTCTGGGTCACACAAATTCCCCATTGCCAGCTGACAAGCTTATTTAAGTTCTAAGGTCAAGGAACGTCTCAGCATCTTTCACCTTGACAGCTGTGAACCACCAACTGCTTGGGTACGCAGTTGAAGACAACTTTGTGACCATGATTGGCTAACCCAGTCTCCATTTGACACCTTGCAAAGGTGACATTAAAGTACCACTGCTGCTTGAGTGGGCAGTTCAGGGGCCTTCAAGTGATGAAAGCCTCTCATTTTCCCTTTATCTCGTGGGTTTCCTTGTCTGGGATGTGGTCCTTACACCATCTCAGGTCCACGTTTACAGACACCTTACCGACCATGATTCAGTAACTGTGTTTCATTTCTTTTCTATGATAAGGTGACTTTAGCCCGCCATTGCCCCTGCCACCTGCAGGTCAGGGAGCACCTGAATAAATTAGGCCTTTTCTCCCCTCTTAGGTCAGACCATTTTTACTTCACAGTTTTTCTGCTTACCTGGGCCACGGTCCTTGTGACAATACCTCAGGTACTTCCTATGGACCTTTGTTGCTTGGGTTACTGACCTTTGTGGGGAATTGCTGTACTGAAGGCAGCAAAAGAACCAACTCCGTCCACCATCCATCAGCATGGCTAGCAGTCACCTAGTACTGAATGTATCCGAGCAGCACTCAAAGAACAGTGGGTTACTTACCAGTAACTGTCCTTCTTCAAGAGGGTTGCTCTGATTCATTCACAACCCTCTCACCGCCCCCACAACTCAGAGTTGGCAACTTTCAGGGACTGAGGAGGTGCCTGGTGGCAGCCACACATCTAGCCATAGGGTGGTGAGGTGGGTGGTGGCCACCAGCCCTCTCCTGACAGGCTAGAGCACAAAGTTTCTGACCAATCGCGTGCTGCAGCACTGATACACCTATTACTGAATGAATCCACACAGCCCATCTCGAAGAAGGACAGTTACTGGTAAGTAACCCACTATGCTGGGACAAGGCTTCTCTTTCTCATGTCAGCCTCAGCATTTATGCTTCTGGTAAGGGCGAGGCACTGCAATAAACCAGCCCTATTCTAGAGGTTTTTTATTCCTAACTTTGGTATATTTACAATGCTAGTCACTGGGTAGGCCCAAGCAGTTCTTTAAAGCAGATAAACACACAAAACACAGAAGATTCAGACTGCCTTGTTCCCACCAGAGCACTGTCTTAGTATGCTGTTGTCTGGCCACCAGCCCATCCCCAAACAGAAATTAACTCAAGCAATGGCTACACTAGTGTTGGCACCCTGTACTTTAGGGGCCTCTGAAATCAAGTAGGAGGTTAACATTTAAGCAGTTTCTATGTGCGGTAAGTTTCCCACTGAGGGACTACAACTCCCATGATCCCTTGGAAGGGGGAGAGAGGGAGACCCTGGCTCCCCTCCAGGAAGCAGAGGGGAACAAAGGGGTCTCCAGAGAGAGAGAGAGATGCCTGAATCTGGAAGCTGCTTCGAGTGCTCCTGGGGCTCCTGAAATGGCTCCCAGGATTACTGAGACTGCTGGAGGGTCACTCAAGCAGGGAGCTTCAGAGTTTGGTGGCTTACTCAGCCCAAAAGCAGGGTTCTGAGCTTAGTAGTGGCAGAGCTAGGTCTGCAGGGAGGGTGTGAGTGTCTGTCTCCATCCTCCAATCTGGAGCAGAGCTGGTAAAGCCAGGGAGTCTGCTGAGAGACTGACTGGGCCTGAGGGGAGGCAGCGTGGCAGTCCCTTTGAACCAGGACAACAGACCATTGGTTGGGCTCACTATGGATCTGCAGCGTGGTTCTGATCGGATACACTGGACCATCAGCGTGCTGCCTTGTCGCCTTCATTGAGCCTCCAAGCGCGCCCATGCAAGCAAGTGGTTGGGGTTCTGAACTCTGGGAAGTGTGCCCTCTGAATTGGAAAAAGGGCTGTGAACATGCCAGTTAGATACGTTTCCTGTAACCTGTATTCTGTCTGCTCACTGATTTATTTACTTGCCTCTGTGTATTCAAATTAATAGTAATACTCAATTCCATCCTGTTATGATAAGATTCTGCGTTAAGTAAAGGTTTGCTACATGCAATTGAGCACTGTGAATGTATTATACATATAAGTAGTAACTTTGGATTAGACCCATCCCACAGGTTATTCGTATCCACATGGATTTATTCCTGGAGGTTCCCAAGGCACGCCACTAAGTGTGTACCGGACCCAGCCAGGTGGAGGCACTGCCAAGCTTAATTTCCTGTAAAGCAAAGGAACTGCAGAAGAAGAGTGTCAAAAAGGGTATGTTTTCTTTTTTGATGCAGATGTTGGGATGGTAGAGGGATCCCAGCAGTGCCTCCAAAATGTAACCCTCTCCCTTTTTTCTCTGGGTTAGTTGGAAGCAGGCAACACTCACGTATGCACAGGCGCCTAAGTTTGATGACAAAGAGATTCTGAGTTTCCCAGTGGTGATGTTGGGATTGTGGGAATCCTTGATCCACTCTTCTTCTGCAGTCCCTTTGCTTTACAGGAAATTAAGCGTGGCGGTGCCTCCACCTGGCTGGGTCCGGTACACACTTAGTGGCGCGCCTTGGGAACCTCCAGGAATAAATCAGATCCAGAGCCCTGCAGCCTGCCAGCAATGGCAGAAGCTATGTGCTGCGGCCAGCAGGCCGGGGGAGTCCGGATCCTTTCCCAGCTGCCACTGGACAAGCAGGGATGCTTCTGCCGCCTCCGGCAAGCTGGAGGGGTTGGGGAGGGGACCCGGATTGCTGCCAGTGGCGGTAGCGGAATTTTAGGGGCTCAGGGGACGGATCTGGCTCCCGTGGCAACTGGGAACAGATCCGGATCCATCCTCAGCTGCCGAGAGAAGCCTGATCCATCCCCTCTGCCCTCTAAAATCCCTCAGCAGGATCAGGCCTGGGCTGGATTGGGGCCTGGGGGGGAGGGGCACGTCTGGGGTCTTTGCCCCAGGCACCAAAATTACTAATTACGGCTCTGGTCATAATTAAGGTAAGCTTCCACCTGAGCAGGTAATACCCAGGGGGGTTCCATAGCCCATTTTACCACAAGGCATTCCTTCTGCACTACAGCATACTTTTGTTCTCTGGGAAGGAGTTTTCTGTTGAGATACAAAACTGGGGTTTGCATCGCTACCAGTTGAGAAAGTATGGTTCCCAATCCTCCTTTAGCTGCATCCATTTACAGTCTAACTTCTTCTCAAAATTTGGGGATCGTAGCAGTGGATTAGTGAAGAGGACTGTCATCAGATCTGTAAGAGCTTATTGTGCTGCACCAGTTCATGTTATTGTGTCTGGGCCTCTGGCCTTGATCAAGTCTGTCAAAGAGCATGCGCCGGTGGCAAAGTGAGGAATGTACTGCTGAAGCACCCCACTATTCCCAGAAATACTCTGACAGCTTACTGCCTGATCAGTTGACACTAAGTTTGTATTGCCTCTAACTTGTTCAGTTGGGGTATGTCTACACTTAGAGCTGAATTCAAATTGATTGCCATCAATTCGAATTCTGTTAAGTGCATGAACACACTGGCTTTCCTCAATTCGAATTGAGGAACTCCTCAGTTCGAATTGATGAAAGCTGACTTCAAATTGGTCAAACCTTGTTGACTTCGAAGTCAAGGTCAATTCGAACTGAGTAATTCAAATTGACCCAGTGTGGCCATGTCAATTCTAATTCACTGTTAGTTTGAATTAGCCACAGCTTGATTTTTCCCTATACAATAGTGACCCCTACCAAATTCGAACTAGCAAGCCCTGTTCCTGGACATGCCAATTCAAATTGGATTTTCTAGTGTGGCCATGTCACTTCGAATTGACTGAATTCGAATTAATAATTATTAGTACAAATTGACTAATTGAATTCAGTAATTCGAACTGTAACTCTAAGTGTAGACATAGCCTTGGGGTTTCACTATGTCTCTCCCCATGATGTACCTGAGGTATTAGGATTCGGCTACCCCTATTGTACATTCGGACAGGTTAGCAATGAGAACCTCTTTCTTCTGTGTACCCAGTGCTGCTTCTACCTTTTCTAAATATATCCTCCAGTGCTGGCTGTATATGACCACATCATTCAAGTAAGCAGCTGTATACCTGGCGTGTCAACATAACAGTTTATCAATGAGTCACTGGGAGGTTGCTGGAGTCTCATACAATCCAAAGAGAGGACTGTGTACTGGCATACAAAAGGTGGTCCTCTCTTTGGTCATCTCTGCCAGAGGGATTTCCCAATACTCTTTGATCAGTTGGAGTGTAGACAACAAACTTATTTTTTCCAGCTTGTCAGTTAGTTTGTCTATTCAAAGTCTGCCACAGGCACCAAATTGGGACACTTTAATTTTCAGAAGTTGCTGCTAAAGGGCATTAACCATCTGGCTAAGGTACCAGAACAATTGGGGTGGACAACTGATTAGGACAGCATTCCATGACTTCCAGTTCCAGCATCCTCTGAACCTCTGTACTGATCTCTTCTGTTTTAGCCCGAGGGAACCAGTATGAATTAACCTTCACCTTTAGGCCTGGATTTGGGATAATGAGCATCTGTGATTCTGCCTGGTTTCTACGAGAATGCTCTGTGGTTTCACTCAGTCATCTTGACAGCGTCTTTACATTGCTCAGGGGTCAAACTGGGAAATATTTTTATTTGTCCCTGAGATTTATCTCCCTGGAGTGGTGTTTCTAGGATGACTGTATGGGTATGTCCACACAGGGCTTTTATTTTGAAACAACACTAGTTGTTTTGAAATAAAAGTCCCTATGTCCACACGATGTTTTCTTGTTTCAAAAGGAGGGAGCTCCTCAGCAAGAGCGGCAGGGGGTCCGGGGAAGCCTGGGGGCGGGGGGCCCCCAGCCCCACACAAGCCTCCCTGCCCCTCCCCTCCCCATCTCAAAATAGCATGCATGCTGTTTCGATTCCTGCTTTTTTCCCAAGGAACGTATCCCTGCAAACAAACCCCATTCCCAACTCTTTGCACACGTCGACTCCAGTGACACAATCACTGGCCTTAACCACATCAGCCATACCACCAGGAGCTCATTTACCTGCACATCCACCAGTGTGATATATGCCGTCATGTGCCAGTGATGCCCGTCTGCCACGTACATTGGCCTAACTGAATTGTCTTTATAATAAAAAGAAAAAAGGACACAAATTGGATATCAAAATTGGTAACATCCATAAACCAGTAGGAGAGCCCTTCAGTCTCGCTGGACATTCTGTAGCAGACTTGAAAGTCGCCATACTTCAACAAAAGAACTTCAAAAACAAACTTCAGCATGAAACTGCAGAGCAGGAACTCATGCACAAACCAGACATTGTCAAACTGGGTCTGAATGGGGATTTGGAATGGTTATCTAATTACAAAAAGTAATTGTTCCTGTTCAAACATTCCCACCTTCTAATCAACTGTTGCGAATGAGTCACACCTGCCCTAACTGAAATGACTTTTTTATCACTTGCCCTCCCCCATTGTAATGTTTCTCACTTTTGCAAGCATATATATACCTCTTAACTGTAGTTTCCACTTCATGCTTCTGATGAAGGAGGTTGCAGTCCACAAAACCTTATGCCTGAAGAAATTTGGTGGTTTTTAAGGCGCCATGGGACTTTCATTGTTTTTGTTTTGTCAATGGAAGTCAACTTTTTCAACAAAACAGTGCTCATGTACACACTGCAATTACGCACACACCCACCCACAAAAGTTCCCTATTTTTTGCACAAGATAAAACCACCTCAACAAGAAGTATACAGGGTTGTTTCTGCATAACTTAAACAGCAAGGCATCAGTGTAGACACCAATATTGGTTACATCATGATAAATGGCCTCTGGAAGTTTAGCTGCAATGCCCATCTTGACTCCTCTGGCCAACAGTTTGAATGCTACTGCTCTCAGCCTCCCCCATCCCCTGCTTCAAAGTCCCAGGAGTTTTTGAAATTGAACCCCATGTTTTCAGCTGAATATGGTGGCTCAATGCACCAAAGACACTTTCACTTTGAGTGCACCAGAGCTTCTGGATCTTATCAGCCATGCAGTCCCAACTCTCCGCCAGCTGAAGGAACTTTCATACCTCTGGCCAGATTCCTTATGCCATGGTGGAAAATGACTATGAATGGGACACAGTGCAGTATGGAGTAAAAACAAAAGTAATTGAGCACCAGCAGGGCTACAAAAAGGCTACAGAGGTGCTTGCTTTACCCACCTCCCCTTACAGCCACTGCTGAACTACTTTTCAAGCACTCTCTAAACTTCCCCACACATTCCTATCTAACTCCCCACCCATTTGCTTACCCACACCTTCAGACAACTATAAGAGCCATAACTGGATTTCCCACCCAGCTGTCATAGCTCACACTGCCCCTCACTGCTTTTTCCCTTACATACAGGTGTTTTGTTTGCATTCTTAGTTGTTTTTCTTTAATAAAGACAAGCTGTGCAAACAATAGGCACACTATTGCTGTACTGCACACTGTAGTTTCACCTGTCACTGAATCACAGCCCAAGCTGTATAGCAGTCATGGCACAGCACAGCATTCACAAAAGTACCTCATTCGTTCTCATTCTCAAAATGGGCCTTCAGTGCCTCCCTGATCTGAATGCCCCCCATTGTGTCCTCTAACAACCACTAGCATTTGGATGTTTGATGCAAGCTGATCCGCCTCTGTAGTGTCATAGACACTAAGACTCATAGACACTAAGTCAGAAGGGACAAATATGATCATCTAGTCTGACCTCCTGCACACTGCAGGCCAAAAAACCTCACCGACCCACTCCTACAAGGAACCTCAAACCCATAAGTGAGCTATTAAAGTCCTCAAATCATGATTTAAAGACTTTAATACAGAGAATCAACCAGCAAGTGAGCCATGCCCAATGCTACAGAGGAAGGCGGAAAAAAACAAAAACAAAAAACCAGCGCCCAAGCCAATCTGCCCTGAGGGAAGATTCCTTCCCGACCCCAAATATGGTGATCAATTAAACCCTGAGCATGAGGGCAAGTCCACAACAGCCAGGTCAAGAAGAACTTCTCTGTAATAACTCAGAACCCACTCTATGTAATGCCCCTTCCCAGGTCACTTTCATACCCCTCACCAGTAGTAAAAGATAGATAATGGCCAAGCTACATTGTATATCATATCATTCGCTCCATAAACCTATCAAGCTCAGTTTTGAAGGCACCTGTAATAACCCTTGGGGAGGAAGGGGTTAACACTCTGGTCAGTGAGT
>ML682270.1:2545045-2571799 GCA_007922195.1 Podocnemis expansa
TCTGTGTTTATCATCTGTTCTTTTTGATTAAAGAGTTTACCTTTTAAGCAAGTTCTGGTTCTGTGTCCTGAGAGGCAAGAGGTTTGTGTGCCCGTGCCTTAGACTGCACAGGCAGCTACTAGAGGGAACCCTGTTCCAGTTCCACCTCATATTGCAGCTGGAGTTCAGTCACTTTCCTGAAGGAGGAATAAAGAGGATTGCCAGTACCTCACAGGGAGGAATTCCCAAGTGCGCCTTCCTGGGTCACAAGAGGTTTTTTTTGCATTTGGGTGGTGGCAGCGATACCACTCCAAGGCCAGGAATTGGAGGCCTTGGAGACTTTTAAGAGCAGGCTTTAAGGCCAGTGGCTTTTCTGGCCTGTTGCGGGCCCCCACCTTCTGCACTCAGAGTGCCAGAGTGGGGAAAAAGCCTTGACAGCACCTAAGGTTTTTGCTCCCACCACTTCCCTTGGTAGACTATTCCAGAACTTTCCTCCTCTGATGGTTAGGAATCTGCATCTAATTTCAAGCCTAAATTTTCTGAAGGACAGCTTGTATCTGTTCATTCTTGTGTCCACATTGGTGCTGTATTCAAATAATTCCTCTCTCTCTCGTATTTATCCCTCTAATGTCTTTATAAAGAGCAATCATAGCTCCTCTCAGCCTTCTTTTGCCCAGACTAAACAAACCAAGCTCTTTAAGTCGTCTCTCATAGGAAAGATTTTCCATTCCATGAATCATCTTTATAGCCCTTCTTTGCACCTGTTCCAGTTTGACTTCATCTTGCTTAAACATGGGTGACCAGAACTGTACACAATATTCCAAGTGAGGTCGCACCAGTGCTTTGTATAACTGTACTAACACCTCCCTATCTTTACTGGAAATACCCCTTCTGATGCACTCCAGGACCGCATTAGCTTTTTTCACTGCCACATCGCATTGACTACTAATTGTCATTCTGTGATCAACCAGTAAGCCCAGGTCCTTCTCCTTCCCCGTCACTTCCAGCTGATGCATTCCCAACTTAGAAAAATTCCTGTTATTTGTCCCTAAGTGCATGACCTTGCACTTCCCATTGTTGAGTTTCATCCTATTTCTAATGCTCCACTTTACAAGGTCATCCAAATCATTCTGTATGCTATCCCGATCCTCCACTGTATTAGCAATACCTCCCAGCTTGGTGTCATCTGCAAACTTAATTAGCACATTCCCACTTTTTGTGCCAAGGTCAGTAACAAAAAGGTTGAATAAGATGGGTCCCAGGACTGATCCTTGGGGAACTCCACTAGTAACCTCCTTCCAGCTAGACATTTCACCTTTCACTATGACCCTCTGTAATCGCCCCCATAACCAGGTTTTTATCCACCTTTCTATTTTCATATTAATCCCCATCTTTCCTAATTTAACTAATAATTCCCTGTGTGGAACTGTATCAAATGCCTTGCTGAAATCTAAGTAAATTAGCAAAAAAACAACAAGGAGTTGTGTGGCACTTTGAGACTAACAGATTTATTTTTCGCATGAGCTTTCATGGGAGAAAATCCCACTTCCTCAGATGCTTCGAAGATGGGTGAACTTACAGAAAGGAATGAAAATATATGCAAGGGGGTGTAAAACATAGGATCAGGTCATAAAGTAACAGCAAATCAGAGTAGTTTACAGGTTCAAACCATGGGAAGCCTGAAGTCAAATTACCTTTTGTAATGGGAAAAGAACCCATAGTCTCAAGACTCCAAGACCTTGCATACTGCTGAGGTCAAACTAATAGGTCTGTAGTTACCTGGATCCCTTTTACTCCCTTTCTTGAAAATAGGGACTACATTAACTATTCTCCAGTAATAAGGCACAACCCCTGTGTTCACCGATACTTTAAAAATCCTTGTTAAAGGGCTGGCAATTTCATGTGCAAGTTCCTTCAATTTTCTTGGATGGAGATTATCCAGACCCCTGATTTAGTTCCATTAAGCAGCTGAAGCTTGGCTTTCACCTCAGATATTGTAATTTCCACTTCTGCATTCTCATTCCCATTAGTTGCCCAACCTCTGTCCCCAATCCCACCATCATCTTCATTAAAGACAGAGGCAAAGTACTTATTTAGATATTTAGCCATGCCTAGATTATCCCTGATCTTTACCCCATCCTCAGTCTACCCAGTGGCAAACTTTTATCCCTTAGACTTAACATAAATTCATAGGCAGTGATAACCCTGGGACTATTGTCCTCATTTAGGTCTAGCCTGCCATAGTAGCATCTCCAGCAAACTTTTAATCTGCCAAACACACATTCAACAGTCATTTGGCAACTGCTCAGCTGGTTACTGAAGTGCTCCTTGCGGTTATCCAGGTGGCCTGTGTAAGGCTTCATGAACCATGGCATTGGTCTCCCAGCATTGCTAGGGGCTTCTCCACATCTCTCATTAGAATCTTTTGGTTTAGAAAGAAAATCCCGGCTTCTAACTTCCCATACAGGCCAACATTTCCAAAGATGATTTCATGATGTTCCTTCCCTGACCAGCCTGCATTGAGGACCCACAAGCACCTTCTGTACCACAAGAGAAGTACCCCCTTCTACTGAGGTGCTCTGTTACAAGATGGTCCAGAGCCAAAACTCAGATAGTCATGCCATCTATCACCCCACCACTGACAGGGAATCCCATTGTTGCAGAACCAGTCACTATTTCATTAACATTTCCCAAAGTCACGTCCTTTGCAGCGGAATGTGGCTAATGGCCCCGCAAACAAGCAAGAACACAGCTCTAAAGGTGGACTTCCCATCTCCAAACTGATAACCAATCAACTAGTAGCAATCTGGAGTTGCAAGCTACCACATAGCAATCACCATTTGCTTCTTCACCAAGAAGGCAGTTCTCAGTCTGGTGTCACTGCACTGCAAGGCAGGAGTGAGCTCTGTACAGAGATCCATGAATGTGGCTTTGTGCATTTGAAAGTTCTGCAACCACAGATTGTCACCCTAGACTTGCATAATGAAGTGATCCCAACACTCAATGCTTGTTTCATGTGCCCCCGAACAGCAGTGTGTCATGTGCAGATGCTCCATGAATGTGAACAGTAATGCAGTGCTATTTGTTTGCATGGCACACAGCAGGTCAGGCATTCAGATCCCTTTTCTGATTAGGAGCTCATGATACGCTGCACAACCATTCACAATGTGTTCCAGACTCTGACAGGAACAGTAGAGATCAGTGCAGGATCCATCCTTTTAGATAGATACGACAGGCACACAGGAAACGGGCGGCCACTGAAAAATGCCACAAAATGCAGTCAGGAACACAAAGAACGGTAGGACAGAAATCAATGCACCATGGAAGGTTGAACTTGCACCCATGATGCACTGTGATCTTCTCTGCCATTCCACAACTCCTAGTGGCACAAGGTGGTGAATTGCACATCGGAATAACTGCCCCCAGTGCACTGCTCTCAGTGTGGAAGTTAGGTAATCATGTGCGGATGTACTTTGGTATGAGTGCTGTAACCACAGTGCTTTTGATCATCCATACATCTACGATCCACAAACCCTTCTAGCGCGCACAAGGCCACATGGTCACTAAACCCTTCATGTACTGTGGTGACTGCATGCCCTGGGTGTGGTCTGCAGCTTCCTATCAAATTATTGCTGGTGACTCACACGGAAACGACCTCAAAAAAAAAAAGCTCTTGTCAAATACACACAGAGAAACAGAAAAATAGCTAACATGTTTGAAAAGTAAAGTAGAGAATAAAGCTTTCTTTGTAACAATATTACTTTCTTACTCCTTTTCTCTTCGAGATGGATTTTCTGGGGAAACCCTCTCCTTAACAGTGTTTGTATTTACTGCTCTTTACAAAGAAATGTGTCAGTTTTGATTATGTGGAGTGATTGCTGTTGGTGTAATGGAATCTGATCTTGTTCCCTTTCATCTAAAACAAGATAAACTGGTACTGACAGACAGGCCCAAAGGTATAAAAGGCAGTTTCTGTCTCTGGCACTGACTCTTATTTCTTCCACTACTGAAAAACACAAGCCCAGCACAGTGCTCTGATCAAGCACTCTGTGACCTGACAAAGTTATCAGACTCAGGCTATTTAAGACATTGCTTTTATCTTCCCTGGTCATGGGCTCACAGCTTTGTTGAAAGGAATGGAGTCTTCTTGCTGACTCATCCCAACTGCTAATACAGAAGACAGAATGTGACAGATAGGAAGAAGAGACGCAAAGATGAGAAGAAAAGTGACACACAACAGAGGAGGTGGGAGCAGGAACCTAAGTCTCATATTCCAGGCTTTGGTCAGGATTCACCTGGAACTGGTGGAAGTGCCGATGTCATTGGTTCCTTCTCTATGGCCTGGTCTGGACTGACCTTTCAGGGTCAAGCCAATTAAAGCCCAATGGTGGGTCCAACAAAAAGGTAAAGACAGAGAAATAGCTATGATACTGAACTTCACTCCCTCCAGCTCATGTCTGATTGCTCTTTGCAGTGACTCCAGACAAAACAATATCCCGAAAGTGGGTGGCAGCCTGATTCCTTCAAAACGCAATTAGGAATTAAAAATTTACCTCTGAACATTTTCTCCCATGTTTAGAGCCTTTCATCTCTCCAACCAGACAGCCCAAGAAGACTTCCTTATAGGTATTTTCTTCCTCTTGTGATCATCTGGTTAGTATGATTGTCTGGATAACAAAGGACAGAGAACATCCTCAAAATAATTCCTAGCAATTTCCCGGTAGGGGAAATTTGTGCATTGTTTCAGTGGTTAATCACTCTCACTGATAAAAAATGAAAACCTCTTCTCATGACTCCTTTACCTAAAACAATCTGAGTTTACACCCATCTTCTGCAGGGCTCACCTCAGGTGCCAGACTGGGGGTGGGGCATGCGGCAGAGGGCACCACCAGGACCCAGATTGTAGCAAATGGTGTCTACTGCTGCTACGTATGTATTCTCTCCTATAGATGCACACAGATGGTGGACTGCTGTTTTGGAGGAAGGAGGGCACAAGACACATAACAGGCAGGCAGACGAGAAAGTGAGAGTGAATAACTCTAAGCGGCAGGAGCTGCTGGGATAGAGGGAGGAGAAGCATCTTATGTACCTCTCTAGCATGCCCAGGAGCCTGCACTGATTAACACCAGTTTCTGAGAGAGCTTCCTGTTTCCCACTGCTTCCCAGAACCCACTTGAGGAGAGCAGGCTGTCAGCTGAAGTAGTGGGAGCCAGTTAGGTCCTTAAGATGCTGACATCTTCCCTCACTCAGGCTCTGCTACCAGCCTACTTATTTGTCCCCTTCAATTGAGTGTTGAGAGCCTCTGTAGATGGCACAGAACAGCAGTCATGAGTGAAAGAAGAAAACTTCCCTCTGGGGCAGCATTCAGAAAAAGCAAGCAAGCAAAGAAAGCTTTTCTTCTAAGCAGGAAGGAGCTCTCCTGAGATACACAGACACAAATGTTTGCGGTGAGCCTTCTGGCCCCAGCGAAGATGTGAGTGGTGAGGAGATGCCTGATCTTCCACTTAGTCAGAGTTCAGGTGACCTGGCAGCTACTGCAGCATCCATATCTCCATCTCAAATGGATGTAGCCATGCACATTCCTGAAGAAAAGTGTAGGTCAGAGGAGATTGTGGTGGAGGCACAAGAAACAGCTGCTGCTGAGTTTAGTTCCTTAAGTCTAGATCAGTGGTTGTCAAATTAGTGTCAGGATCCAGTACTGGGTCACAGACCCTCAAGCACTGGGTCACGGCATGCCTTGCTGCCACTGCCAAAAGACTGGAGTGCATTGCTCAAAGATGTAATGGCTGGGTCACAGGCATAAATGATTTTTTTCAACTGGGTCCCAAGGAAAAAAGTTTGAAAACTACTGGATGATCCAGGACTGAGTACCCACTTGAGCAGTACCCTGAGAGACTTGTACCTCATGGGCCACAGCAAGTGTAAAACTTCATGTTCCCCAAACACAATGAAAATAGATGTTTCCATCCAACACATTACTGGCTGACAAAGTGGAGAGGCCAAGGCTTATGTACTCAAAAACCCAGAAAGCTGCATACTGTTTTTTGTTGGAAACCCTTCCAGTGTCATGTTTCAGCCACATTGGGTTCTACAGGACGAAAAGACTGGAAAAATCTAGTTAGAAATCTGGCATGCCTTGAGAAGGCAGCAAGTCACCAGAGAGCTTGAAATGAGACTAAGGTTAAAGGCCACCACAGATGATCAGCATTAAGAGAAGATGCATCAATCTCTTTACTGGCAAAATGTTCTGAAAAGGCTCATTGCCATTGTAAGAATGCTTGCTACCCAAAAAATAGCACTGCATGGCACTTCAGATCAGCTGTAGGTGCCAAACAATGGAAACTTACTTAAAATTGTGGAGCTGAAGGCTGAGTTTGATGCTGGACTCCAGGAGCATCTAAGAAGAGTCACCACCCAAGAAATCTACACACACCACTACCTTGGAAAAACAATTCAAAATAGATCATACAGTTATTGGCAACAAAAGTCAAACAAAATTGTGGCAGATCTGAAGTTAGCAAGATATGACTCTGTTATTCTGAACTGCACAGCTGACATCAGCCATATGGAACAAATGATTTAATGGTGCATTGTGTAACAACAACACAACCTAGGGAAGAAGTCCCTGCAATCATGACTGTCAAAAAGCATTTTCTAGAAGTTATTGATACTGATGATACTACAGGAGCTGGTATGACAAGTGTGCTTCTTAAAAAACCAGAAGATACAGGAATTGCGATAGCTGACATGAGAGGCCAGGGCTACGATAATGGTGCCAACATGAAAGGAAAGAACAGAGGAGTGCAGACACGGATCTGAGAGTTAAACTTTTGAGCTTTTTTTGTCCCATGCAGTTCTCATTCATTGAACTTGGTGGTCAGTGATGCAGCATCAGCTTCTGGTGAGGCTGCTGAATTTTTGAATATAATTCAAAGCATCTATTTACTTTTCTCTGCATTAGCTCATCCATGGCAAATTCTGAAGTACCATCTGGCAACATCCTCTCTGACACTGAAACCACCAAGTGCCTTGTGGTGGGAAAGTTGTGTGGAGGTGATAAAGCCTATCAAACACCAAATTGGGAAGACAGATGATGCTATAGTTGCCATTATAAGATAACAGTGGCAGAGGGAAATGGAATCTCCAGAAACATAGGTAACTTCAAGTTTCTGTGTGGCTAAGTGTTGTGGCAGGACATACTGTTTGAAATGTTGTAAGCAAGAGACTCCTAGGTGTTGATCTTGATATACCTGGAGCAATGGAATAACTGGAGAAAGCAAAGTCATACCAACAGTCTTACTGGTCAGATGGGGGATTTCAAAACATTCTGAAGAGTGCACAGAAGTTGGCAGAAGAATTTCACACTGAAACTATTTTCCCAACCATTCAAGAATACAAAATTCACCAAAGATGACATTTTGATTATGAGGCATGGGATAATCCCATGAGAGACCCCAAACAACAATTTAAAGTTTAATTCTTTAACTAGGTGCTAGATTGTGCAATACAGGTAGCTGAAGAATGTTTCATGCAGCTTAAGAAACACAGCAGTATATTTAGGATGGTGTATGATATTCCAAAACTCCTCAGTATCTTTGAAAACGACTGAGCACTAGAGACAGTGCTGACAAAAAAATGACTTGCATGATACTGACACGAGAAATTTGGGTGATGAACTGAAAGCCCTTTCAAAGTACATTTCAGTAGGATCAGCTCCAAAGGCTGTCTGGAATATATATGCACAAATAAGATGACCACTCTCTTTCAATGCTTTTGTTGCACTGTGCATACTTCTAATACTTATTATAATAGTTGCCAGTGGAGAACGTGGCTTCTCTAAGCTGAAGTTAATAAAAACACATCTATGCCCCACAATAACACAGGAGAGGCTGGTCAGCCTTGCAATCATCCAGAGCCTGCTGAAGAGGCTGTGGTGCCCCAAGCTGGCTTTTGTTTTTGTGACACCCCCTGGGGGGTGCTCACAGAACCCAGCCTCCACTCTGGCTGGCTCACCCCGCCTGCAGGATGGAGAACAGCCAGCCCAGGGGCAGAGCAGGCCATCCCAGAGGTGGGGCTCCCCTCTTCCGCCCTTCCCTGGGCCAACTCCTCTGGGCCAGCTGTTCCTCCCTACGAGTGGGGAGGGCCAGCTCAGAGGCAGGGCGAGAAAGCAGAGCCTGCCCCATAGGCTGGCCTGCTCTGCCCCCAGGGGCAGAGTGCTTATCTTGTGGAGGGGCAGGAATGTAGGTCCAGCTTCTGAGCTGGCCCACCCTAACCCCCATGTGGCACTGTGGTGCCCCTAAGGCAGTGGTGCCATCAGCCTCTGCCTTATATGCTTATGGGTCAAGCCAAACCTCCAAGCATCTCAACAGAGCATGAGCTGGACCAGACTGTGAAAATGACCAGGCTCTGAGCTGCTTGCATGGCACCACAAGCAGCTCAGAGCCAGATCGGGCTCCCAGCCAGTCCTAGACCCCACAGCCTGCACAAAGGGGCTGGGAGGGGCAGACTGGCATGCTGGCTGCTGGGGAAAGGAGCCCATCAGGGGATCCCTGACCCCAGCAGCAAGGAAAATGCACTGCCAGCCAGGGACTCCCCTATCCAGGGAACGCCGGCAGCCAATTCTCAGGTATACCTGGACACGGAAGGCCGGCAGGGGCATCCCTGCCCCAGGGAAGCACCCAGGGCACCATCCCAGGCCATGCCCCCTGGCGTCAGGCCATGCCCCTGGCCTGGGATGGGGCCGGGAGCGGCCGGGAGTGGCTGAGCCCCAGATCCCCAGCTGGAATTGGTGCTGCAGTGACCACTGGCGGCTGGGCCTCAGATCCCTGGCTGGGGACTGGCCCAGGAGCCACCTCTGTGGCCGGGGGCACTTGAGCCCCGGATCCCCAGTGGGGGATGGGGCTGCCGCGGCCATGGGCAGCTGGGCCCTGGATCCCCCACTGGGGACAGGCTGCCACGGCTGTGGGTTGGCCGGGCCTCAGATCCCCGGCCAAGGATGGGGCCAGGAGCAGCCTTCACGGCCACGGGCAGCTGAGCCCCAAATCCCCAGCTGGGGAAGGGGCTGCCGCGGCTGTGGGCAGCTGGGTCCTGGATCTCCGGCCTGATCGGGCTGGAGACTGGGAGAGGCGGGCCTTGCCAGACCTGGGGCACTGGCACTGGAATTTGGGGCACATGCCCCGTGTGCCCAGCACCAGCGATGCCCCTGGAGACTGGGCAGCCACTTCTCCAGGGCTTCCCTGACTGAGAAACCATGCAGGCTCCCTTCTCCCAGGGAACTGTGAATCCCTTTTTGCCAGGGAGCTGCGGGTCCTGGGGAGAAATGAGCTGTGGCTCCCTGCTTGCCAAGAAGCTGGGGCTCCACTTGTCCCTGGAGGCTGGGACTCTCTTTGGAGCTGGAGCTCTCCTAGTTCGAGTTACAGAGTCTAATGTAGAATATCTAACTCAAATTAATAAATCTGACTTTAATTTGACCTAAGTCTAGTGAAGACTCTCTAGTTCGAATTAATAACTTTGACTTAAATTGAAGTAGTTATTTCAAATTAAAAGTGATTCAAAACAATTCTCAGTGTAGACATAGCCATTGCCACATGGCCTTTCATGACTCTAGCACCCGAGGCTTTAATAAAAACTACTAACTACAGTGAGACTTCTTATCAGATTGCAAGAGCTTGCAAAACTGAATTCATTGTACAGGAATCTGTGACAATATTTGATGTTACAAAGTGAAAGATGAATGTGGCAAGTTTCATCCATTTGAAGAGAGTGGATAAACTTTAAAACCTTATCTTTTTATTTATTTATGTATTTATGTATTTTTATTTTTAAGCTCTGATACAAATGAACATCACAGGGAAGACAAGAACTCAGAACAGATCAGCTAATTAGCCATTCTCCTTCTCAAGCACAAAACACAGAACAGATTCAAATTCACGCATTTTCCTGGAATCACTTTGTTCTAATGCCTCTTCTTGTTTTGACATGGCATTAGAAACCGCTGTGGGAGAACTTTGGGATATCTTCTTTTGTTTCCACTGTTATGGCAAAGGATATTTCTGCAATATGTTTAATCAGGGAGTGAAGGAAAGACATTGGGACCCCAGGGTGGGCACCAAATGTCTATCAAATGTTTTCATTTCTCTAGTTCTTTCCAGGAAATTCAGACTGTTTCCCTGGGACAACATTGCTGGTTCCAAACCTTCAAATATCATATTAGGGTCCCAGAAAATCATGAGATTTTTAATAAGACAATACATTGGGGCTGTGTTTATTTGCATTCTGATGATGGAATCTTCAGGATTCAGGTTTTCAAGCTAACTACAAAGGATAAAAACTTCCTTTCCCCCCTCTAATGACAGCTGAAGACCTACAAAAAAATCGCTGGGCTTTAAGAACTTCAGGAAAAGTGCCAAATGTTCAAGAGTCACCATTTAGTTTATCCAAGGGAAGATTAAGAGGTTGCTTGATCATAATCTTCATAGTAGACAGCTCTTTGATCCAGCAGACAAAAGCAAAATGAGATCAATGGACAGATGCTGGTAGAAGACAAATTCAGATTAGAAAGAAGGTGCAAGATTTTGACAAGACAAGGAATGAATCACTGAAAACTACCATGGAGAGGGTGGGTTCTCCATACTTGGAGTCTGTCAGTCAAGACTGGATGGCATTTGAAAACATGCCACAAGCAGGGTCATTCCTAGGGAGGGGCAGGGCCCAGGGCCAGTCAGCCTGTGGGGTCCCTAACCCCTCCCCCATGCTGGGGGATGGCAGGGCAGGCAGGCCCAGGTCGCCCCACTCGACCCCTTCTTGCAGGGATGGCCCTGACCACAAGTCAAAGAGAAGGTACTGTACTGGATGCAGAAATTACTGGGTGAAATGCTCTGGCCTGGGTTATGTAGAAAACTGAGCAGGATGGGCACAATGGGTTTTGCTGGCCTAGACACTTATAAATCTTTAAAATGGCAAGAGCAAGCAAAACTGGAGTATCAAAACACCAAATAAGCATGGAAGTGCCAGGCTAAGGTGAGCCAGGACAAGCAGCATCCCTACTGAACTGTATGGGAATGAGTCTGCAGTACACTGCTGTTAATAGAACGAAAAGCCAGCTGAGTATCTTCTTCCAGGAGGATATGAGAAGCAGAAGCTAGTAAATTCTACATCCCATGCACTGTCAAACCACCAGTATGAATAAATCACCTGCCTCTGTTACCCCTCTAGCTGCATGGCAGCAAGAAATTCCATCCTCCCTCCCTGTTTCCTGTAAATGGGCAAAGGTCATTCCACAAACGAAATAACTACATTATTTTATATTTCCTGATCTAACGACAGTTTTCTTACCAGAAACAGTTCACTGGGCTGGGAGATCTGCCAAGTCTAAACAGAGTATCGTCAAACAAAAAGCAGTCAGAAAGGCTGGTTGAATGGACTGCTTTTAAAAAAAAAATGTTAGGGTTACAGATCTACAGGCCCCGTGCTCTTGAACAGCTCTGGTACAGTCATTCACTGGGTTAAACCACTTTGCTTCACCAACTCCTTAGACTGAACCTCGGAGCCTTAAGCACCAATGCTTCACAGTGTACCTTCAGTGAGTTCCTGAGCTGCATGCTTGACAGATATCTGTACACCCCTACCATCAGTACTCACAGTGATGCTCAGTGTTAAGGAAAATTTATAAAGGTCTGTGATTTATAAAGGTCTGTGTGCATCTTAATAAAATAAGACTAACATAGATTGGGAATAAAAACTAATAGTGTAGTAGGCAAAAACAATGCAGGATAGCCAAGTAACAGAAACAAGGCTCAGTAAAAAACTGCTAACTCACCAGCAATACAAACAGCAGTTGTTAGAGAGATAAGTAGGCAAGGACATGTCCATGAAGGATAAACAAAGAACTACTGAAGGGAAAGCCTTGTGGTTAACTTGTAACATATGTATGGTGATGCAAGTTGTTTATTACACAGTATATAAGCTATAACTTTGACACCAGGGGGGTGGGAAGCTTACTGGTTCTGCTGGGACTCTGTAGCCTTTCCCTTCTTTTACAAGAATAAAAACCTTTCCAATGACTGAGCTGTGGTGTCTGGTACTGATTGGCCCACCCAGGCACCCTAAATGGGAATTTTCCCATAACATCAGCCAGCATCATAAAAACACCAAGGTTTATTAGCTGCCTGGAACACAGCGTAGCTGTAAAAAGTCTGGGTTAGCATACAGAACAGAAACTTACAGCATAGCCATCTTGATGAGTACAGAGCCTTCTGAACCCTCTTTTATCCCAGTTCAGGAGAATCTCCTGATTCTAGCAGCCCACCCATTTCCCCCTGCTCGATCCCTCTTCGATCCTTTCTTCGCGTTCCCAGGCAGTCATTGTCACACACCCTCCTCAGCACTGTGCTATCCAGCTAGTCAAACACGGCTGGTTTTCTGTGGATGGGTGTGCCTTCTAGATATTAGGGACCACATGTCGAGGCAGTTGGAGTGGCGGCTGTTTTGTTGAACCTTCCATGGGCAAAGGGGCCAGGCCCCAGACAGCTAGGTGTCAGTCACACCTGCATGGCTGGGTTTCTGTAAAGAGTAAAACAACTTTTCTCACCACCTAGTTAACAATGTAGCATTTAGAGGAAACTGAGGTATCCATGATATTCATACCAAATACTACAGAAAATTCCCACCCCGTCAAGTCCCTTTGTCTTTTGAGACCAAACTGAGGAGGGTCACTTTAGTCAGTGAGCTGGGGAAGTTCAGCCACCACTTTCCTTGACAAAACATTTATTTAAACAGAAGAATCATCCTGCTGTTGTGGGAGAATTTGCCTGGCTTCTGCACTATTTGGGTAGAATTTGATACTGAAAGGATTTGAGTCCTTGCTCCAACTCCCTGTACACTGAGAGGCCTGCATGACCACAAGGACTACTCTTCCTCCCTCATAGCAGTCCTCACAACCCCAAAATGGTTGGGCCCAGGACACCTCACAGTCTTAATCCCCAGTCTCAACTTGGTCACTTGGGGCTGGGGAGTCCCCACTCTAAGATGGTCTCTCCCCACTACCCACTTCCCTGATCCATTGACATTCAAGCCAAATAAAATTTACAGAACAGACACCATGAGAAAAATAAGGAGAAATGGAAGAGGTGAAAGGAAGAAGGGACGACACCCCAAACAACCTTGCCTGAGATGTCAGCAATGCTCAGTCTGCTCCTCACGCATCTCAGGCCTCCCACCCAGGCCTTGCACTGACACTGGGGGTTGGACACTTGCTCTGGGAGCAGCCACAGGACTGCCTGCCCTGTCAGTCAGGCTGAGCTAGAGCGTTACCCTCTCCCCACTGGCCCTGAGGACTGTCAGTCTGAAGGTTCTGTATTTGATACACTCCTTTTTCCTGCTGGCAACCAAAGAATCTCCGCCAGAGTTTCAGTGGGGGGCCAACGGTGTCTGATATTTGCACTCCCGTTAACATGACTTACCTCATCCCCCATCCTGGAGGGTCAGACTCCAGCTCAGCAGATTGCCATTAGCCTCTTTTCTTAGACACAGCCATGCCAGAGGAGAGTGGTCAGCAGGCACAGGAAAGTGCCTCTCAAGTAGAGCCTTGCAAATATGCAGATATCTGCGGATAACTACATTATATCCGTATCTGCAGATACAACATGGATATCCACAGACCATTTCTTGCAGATGCAGATTGGATACTGGTCCACATGTTTTTATCTTCACAGAGCTAGAGCCCTGCAAATATGTGGATATCCGCATTATACCTGCATCCGCAGATACCACACAGATATCCGCGGACCATTTCTTGCAGATGCAGATCAGATACTGATCCACACATTTGTGTCCACGCAGGGCTCTACTCCCAAACAGCTGCAGCTATTAAAGAGCCCACACCAGGGCCAGGCACCTGGCTCTCCTCTGTGGTAGCATAGGTCTGCCTTCAGAGGAAGTACGCAACTGGGTCTCTCTCCCACTTAGCACTGACTTGCATCAGTGCCCTGCCTAGCCCTGAGTCTGAGGTGGGTGTCAACACCCCAAAGGAGCTGTGGTAAAGTCCAAGTTTACCAGAACTGGGCCCTGGCTTAGAGTGTCTTTCAGTGCACCAAGAGCCCTCTGGTACTGTGGGCTCCTATGTTTTGCACCCCCTTGCATTTATTTTCATTCTATTCTGTAAGTTCACCCATCTTCGAAGCATCTGATGAAGTGGGATTTTCTCCCATGAAAGCTCATGCAAAAAATAAATGTTAGTCTTAAAGTGCCACACGACTCCAAATAACTTTGTCTGGTTCACCATTCTGCAGCAGTTCAGTGCTTGGAGCTGGTAAGGAGCTAAAATGGGTACACCTCTCCAGTAGTATCCTGCCATCCCAATAAAGGCCTGGGCCTGTTTCTTGGTTTGGGGAGAGGGCCAATCTCTAATAACCTCCACTTTGGCAGGCTCTGGTCTTACATGGCCACTTCCCACCTTGTGACCCAGGTGAGAAATCTCTGCCCTCCCCATTTAACCCCCCCCCCCAAGGGTCCAGCACCCTCTTCACATGGAACACATGTTCCTCCCAGATTTGGCTAAAGATACAGACACTGACAATGTGCTGCGAGTCAAAGACCTCCATCCCCCTCAGTAGGTGATCCACCAGGTGCTGCAAGGAGAAATACCCCCCCTGAGGCACACAGGTTGGACCAGAAATTCAAAGAACTCTGTTGGATTGGTGAAGGCTGATTTCAGCCAGGCATCTGGGGCTAAAAGGTGCCTGCCAGTAGCCGTTGGCTTGGTGCTTAGCAGTGAAGTAGGTTCACTCTACAACACATCTAGATTCTCCCACAGCATATTTTCCCTGCCATTCTTTTAAAGGGGTCTGTGTACTGTGGCCAGTCAGGGTCCTCAACTTCTCTAAAGAGGGATCCTTCCGCAGTTCCATCTGAAATTCAAGTGTGGGACTTGTCCCAGTGGCTAGGACTGCAGTCACAGCCCTCATTGGCTATGACCCGGTTTCCTCCACTCCAGACAAACTGTGAAGCTCAGCCTTGTTAAGCCCTCTCCCCAGAAGCTCCCTTTCTCTGGTCAGCAGCTCCTGACCCCCTGCTAGGTAATTCACTTAGTAGTATGGCCAGGAGTTGCTCCCTGGCTCTGGCTCCAGGTAAAGACTCTGGGCACAGTCTGACCAGTCATGCAGATTGTTCCTCATCAGCACTTCTCTGAGCTCTTCCTCAGCCATCCATCTCAGGTATATCCTCCCTACAGGCAACTTAACCAAGGCTTCAGACATCCCATTCAGGGATAGATCTTCATCTGGCACTAATTGGTCCAGAACCACCACCTCAGGGCCTGCCATCATCATTTCAGCACCCATGTCTTGGTATCCCTGGAGAACCTGGACCCTCTTCCCATCCACTTCAATGGGGCTGATGCAGTGATTGCTCTCCTGGCTCTGCCCTGCATGTTGCCTATGAACAGTGGGTTACTCACCAGTAACCATCCTTCTTCGAGATGGGCTGCTCGGATCCATTCAGTAATAGGTGTCTCCGTGCCGGAGTGCCGGATTGGTCAGAAAACTTTTGTCCTAGCCTGTCAGGAGAGGGCAGGCAGCCACCGCCCCCCCACTGCACCCAGTGGCTATACATACAGCTGCCTCCCGACCCCTCCTCAGTTCCTCGGAGTCGCCAACTCCAGGTGCGGGAATGGAGGGGAGGGACCTGAATGGATCTGAGCAGCCCATCTTGAAGAAGGACGGTTACTGGTGAGTAACCCACTGTTCTTCGAGCGCTGCTCAGATGCATTCAGTAATAGGTGACTACTAGCCATACTGATGGATGGCGGGTGGAGTTGGCTCCTCTGCCTGCAGCACAGCAAACACTTCAGAAGGGAAGAGGCCAAGCAAACAAGATACTAACAGGAACCAAGAGACCAGCTAGGCTCTTGGCCTGGTCAAGGAGAACCAAGGCTGTGGGCTAACCCAAGTAAGTCCTGAAGAGCCAGCTCAATGGGAAGAACAAGATCCATGCCATCATCAGGTACGCCCTGCCAGTCATCAGATACCCTGCCGGTATAGTGAGCTGGCCAAAGGAGGACATGGAGGCTGCCGATGTGAAGACCTGGAAGCTCCTCACAATGTACGGAGGTTTCCACCCCAAGTCCAACACCCAGAGACTGTACACCAGCCAGAAAGAAGGCAGGCAGGGTTTGGTGAGTGTCAAAGCCACTGTCCTGGATGAAACCCAGAGCATCCAGGAGTACATCAGTAAGATGGCACCAAAGATGAGCTGCTGAGAGAATGCCTGAGGCAGCAGCAGACATGGGAGGAAGATCAAGCAGAAGAAGTGCCATGGCAAGACAAGACCCTGCATGGGATGTACCATCGACAGATAGCTGAGGTGGCTGACATTGGGAAATCCTACCAGTGGCTGGAAAAGGCTGGCCTAAAAGACACCACTGAGGCACTGATCACAGCAGCACAAGAACAGGCACTGAGCACCAGATCCATTGAAGCAGGGGTCTACCACACTAGACAGGACCCAAGGTGCAGACTGTGCAGAGAGGCCTCAGAGACAGTCCAACACATAGTGGCAGGATGTAAGATGCAGGCAGGAACAGCATACACTGAACGGCACAACCAAGTAGCTGGCATTGTGTACAGGAACATCTGCACAGTGTATGGGCTAGACCCTCCCAAGACCAGATGGGAGATTCCACAGAAGGTCATGGAGAATAACAGGGCTAAGATTCTGTGGGACTTCCAGATCCAGACAGACAGGCAGATACTGGCCAATCAACCAGACATCGTGGTAATAGACAAGGACCAGAAGACAGCGGTGGTGATAGATGTAGCAGTGCCAAGTGACAGCAACATCAGGAAGAAGGAGTATGAGAAGCTGGAGAAGTACCAGGGCCTGAAAGAGGAACTAGAGCGGATGTGGAAAGTAAAGGCCAAAGTGGTCCTAGTGGTGGTAGGAGCACTCGGGGCTGTGGCTCCTAAGCTGGGAGAGTGGCTCCAACAGATCCCAGGAACAACATCAGAGCTCTCTGTCCAGAAGAGTGCAGTGCTCGGAACAGCTAAGATACTGCGCAGAACCCTCAAACTCCCAGGCCTCTGGTAGAGGACCCGAGGTTCACATGGAGATGACCCCATGGTTTTGAACCTCAGGTCCCCAAACAGGTGTAACGAGTTGCCATATGGCCAAAGAGCAGTGGCCTGGCCAAGATACGTATGATTGAAAGGCAAAGTGGGCTAGAGTGGGACAAGTGTGAGCATCCTGGAAAGGGAGCCTCCATGCCCGAAGTGCAGCATTGTGCCTGTGCTTGTTGGGGGACTGGTGCCATGAAAGTGGAACGCTAGTGCAGGAGGCCCCAGATAAGTTCTCCCACTGGTGTTCCCTTGCCTTGGGGAAGAGGCATTGTCTCCCTCCCCCTATGTTGCTTCATGGGTGAAGGGGGAGGGGGGAGGGGGGAGGAGGGTTTCACCACTGCTTTCTGGTAGGGTGGGCCTAAGATGAGGACTCTGCGAATAGGGTGTCTTGATAATAACCAAGAGTGCCCACAAGGGAAGGGAGGCTGTTACAACGCCTCAGCTTCTTTCGAGTAGGAAGGAGATAGGGTGGCAGGAGCTGGACCACTCTGCTTGGCCTTCCCTGGAGCACAGGGTCCACCATGATAAAAGTCATTCGCATCCCCACTTGATGGGCAGGGTGGTGGAGGGTCTTGTCAACCGCAAATGTGTCTGAAGACCCAGTAGAGCTGGCCTAACCAGTGTGCCAACCAGTATGTTAGTAAGGGGAAGGTACGTCTCTCCCCAATCCAGGAACAAGAATGGATCTTACCTGATGTAGGACAGTTGAGTAGACAGGAGCGGTTCCATGTGTCCGGATGAACACCTGTATCTGCACGTCGGAGCCTCTGCAACAGTGGCTGGGGCTACTACAAGATACACTTCTTGTCCCTGGCAAGGCTCATCTTGCCACTTACAAGCGCAGGGGTTGTTGGTCAAGGGGTACATGGTGGGGGGGCTTTGTTCCATTTTCTACAATAAGTGCCCAAAATAGCAGCTGCTGAGGACATCTAGGAGTGGGCTTCAGTATAGGTGTCCCGATGGTTTAAAGGGGCTTGGGTGATGTGGCCCATGTTCCCTCAAGACAGGGGCAGGAGGGTAGGACCAGAACTAGATCGCCCCTGTTCGCAATGTCGAGGAGGGACTGGACCCAATAAATTCCCCATTCCCCCCAAAGGTAGGGGAAGGAGTATCAGCTGCCCACTCTGATGGTGCACTGACGTCCTATCATATCCCAGATGTCCTGGGAATGAGGTGGCAGCCAATTTGGTCAGGCACCTTCCTTACAAGTGAAGAGAGAAGGGAGGAGGGCGGTCCTTGCCCCAGAAGGTTTATGTGGGGGGTAAAGACCCCGACGGAAGGAGGTTAAAGTATTTGGCCTCTCCCCTAGAGTCCCGCGCAGTGCCCACCACAGTTAGTGTTTCAGAAGGGAACAAGATGTCCCCTCCAAAGGGCAGGTCAAGGACTGCCTGCTGTTCAGTAGGGGGCACCCTAGCTTCCCTGAGCCAGGCTATTCGGCGGATAGTCACCGCCGAGGCCGTAGTGTGGGCAGCTGTATCCACTGCATCTCGGGCCAAGAGGAGGAGGTCTTGGGAGATTATTTTACCCTCCTCTAGAAATGTGTCATACTCCTCTCTGGCCTCTGGTGGGAGCAAGCATCGGAACTTCACGACCAACTCCCATATGTCCAGCAAATACCTGCTGGTTAGGGCCTGATTATTTGCCACCCTTAGCTGGAAAGCTGAGGAGGAGTAGACCTTATGGCCCAGGAGATCCAGTTCCCTGGCTTCCCTGGAAGTTGGGAGGTGGTCACCAAAAGGCTCACCTGGGCCTAGTGCCATTTGCACCACATCCCTGGGGGAGACTGGGTGATCAGCGAGGGAAGGGAAGTCCGACTCGGGGACCTGGTACTTAATACTCACTGTGTCTGAGACTGGGGCAGTAGAACTTGGGCTCTGCCACCGGGAGGATGTTAAGTTCCAGACGCTTGGGTGAAGTGGGACTGTCAGGGGCTCTGCGAGGCAAAGGCCGGCCCAAACTGTGTATCCAGAGGGGGACTGGAGGGCTGCACCTTCATCCCTAGATGGGCCGTAGCTCGGTGCAACAAATTAAAATGCACTGATAGGTTGCCCGTATAGGAACCCGGTGCGAGAGACAGGGCGGTACCAGGAGTTCGTCGTGATGGAGAGGGGGTTTCCCAGGGGGACCATTCCTGTGGGCGAAAGCAGAAAGGCAACGGCACCAAAGTGCAGCGCCAGGGTTGCTTAGAGCCCCTCGGCGGCCCTTCCTCCTGAGCTTGAAGCAGGGGAAGGACTTTGAGACCATGGGCAGTACCAGCAACGGTAGAGTAATATGTTGCCGTGGAGACGGCCCTATGGTACCAGGGCCCACTGGAGCAGAAGATGGAGGGCTATATGGTGAGGGAGAGTGACAGCGCCCATGATGGATCCAGGCCTTGGAAATGAAGGCTGGCTTGCCCCTTGTAACTGGAGTTGGAGAAGGTGGTGTGGGGAGCAGGAGGAGAGCTTGAGAAGCCTTCATTGCTTCCGGGGTTAATGGCACCAGGAGTGACTCTGAGCGGGCCCGAGGCAAGTCCTCTCTCAGGGAAGGGGGACTGCCTGGCTGGGAGGGCTCTCGCTCTGTCAGTGCGAGGCTCAACCGAGCCTGCAGTGCAGAGGGTGACTGTGGCCAGTGCCAGGGTGAACTTGGCACCAGTGACACCGTGCTGTAGCGGGCCAATGGTGCCAGAGATGAAGGCGAACAGTGCCGGGGCAAACTGAGTGCTGGCAGTACTGGACTGTGCTGGAATTGCAGTGCCGGTGGTGACCTTGAATGGTGCCGAGGTGCTGGAGTCAGCACCGAGGTTGTACAGTGGCGGCCACTGGTGGCATGGTGCCATGTGGGCTCCAGTGCTGAGCTGGGTCTTGGCGCCGGGTGAGAACCTGAATCTTCAGGTGGAAAGTGCCGAGCCTGCTCAGAGGCTAGAGCACAGTGCCTTTGTTCCCTCTCCTTGATTGTCCAAAGTTTGAAGGAGAGATGCAGGGAACAGTCTGAGACCAGGTGATCTTTGCTAGGCACCGGAGGCACTTCCCATGGGGATTGCCTCGAGGGAAGGCCTTGCAGCACTCGGAGCAGGGTTTGAATCCTGGCACGTTCGGCAATATGCAATGTTCTGGCCCGACGGTGGACGACTCCTGTGGTGGAACTATGTCCATGAAGAGGTGCTCCTAGTCAGGCGAAAAGCTCATAGGAGGACAGGCTGTTTGCGTTCACAAGGAACGGACGTTCCAGATCTGACGGACAAGGTGGAAGAAATGAAACTGAGGAGGGGTCGGGACGCAGCCATATATATAGCCACTTGGGGGCGGTGGCCGCCTGCCCTCTCCTGACAGGCTAGGACAAAAGTTTTCCAACCAATCTGGTGCTCCGGCACGGAGACACCTATTACTGAATGCATCTGAGCAGCGCTTGAAGAAGAACTGAGTGCTGTGCTTCATGGAGGCATGGGGTTTGGTTAGTGAGCCAAATGTAGGGCTATGTGAAATAGGGTTTCACAAAATAGTCTATAAGTGACATGTTTCAGCGAGTGATGTTTTGCACAGGGTGAGAGAGCCAAACAGGTCTGAAGACATTTTAGTAAGGTCTCAGTCACCTGACACTTCCTCCAACAGAATTTGTCATGCACCAGACCTTTGGGGGGAATCATCCAAAGAGTTTGGTTCTTCTGTTACCAACTTTGCCCACCAACTCGGGGTATGCTCATTTATTAGGGTTACTTTCTCTTTGAGGAAGATGGTAATTCTATTAGTGGGCTGCTTGTGTTTCTATATGGAGTTCACTTCTCCCTTCTGCAAGCTCTCTCCCTGTGGAGCAACCCTTGCAGACCTTAATCTTCCAGGACTGGATTCTTCCAACCCCCAAATCCAAATAACCACCCCAATATACAAATTCATCAATTGACATGGTGCATCTGAGCGGACTGGGTCTATCAGCACTCTCAGCTGACCCCTTATATGTCCCTGAACTCAGTAGACTGGGTCACACAGCACTTCTCTGCTGCTACCCTTCTGTGCCCCTGTACTGCACCAGACTAGGCTTGATTATGGATCTTGAGCAGGCTGGGTCACACAGAACTTTTCAGCTGCTACCCTTATGCACCCCTGGACTCAATCAGGCTGGGTCAGAACAACAGTTTTCAGCTGTCAACCTAATATGCCCCTGGAGTCAATCAGGCTAATATCCCCATTAATGAGCAAACCTTACAGGGTTGTGGGCATCACAAGGATCTTTGGCTAGGTAATAGAAGTGTTGCTACAAAGCAATATAAAGAAACCAAGACCATAAAAGACAGGGAATGATGTCTTAAAAGAGTCTGGAAACTGGCTTGATTACAAAAGGAATTTTATTTCTAGGCATTTAAAACTTGCACTAATAATAATGATTGCAAAAGGAGAGAAAAATACCCCAAAATACCCAGTTACAGCATTAACAAACATACAGGGAAAGAAAAACACCCAGCTACAATACTACCTAGATTCTATTGTATCAGGCCTAGAGAGAGAGAGAAAGAGGGAGAGAGAGATTGGGGAGAAGGGTCTCAGGAAGGTTTCCAGGTTGCGCAGATCAGGTTCAGAGATTGGATGGAAACAAAGCTCCCACAGCAATCAGCAAAGAAGAGGAAAAGCCAAGTCCCAGTGGAAATGATACAGCTTTAGAGCCAAGCATCAGGACTCAATCCAGACTCACACAGGATGCAAACAAGACTTAATCAGGACACACAGTACTTACTACTGGATTTGGGTAAAGGTTAGTTCACCCATCTTCGAAGCATCTGAGGAAGTGGGATCTTCTCCCACGAAAGCTCATGCAAAAAATGTATCTGTTAGTTTTAAAGTGCCACACAACTCCTTGTTGTTTTTTATAAGGACTTGTTTACTTGGCCAATACACATTCCTGGCTGGGTGTAATGGTTCAGAGAAGCTCACAATACAATCAGGCAGACTCAGTATTTTGCGTATCAATTATCATGTCTATGACTAAAATGGTCAGATAAATGCTGAGTTTGTTTGGTTTGGTGTGAGGGCCCCCCATCATGCAATGCTTCCCCGCTTCTTCAATCCCAAAGTTCAGTGCGGTTCCTGCTTTGGAGGTTGGCTCCAAAGGCCAAGCAAATGAAGCTCTGTTTACTGTGCTGATGGCTTTTGGGTATGGGTAGATAAGGAGGTAACCATTGCCTTTTCACTGGTTTTAGTTTCCAGTTCGAGCACAGGTTGGGGGAGGGCACAGGCTGGATACTATGCTCTGATTCCTCAAGAACACAGATCTAACAAGTAACACTTCTGTTAGGTGCGTCACCATGAACTGACTCACATGCCAAAACACAGAGCATATGCAGATAGCGTTTATAGCCTATAAATTCAACTGCAGCAGCCTAGTCCCATGGCATGTTCAGGTAAGTCTGTAAACAAGACCCACCCATCTCCTGTCCATTTAAATCACATCCTGCCCTTGACAGAAATCTGGAAAAAGCTGGAGAAAAATATGTTCTGGTCTAGGTTTTTTATTATTTTTATTTGAAGGCAATGTCATCCAATTATTTTTGTAAGAAAAAATTAGATGTGAATTTTTGCTAGCGGGGGAGGGGCAATAAAGGGGTGGAGGAGTGCAGGGAATATGGATGAAAGAGTTTTGCGGCTGGACTAGGGGCACAGGTATTATGGGGTGAGGATAAATGGGGATGGATCATGAGAAGGGTTGAGGACTTAGGTGACAGAGAAGGACATTGGGAAAGAGGAATGTGGAGTGAGTGGAAGGAGGCTTGGGGGCAAATAATAGCAGTTGTGTCTGTCAGGTCAGCCCCACATTCTCCCCTGCTGAATGTGCTAAGACCTGGAGGTCCTGAATCCCTCTGCCTACCTTTGCTTATGTGCCAGCGTCTGAGAGCCCTCTGCCCATGTGAAGGGAAGCTGAGGTCCTTTCCCTGTCTCCACATGTGAGTTAGGACATAAGGGACCTGGCCTTTGCGAGGGTACCTGAGTCCTGCTTCCTGACTCTCTATATGTGCATCAGGACCTTGGGTCCCTTTAGGAGAGCCTGACCCCTTTACGTGCAATCCCCCATGATGTCGATTCTGGTGGACCCTGCGTCCCTCTCCCTACTCCCTCTATAGCTGGAATCCGGGGATTATACACAGCATCTCAGGGCTGTGCTTGCTGTGCTTATCCCAATAAAAAATTAGTGGGTCAGAGCTGGAGAAAGAACCCAAGAATCCATCATCCCAGATCTAACCTACACCTCTTCCAGGGCTGGAGACAGAAGCCAGATGTCCTGACTCCCAGACACAAGTCCTTCCTGAAATAGAGCCCAGGAGTCCTGACTCCAAGCATGTTGTTGTGACCATTAGATTGTGTGTGCTTTGAGCATGTCTGTATGGGAACCATTGCTATAGGAACTGCAAGTGGTAAGTGTGACATAGGATAATCTCTTCCTGCTCCATTTACCTCCTTGCCCAGACCCCAGTCACTTCTTCTTAATAATAACCCCACAATCTCCTGACACTGTTAACCTATGCCATTCTAGGAAGCTGTAGGGCTGAGATTCATCACCCAGAGCTGAGACACAGCTGCTTCTCCAGCAAGAGGTTGAGGCAGAAGGCTGCATATACTGGGCTTCCTTTCCTGGCACTGAAATGGAACTGGAAACTGGATCTCATGTGGTGAATGGGGATTATTTTATAAGGGAATCCCTCACAGGGTAATCCCATAAAAGACCCCAAATGACAATTCAAAGTTGAATTCTTTAACCAGGTGTTAGATTGTGCAATACAGTCAGTTGAAGAATGTCTCATGCAGCTTAGGAACATAGCAGTATATTTGGGATGGTGAATGACAGTGGTTCCCAATGTTTTCTGTGCCGTGGCACACCTTGCTGTGTTTAATCAATTTGAGGCACACCACCATAGTTTCAAAATGAACTCATGAATGTTCCATGAGCCAATTATCCAATCCAGAGCTCTTTAAGTAGTTCTTCAAAAATTTTTGTGGCACACTTGCTCAGATCTGCTGGCACACCTGTGTGCCATGGCACACTGGTTGGGAAACACTGGTGTATGCTATTCCATAACCTCTCTCTATACCTAAAGAAGACCAACACCAGTATTGCAGGCACTAGAGACAGTGTTGACACATGATGACATGCACAGTATTGATGCAAGTGATTTGGGTGATGAACTGAAAGCCCTTTCAAGAAACATTTCAGCAGGATTAACTCCAAAAGCTGTTCTGGAATATATGTTGCACAAATGAGATGAGCACCCTCTTTCCAAATGGTTTTGTTGCTCTGCGCTTACTTCTAACACTTCCTAACAGTTGCCAGTGGAGAATGCAGCTTCTCCAAGCTGAAGTTAATAAAACTGGATCTGTGTGCCACAATGACACAGAAGAGGCTGGTTGGCCATGCAGCCATCTCAACAGAGCATGGGCTGGCCCAGACTGTGGATCTTCAGGAAGCAGTTCAAATCTTTGCAACCCAGAAGGCACGGAAAGCAGCACTTTGATTATTCAAACAGATAAAAATGCCAGTGTTTACCATGCAGACAATAAAAGTTACATTTGCTGTTTAGGTGCTTGCTTGTGTTTGTGACTCATTGTATTGATTTAATGGCCGCCCCTCCGGGCCATCACTTAAGCATGTAAGGAATGTTAAGGGGAGCAGCCCCTTAAACTTAACTAGATGGTCCCCTCTACTTAACTTGATGGCCGTTGTCACCCCATTGTTTTTCTTGGGCTTGGTGTAGGTGGGCACTGCCTGACTGCAAGGTCCTTTGTGACACTGAATGTATGACTCACATTGCCTTTGTTCCTCACATTCCCTGTAATCAGGAAACTGGTGGGAAACAGAGCTTAAAAGCTCAGGTCTTGGGGGGCTCAGGCAGGATGGTTCCCAACATCTCGCCTGGCCTGATCACCCAGACGCTGACTTCCTCCGCTCACGAGTTCTTCCCCGAGCGTACCACGTTTAAATTGCCAGCCCAAGTAGGAGTTTCTCTTGCCTGTAATGCTGCTGCTGCTGCTGCTGCTAAGAATGGTAAGAGCCTGCCCTGCAGCTTTCTTTAAAGATTAAAGTTACTTTATTTTCTTGCTGCTGCTTTGAAACTGCTTTCTCCCAGCTCTACAGGCTTGTGTGTGTCTTCTGCCTTCTCCTTTCCTCCCTTACTTGCTGCTTCATTTTGTGTTGTTAAAGGAGCTCCCCTGTCCATAATCACCTGCTGCTACTCTGTATCACTTAGTGTATCTCTTTCTTCTGAATCGTTTGAAATTGTTTTAACAGTATCCTTGTGAATTGTAACATTGTATTGGGTTAAGTGGTAGCCTTAGAAGTACTAAGTTAGATGGTAAGGTTGTTTTTCTTTAGTTTGTAGCCATTAGAATTGTTTCTGTTAAGTTACTTTTGCCCTCCTCTCTGTAACTCCCCCAACTTGAATAAAGCTTGTTTTTTCTTAAACTTTCCTTGTCCCCTCTTTATTTTCCAACTTCCCTCGTGGGCCCCTCTTTTCTCTGCAGCCCCCCCTTTTTTCTCTGCTGCCCACAGCCCCTTCCTCCGCGGCTCCCCGCTGTTCCCCCTTGCAGCCCCCGGCCCCTTGTTGTTTTTCCCCGCAGCTTCCCCCAGCCACCTCTACTCCCTTCTCTGACCCCTGCCCGTTGCGGCTTTCCCCCTGGCTTTTTCCCTTTTTCCCTTTTTCCGCCTCTTCCTTTTGCCTCCCCGCTGGCTCCCCGCAGCTGCCGCCCCTTTTCTGTGGCTGCCCCGCTGGCTCCCCCACCAGTCCCGTCGCTTCCCATGGCTGCCCCACCAGCTGCCCTGGCTCCCGCCGGCTCCCCCCGGCCCCCCTGGCTGCTGCCGCTTTTCCACGGCTGCCCCGCTGGCTCCCCCACCGGTCCCGCCGGCTGCCTGAGGCTGCTGCCACTTTCTTCGGCTCTCCTGTGGCTGCCCCCCCTCGCCACCGCCACCAGCTCTCCCTTCCTGCATTGCCCCCCAGCCGGCTCCTCACAGCTCCCGCGGCACCCCTTTGCTGCCAGCCCCTTGCCACCGGCTCCCACTTTTCCCCGCGGCTTCCCCGCCACCTCGATTCCCCAGCTGCCACTTTCCCCATGACCACCCCCTGTTGCCTCTGCTCCTGCCCCCCCTTTTTTCTTCTCTCTCTCTTCTCCTTTCCCTCTTTCCCTTTTCTCCTGCTGCTGCTCCCTTCCCTGCCGTTCAGTCCCCCTCTGCCTCCCTCTCAAACCCCTGAACTCCCACTCAGCCCCTCCTGCTTCCCCTGTTGCCTGAACCCCCACGTGCATCCCAACCCCTCTCCTGCCTCTGTCCCCCCACCCCGACTCCCGCATGTCTCCCCATCCCACTGTCCCTAACTCCCTCCCACTTAGAATCATAGAATCATAGGGTTGGAAGGGACCCCACGAGGTCATCTAGTCCAACCCCCTGCCAAAAAAAAGCAGGACCACTCCCATTAGATCATCCCAGGCAGTGTTTTGTCCAGCTGGGACTTGAACACCTCCAGAGATGGAGATTCCACCACCTCCCTAGGCAGCTTATTCCAATGCTTCACCACTCGCCTAGTAAGGAAGTTTTTCCTAATATCCAGCCTGGACCGCCCCAGCTGTAACTTGAAACCATTGCTTCTCGTTCTGCCCTCTGTTACTACCGAGAACAGTCGAGCTCCCTCCTCCTTGGAGCAACCCTTCAAGTA
>ML682271.1:0-13579 GCA_007922195.1 Podocnemis expansa
AACTCCCAGCTGGGATATCAGCTGAAACTGAGATAGAATCGCCTTTAGTAGCTGGCTGTGCAGTCTGAGGCACATGCACACAAACCTCTTGTCTTTCAGGACACAGAATCAGAGCTTACTTTAAAAGGGTAAAATCTTTAATTAAAAAGGACAGATAAGAAACTGAGAGTTGCTTCTCTGGGATTTAACTTAGGTATTTACAAGGTAGTGGGAGGGGGTACGTGTGCTCAGAACAGAGAAATCCAAAAACAAACCAAAACCAAAGAAACACCCTGACCACAGCTAAGTAAATGTTCCCTGTTCTACTCACCCCTGGTCAGTAACAAACTGAGCTTATCTTTGGCAAGGATGTTGCTGGATCCTTCTTCAGGCCTCTCTCTGGCCTCCTCCTGATCCTTCCAGGAGCTCTGCTGCTACCAAACAGGCACAAGCAAGGCTGCTGCTCCAGTTCAAAAACCTGTGCTTTGTTCCTATTGGCTCCCTGGGACTCACTGAGCAGAGTGTTCACCCCTTCCTCCCCAAGGTTACTACAGGTGAGGCAACCACTTCAGGGATGGCCTAGACTAGGTCACACGCTGAGTGCAGAGAATGGGACAGGATGCCCTTTAGGGGTCCCTTTTGACCTCTGATCCTATAACCCTCATCTCCTCCATTCCCCACTCAGGCTGCATTCACCCTGGGCCAGGCACATCCTTGCGGCTTGTCACGCCACCCCCAGACTCCTCCGGGCTTCTGAGTTCACCACCCACCCATGCCCCACCAGCTGGTCTGCAGCCTTGGCTTCCTAACTGCCTTAAAATGAAATGGCCCAGCTGCCCCACCACTCTGTGCAGCCACCCCACCTCCTCAACCATCTGCCCTGCTTGGCATCCCTGTGCAGGTACTTTACCACAATGCTCCCATACCTTGCTAAAGCCTCCAGGTCCACAACCCAACACTCAATCCATTGTACTACAAGAGACTTCTGACAGCTACCCCTGCTCTGGGACCAATGACTCTTTAATTAGATGTCAGGCAGTTCAAAAGAGGTACCCATGGCAGGTATTGAACCCAGGTCTTCAGCTCACTAAGCAAAGCCTCTGACCACTACAGCAGAGAAAGCTACTTGCAAAAGTCTTTAGCCAATAATACCTATATAATGAAACGGGAAACTGCTTCACTAGAAAGCCAACCAGCTATCCCCCATCAAACACTTCCACTCACCCATAGCAGGACAGCTCCACATGGGCCAGTGCTGCAGCGTGCTGCCTCCAAAGCCTGTTCATCAATTAAGACTCCACGAAAGTGGCATAGCTTCAAGCAGACAGCGCGAGGGATGCCTCCAAGACCCACACTTAGACATGACTTTTTCTTCAAACTCCACCCCCACCCCGCCCATTCAGCAAAAGGCAGCTGAGCCAGACTCTTTCACAGCCGAAGTGAGTCCTGCTTCCAGTGAGGCTCCCAACCTCTGTCCCCTCCTTAATGCTTAATTAAAGAAGAGCCACCAGCAGACCACCCTTGGGTCAGTGGGAAGGGGACAGAGGTGAGCGATGCCAGGGGCCTCTTCATCCCCAGCTCAGCCAGTGGCGACCCCGCACCGCTGCACTGTAGGACACAGGCGGAGGAAGCAGAGCCTCACTGGGCCCGGAGAGGAAAGGGACCCAGCCCTCGGGTTACCAGATGTCAGGCAAAAGCAGGACGCACCCTCCTTTTTACCTTCATGCCCTCCGTCTGGCAGGCATTTTAAAAATACGTGATTTTACTTACAGGCACTAGAACACCCCAGAACACCCTATTTTTAGGGGGGAAGTATTCCAGGGCCCCCTAAAAACAGAAGATTCTTGTATGAATCCTGTGTGTTCTGCCTGTGTCCTCCAACGTCCTCTTTTTCGTACTTCCTTGTCCTCCTTTCCAGCCTTTGGTATCTGGTAACCCTATATCTGTGTGCCATGGGGGAAAGCTTCCAGGGAACATCCACCCACCCACGCCCTTGCTGCAGTTTGCCTCTCCTGGGCATGGCTCAGCCTGAGCCAGCTGGCCTCTCCCTGGTGCACCGGAAGCTGCCAGTCTGCAGCCAAGCCCATGTTCCTCTCAGTGGTCCCTCCCTGTCTCCGCTAGGCCAACTTGTAGGCCACATCACACCCCCTCAGGGATTCACCCAGGGGCTGCAGCAGGAGGGCAGGTCTCATTGTCCCAGCCAGTGGCTGGCAGGAAGCGCTCAGCTAGACCGCCCTGCAGGCCCACAACCCCCCCTCTGCGTGTGGCGTAAGGAAAGAGGCTGAAAGAGGTTTCAGAACATTTATGTAACAAACCATTGCAAAAAAGCAGGCTAGCGGCAGGGTACAGAGCGGCTCCGCCCAGCATCTGTGACTGTGAGCGAAACCTTGGGCCTAGTAAACTGCAGGGCCAGTGATGGGCCATCTGTGCATCCCTTGCAAGTACCCTCCAGCATCCCAGCTAGGCAAAGCTCTGGGAGATGTGCTGCCCCCAGGGGGCAAGGGTTAGATTGATAGCAGAGGCAGAACCCTGCACGTGGTAGTGTTGTGGGGCACCGCCCAAGGCCACCGGGTAGACCCAGGTGGCTTGAAGCACCATCCATCCACATGGGATACAGAATGTGTCGACCACCGGGGCTGCAAACTGCCAAGCTGAGGGAGACCCCTGGCTGGCAGCTCCGCACAGGCAACAGGCGGTGGTTAGGAGCAGCAGAAAGGGGAGGGAGCTGCCCCATCACCGCCGGATGTGTGGGGGTGTGCCATGCACCCTCTCTGGGCCATGGCACATGAAAGGCACGGGAGATGGAGGCACCCTGAAGCGCCCCATTGTAGGAACCCGGCCCCTGGAATGTAGTGAGGGGGGACTTGCCCTGATTGCACCCCTCCTGCGGCAAGTGGCCCTGCTGCAGACTGGGCAACCCTGTGGCTGTCAGGTGACCCAGGAATGGGGTCAAGGCTATACAGATGGGCAGGGAAGACATGGCTTAAAGTGACTCCTCAGTGCTGGTGTGGCCAGAGCCCAGGACGGGCAGAGAATTGGTCCCATCCCCTCGCCGGTGCACGGGAGGGTTGCTTGTAGCTGCCAGGTGTGCCCAAGCAGGCAGGGGGCCAGGAAATGGAGCAGGCAGTCCCAGGACAGAGAGAAGCCCACTCCAGCTCCCCAGCCACCTGCTGAGTGTTTAGGTCCACACCTCCACAGGGATCATGCCCTCCTTGCTGTTGAGAGGGGGCAGGAGGGACTCCTGAGCCATGAACTTGAGCGGGAACTGCACCACGTGGCCACGCACCTGAGCCAGGTGTTGGCGGGCCAGCTCTGGGTGCACACTGGCCAAGCTCTCCACCGCCACGTATTCCCGAAGGGCCCGATGCGACTGCACGCTGTTGGTGGGGAGACAGCGGAACACCTGCCAGGGGAGGCCATGGGTCAGAGCCCGTGGGACGGGAATTTGTGCCCACCCTATCCCTCACTCCTGACCCAAAACCCCTGCTACCCGGCCATTGGCCCCCCACCAGCTCTACCGGTGTCCTTCAGTTCTGACCCATGGTCCCCACTAGCTCAGCCCTGGGAGCCCCCACCAGCCCAGTTGTGGAACCCCCACACACCTGATCATAGATGTTGGCGTTAGCCAGGGCGGTGGCTTTCCAGACCTCATGGAAGAAGTGGTCGCTGACGGGGTCCTGAATGTCGATGCTGGAGTCCTTGGAAGCCCCCAGAAGTGATCTGGAGAGAACAGACCAGAGCTGGGATGAGATCCAGCCCCCAGGTAAGAGCTCACAGCTGTCACTCAGAGAGAGGTGAGGGGCATGGAGTGACACCACTTCTCCAGCTCACCACCCCACGGGCTCCTGGCTGACCAGGGCGCATCAAGGATGCAGGCCCACCTGAAGCAGTCGAGGCGCAGGCTGAGTGCAAACTTCCCAGCCTGGTATGGCTCCCCGCCCATGAGAGATGGGACCAGCTCCGTGTCCTCCACCAGCACAGCCAGCTCGCTGTCCCGCTTGCCCAGCAGGCTGCGGTCGTTGATGTTGGCAGAGCCTGGAGGATCCGGGGATGGATTAGTGTCTTGCCGCCTCAGTCCCGACCCGCAGCCCCAGCCCAAGACGCCACAGCCCTGCTGGTGCCCCTCAACCCCGACCCGCAGCCCCAGCTGTTGGCCTCCCAGCCCTGCTGGTGCCCATCACCCTTGACTTGCAGCCCCCTCCACGGTCCCCACATGCAACTTTCCTGCTATACCTCAATTTTGACCCAGAGGGGATCTAGGACTCCTGGGTTCTCTCCTCAGCTGTGGGAAGCGAGGAAGCCTGGTGGGTTAGAGCAGGGGTGGGGAGCCAGGACTCCTGGGTTCGCTCCGGCACTCACCAATGATGACCTGGCGGTCATCGACGATCAGCAACTTGCTGTGGACGTAAACCAACTCTGTGATGAGGGAACCATTCAGCTCCCCATGGGTGCGCAGTCCGCAGACAGAGATGTAGTTCTTCCATTCGTCCCCCACTGCATGGGAAAGGGAAGAGAGGGGTTCACTCGGGACCCCAACGGGGCCCCTGCCCATGGCACCCTTCATGGACAGATGGGAGCCTTCCCCTGCCACCGTGCTAACCTCCAGGGTAGCCCTCCTCCTTGGGCGTCTCCCAGCCCTTCAGGGAGGGGGTCTCATAGGTTGGACCAAGCCAGCCAGGACGCCTAGGTTCTCTCACTGGCTCTGGGAGGGGGGTACGGTTAGAGTGGTTAGAGCAGTGGGTCTGGGAGCCAGGATGCCTAGATTTTCTGTCAGCTCTGGAAGGAGAGTGATGTCTAGTGGTTAGAGCAGAGCCCTCACACCCCACCCCAGCACTCACTGGCAGCTTTCAGGCGGCACAGGATGGAGGCGTCACCTCGGCAGAGTGTCCTGGGGGTGGATGGAGGCAGAGACAGTGAGCGAGGGTCCCATCACACCCCACTTGCTCCCTTCTGCCCCCCATGTCCTGGGACCACCTGCCCTCCTGAAGCCAACCTGGCTCTCCTCCCCAGATTACACTAGTTCTGGACTCTCCTTCCCCCACCCCAGGGGCTCCCCTGGTCTGTTCCATTCTGTCCCAGCCTGGGGACCCCCTGGGATCCCCCATGTTGCCCATACCGGTAGGTGAAGTGCAGGATGGCCTGGATGGAGTTGCCTCCCCCCTCGGCGATGTCGCCCTCAAAGCCGGGCAGCAAGGGCAGCAGCACATAGACCCGGAACGGCGTCTGCTCACTGCAGGGTGACGTGGGAGATGTTAGCCACTCACACCTGTGGGGAGAGCCCCTTCCCGGGGCTGCCACCCCCAGCCTGAGCCATGTCCCCTCCTGGGGCCTGTCCTGCAGTCCATACGCCCCAGGCCCGTCCCTAGGGCTGGTCCTGGGGCCCCCCCATCCACAGTGTTAGCCCCCTGTCCGCCTAGGTGCCAATCTGGAGGTCCCCCCAAAAGACCTCAGCCCTCCCACACACCCAGTGCTCGCTTGGTGTCCCCCCCCCACAGTGACAGAGCCAGGACCCCCCCAGGGTGATGGAAAATCCCCACGGGATGACCTGTGAGCGCGCAGGATGCGGCTGACGATGGCATCCCCCACAGTGTTGAATACCGAGCGTCCGTCCGCACAGCTGATGAAGAACTGGTTCTGTGGGGAGATGGGGGGTGAGAGCAAGGTGCGACAGACCCCCACCCCCACCAGCCCAGCCCGCCCCCCATACACACACCTCGATGTAGATGTAGTGCTGGCTGCCCTGGATGAGGCTCAGGGAGGCTTTGTAGATGGAGCACTCATGGGTCCCGGCTGACCAGCGATCCACTGAGCGCAGCACCTGGGGCCGGGGGGCAGCGTGAGTGGACCCAGAGACACCCCTCAGCACCCCTTGCCCTGCATGGCCCCTCTCACCCTGTGCCCCTCCCCTAATCTCCTGCCCAGCACATGACCTCATTTCCTGTGACCCCCAACCCCCTGGGCCTATAGGGTGAACCCTTCTAGCCCCTGGCCCCAACCCCCTGACCCCATATGGTGATTCCCCGGGCCCCAGTGCTCACCTGTACATTGGCAGGCTGGGCCCCGGTGAGAGTGGTGGGCAGAGAGCGAGCGGTGGTGAGCGACTTGGGTAGCAGGTAGGGGTACTCGGCACCCTTGTATTTCTTCTTCACCGTCTGCAGTGGGAGAGCCGGGGGGAGTGGGCAGGCTGCAGAGAGCACCCCATCCCAGCCACGGCGGGACCCATCACTCCCTCGCCCAATCCAGGGGGCCCAGACCCACAGTCCCTTGCGTCTGGGAAGCACTTGCACTACCCTTCCCAGCATAGGGGACACAGACCCAAGGATGTTCTAGTTAGTGCCCAGGGGGTGTAGTTCACTGGCCTGCCGACCGCCCCCCTCCTCTAGGGGCCAAATACCAGATCCTGCCTTGCCTAGTTCCTAGCAATCAGGCTGAGATCTCCCCCACCCACAGCTCGTGTCACAGTCTCCGTGACAAGAACCCGTTGTCCCCAGACCTTGGTGAAGTTCCAGCGCTGGATGAAGTGGCGGGCGACGTCACGGGCAGCTCTGCCATAGACGGCCACCCCCACATCCCGCCACGGCATCCGGGGCATCCGGGACCTGTCAATGAAATCTGACACCGGGGGTCAGGGTTGGTCGTGTGATCCCTGACCCCCATGTGACCCTCGAGCCCGAGTCCAAAGAGCAACTCCCATGGGCTCTGGAGTGACCCGTGGCCTTGCTTGCTGACCATCCTGAGTTAAAGGGGATTTGGGGGGCAATTCACCAGTTGGGCCAGGGACATCTCAGCTGCTGGGTGGAGAGTGTGGGTCAGACCCCACAGCTGGTGCTGGCCCGCTATGGGGGGGGCACTGTGTTGCTAAGCACGATGGAAGGGCACAGCAGAGGGCTTGTGACACTCCCAAGGGTGCAGTTAAGGGGGCTGTAGCTCTCATGCACACGCCTGGGGCAGAGTTAAGGAGATGTAGCCCCAAGTCAGCCCCGGGCACACTGTAGCTGCCACAATCCCCAGCCGAGCCAACAGGTCCCCCAAGCAGGGCCGAAGGATTCCTCCCCTTTGCCTAATCACCTTCAAAGGGCCGGTCCAGCTGCACCCAGTCCTTGGCAATGAGGTTGCTGTAGTCCTTGCCCAGCCAGAGTTGCTGGTTGGTGGTCAGGTCAGCAGGCAGCTCCTCCCCAGGTGGGCCCCCTCTCTGTGGGAGACAGAACCCAGTGGGGGGAGAGGGTCACGGCTGGGGATGGGGTTCAGAGCGAGGTGGGGGGAAGAGAAAGGGGCAGCCCTTCACCCTGGCGGGTAGGGCTAGCAAAGGGGTGGGCGGAGGTGGGATGCCAGCAGGGAAAGGCCTCTCCCCACAGCCGTCCCAAGCACACAGAGCTCCCCCATGGGCTAGGGAGAAGGGGGCCAAGCGGGGGACTCTGACCTCAGTTGGAGGGGGCAGGTCGGAGAGCCGGTACTGATGGTCGTCCCAGCGCCCGTAGGCCAGGTCCAACCCCCCCAGAAAGGCCACGTTCTGATCCACGACCACCAGCTTCTCATGATGGGCCCAGAGGAACACGACGGAAGAGACATGGTCGGGGTGCCGCATCACCTGTGGGGAGGGGGGTCACACGTAGCTCAGAGACCCCTCCCTAGCTGGGAGCTCTGTGCTGTCTTCCTGGACACCTGGGTGCCATCTCCTGCCCCTGGAGGTGGTGCCTTGTGCTGCCGCCCCAGATACATGGGTCCCATCTTCTGTCCCAGGCCCCAAGGGTGAGTGCCTTGTGCTGCTGTCCCAGACACCTGGATCCCACCCACAGGGCGCCTGCTCTGTACTGCCAGCCCGGGTGCCTGGGTCCCATTCCCAGGAACCCCCCAGGGTAACTCCTCTGTGCTGCTACCCCGGACGCCTGGGTCCCCTACCTTGACATTGCGGTGCAGCAGCATGAGCGCTCTCTTGCTGTAGTCACTGTTGATGCCCAGGGCCAGCTCCACCTCCTTGAAGAGCAGCACACAGACCCGCACGCCCTCCTCCTGGAGAGACAGGCAGGAGGTTAGGGGAGCGGATGGAGGGGACCCTGGGCATCCCCACGTCCCCGGCACTCACCGCCTTGTGCTTGAGGATGATGTCCAGGCGCCAGTCGTCCGTCTGCGCCGGCCGCTTCAGGTGGATCTCTGGACTCAGCCTGCATGTAGAGAGGGCCCCTGATCCCTGAGAGCAGAGCCTCCCTCGGGGCAGGGTCTCCAGCACCCTGAGGCTCTCCACTCCCCAGGCAGGGAGCTGGCCAGAGAACCTGGCCCTAGCCATTTCCTCCCTTCAGCTCACTCAGCCCCAGTTGCAGCCCCAGCCACCTCCAATCCTGGGCCTGAGATTTAGGGGAGACAGGGACACCTGGGGAGCAGCCCAAAAACCACACAAGAAATGCCTCTCTAAGGGGAGAGCAAAACCAGTCGGGGGTAGGTTGGACACAGATCGCTGAGTCTGGCTCAGCATGGGGGCCTGGACCGAGAGCCATCTTGGGGGGCACTGCCTGGGGGAAACAGAGGGGACCCCAGGGGTCCGGTCACTCCCAGAAGGTTGGTTTCTGTGTCCATGGGAGGGGGTGGGGCTGGGCTCTGGGCGGAGGCCTAGAAGGGGAGACAGGGACAAGGCAGGGATTAGGTGAGAAGTGTGGCTTGGGAGACAAAAGAGCAGACGCCTGAGGGGGGCAGCACTGGGGGGGGGTAGGGGGGTCACTCACCACCAATCGGTGATGTAAATCTCTTCCTTGGCCTGCATCAGTGCATCGGCCACAGCAGCAAAGTACCCGGCTCCGTTCACAAACCTGCCGTGGGGCGGAAGCAGTGGTTAAAATATAATTTGGCAGGCCCTGGAATCCTCCTTATTGCCCCAGCCCCAGCCCAGGTAGGATGAGAGCATGTGGAGAGAAGGACGGGGAGGAATGGAGCAGGGCAGGAGGTGGGGCTGTTGAAGGGGTGCCTGGGGGTAGGGGCAGGAGATGGGGGCAGTGAAAGGGAGGGCGAGAAGCAGGAGGTGTCAGGGTAGTGAAGGGGGGCATGGGCAGGAGACGGGGCAGAGAGGGGGTAGGTGGTGGCAGGAGGTGGGACGCTGGGGCAGAGGAGGGTTGAAGCAGGGGAGCTGGGGGCCTGGGGTTATATGCGGGGAGGACACTGGGACACTTGCCTGGTCAGTGCCGCTCTGCAGCGGCAGGGAGCTTGGGGACCCCGATCGTCGAGCAAGTCCCTCCAGTCTCTCCCTGTGCCAGCCCCGGCCCACCTCACCACCCATGGAGCCTGAGCAGCCTCAGTGCGGCTCTGCGCTGCCAGCCCCAGCTCTGCTCCTTCTTTGGGCCTGGCCCAGGCTCGCCCCCGGGCCCCCTTACCTGGCTGCCAGAGGCGCGCACAAGGAGCGGAGCAGCCAAGCCATAGGCTAGGCTGGCCTGGCCCGTCTCCCGAGCACACTCTAAACATGCTCAGGGTGGGAGTTTTAAAAGCTCCCTGCTGGTGGGAACACACTCCGGCCAGCAGGGAGCTTCCCCCAGGCTGGGAGCTTTTAAAACTGCTCCAGGGGTAGTAGGCAGAATGCACCAAATGCAGCTTTCCGCCCCCTATTTCTATTTTAAGGGGCCCCAGAACACTGTGTGGAGGGGATCAGACAGGGAACGCTGTTGGGGCTGCTCACCCCCAGACTGTCCCTCTGTCCCCTGCTGGCACTGGGACCCACCTCACACCCCAGCCCATCCTACTGTCCCCTGTCTGTGGGTCAGTCTGTCCCCACCCCAGCAGAAACATCTCTCCTCTGTGCCCTGCCCGTGGGTGCCCGCCTCTCACCAGCGGGCAGGGGTGCCCTCGCGGATGGGTGCGAAGGCCTGGTGGCGGTGCAGGTGTAGGAAGTCCTTGCCCTTCTCTTCGGCGAGGTCCATGATCTCCTGACCCCACCAGCAGGCCTGTCGGTAGCTGCTGCACTTCAGAACCAGCGTCCTGCAAGCAAGGCCGGGGAAACGTGACAGCCAGCCCTTGCTCCTCCCCGAGCCAGGACAGAACCCAGATATCCTGGCCCCCAGTCCCCATGATCTCACCCCCGGCCCCCCCACTCCTCCCAGAGCCAGGAGAGAACCCAGCCCCTCGCTCCGACCCACCAACCACCCTCTCCTCCCCACAGCAGGTGGTACCCTGGCACCCAGACCTGGTGGTGTTGTCGATGCGAACCCCGTACTTGCTGTCGGTGGATTTTTTCCCCACCAGGACACTGAAGCCTGGGTCGAAGAGCAGGACAAAGGAGATGACGCCCGCCTCTGGCTTGAGGTACAGCAGGAAGGAGTCCTTCACCACCAGCCACCTGGGGGATGTGGCCAGTGAGTGGGGGGCACACAAACCCGCCCTCCAGACAGACCCCCTCCCCCAGACCCCCCAACTCACCTCTTGGACCAGCGGTAGCAGATCTGGTGGTGCCCAAAGCAGTTGAGGCCCTGGATCCGGTGCCCACCTGAGCGCTTCTGGATCATGCCCTCCCTGCCATGGGGAGAGAACCCAGGAGTTCTGGCTCCAAGCCCCCTCCTCTGACCCACCAGCCCCCTCTCCTCCCGGAGCCAGGAACAGAACCCAGGGGTCCCGGCTCCCAGCCCCATGCTTCTGACCCACCAGACCCCTTCCCTCCCCGAGCTAGGGAAAGAATCCAGGAGCCCTGGCTGCCAGCCCCCTCACCTCCTGGAGCCAGGAAAAAAACCAGGAGTCCATGCCACTTCCCCCACCACCACGCCCAGTCCCTGGGCAGAGAAAGCCAAGTGGACTCACAGGCCCTTGGGTCCCAGGTCAGGGATGAAGGAAAGCTGGCTGACGTCCAGGAACTCTGCCTGTGGTGAGGGAGAGTGGGTCAGAACCGATGCTGCTATACGGCACATGGGGAAAATAAGGCACAGAGCAAGGGAGGAATCCCAGGGGTCCTGCTCTGACCCCCGTCCCCATCCCACCTCCCAGAGTCAGGGGGAGAAGCCAGGCACCCGGGAAGCTCTGTGAGCCACGGGCAGCCGTACGTTACCATGGCGTGGTAGTTGCGGTAGAAGGACATGGCCAGCAGGGAGTTCAGGTAGCACTCAAGGTATTTCTGCGAGAGGCAAGGGGACATGGGTCAGGTCTAACTCGGTCCAGGCGTTCGCACTCAGCCTCCAGCACAAGCGGGCGCTGGGGGCCTCTGACACCCGTTCAGGCCACAGACAGGCACCGCCTGGCCACTGGGAAGGCTGGGATGTGTGCGCCCCCTCAGGTGATGAAGCAGAGCCAGGAAAATGCCTGGAAGGAGCCTGGATTCGGCTCCCGATCCCACTTCCTCTGTGCCATGGTTCACCCATGAACAGGGGACGTTGTGAGCAGCTGGGCCCGGGGGTGCCTACACTGGGCAGAGCCGTTCATGGGATTCCTGCAAACCCATTTGCAAATGTTTTGGCCAGTGGTGAATTCGACTTGTCATAAACCCCACGTGGAGCCTGCCAACACGTGGTGGGCCAAGGGGCTGCGAGGCAACGCACCTGACCCCCAAGGAAATGCACACTGGATAAAGGGGTCCTGGCTTCCATCATAAGCCCCCCGGCCCATTCAAAGGAGGCCCATGCACCGCAGAAGGATGCAGACGGTCCCTGGCCAGCCCCTCCTGCCCTGTACCTGTTTGCTGGAGGGGCGTCTGGAGGTGCCTTCACCCCCATGCGGCAGGGCTGGCATCTCTGAAGATGTGGCCTCCGCCCGGGAGCCCTGCAGAGCAAACCTGTGGGTGGTGTCAGAGATTGGCGGGGTTGAGACCAGGAGGGGGCAGACCCACACCCCGGTCCCCACCCCAGGAGGCATTAGGAGCCAGGCTGCCCTGTGGGCTGGGGACGTCAGCAGGGAAAAAGGGCTGAGAAGCTGGCACGGGCCCAGGGGTCAAGTGGCATGTCGGGGGGGTCGGGGCCTGCCATGAGGGGTTCTGACCTGGACAGGGGCAGGAAGCTCATGAAGATCTTGTGTCTCAACAGGTCACGGTGCAGCTCCTGGAAATGCTTGAACTTCTTCTTCATGGTCCAGGTGAAATCACCGTGGGTCAGGTGCAGGGTGTACAGCGTGCTGGGCCGGACCTGAGGGGGGGAACCCAGGCATCCTGGCTCCCAGCTCTACCCACCAGACCCCCTCCCCTCCCAGAGCCGGGGGAGAACTCAGGAGTCCTGGCTCCCAGCCCCCTCCCCTCTCACCTTGGAGCCGCTGGTGTAGCGCTCGGCGCCCTCCACCCGGACGGTGACGGGCACCCCCTTGGCAAACACTGGCCCTTGCGACTTGAGGGGTTTCAGGTCATAGACCGCCAGGAAGGGGTAGAGCGGGCCCCCTACAGGGCGGAGAGAACGGTCAAGCTGGATGGATGCACGGACACCCCCTTCTCCCCACACACAGAGGCAGCAGAGAGCCCTGTGGCGTGACGGACAGTCCCACCCCAGCGCCTGGACAGACAGACCCCAGATCAGGAGGGGCAAGCAAATGGACACTCCCAACCCCCAGCCCAGGCACCAGCAGCAGTGAGGTCGCCCTGTGCCAGGACACCTGGGTTCCCGAGGAGGGGCCGGACACCCGGGCTGTCGTCCCCCCCATGTCTCGGAGCAGGAGACTAATTCCTCCCCTCAGGCCTGCCCCACTCACCTGGCTCCTCACCCTCCCGGAGCCCGTCCAGCTCATCCCCACCCAGGTGCAGGTCCCAGGCGTCCAGCGAGCTGCCATCGGGGAAGGGGCCGGCCAGGGCCTGCATGGTGCCAGCCTGCCTGGGAGAGGCACTTAGCTAGAGAAGGGGAGAACCCAGGAGTCCTGGCTCCCAGCCCCCTGCTCTGACCCATCAACCCCCACTCTCCTCCCCGCGCCAGGAGAGAACCCAGGCGTCCTGACCCCGGGGGTTGCAGGTTTGTGGGGCAGAGGGTCCAGCTGGGTGCACCAGGGAGGGAGGGGTGCCAGGGGCAGGCACTGGAGGCCCAGGACGGGGAATCCCTAGGGGGACGGGCGAGGGGGGAAGAGCTGGACCTCTGGATGGCAGCTGGCTGGGGGGACCCAAGCATTCGGGAGGTCAGGAGGGGGCATCGCATGGAGCCAGATCTACGACACAGGATCCCTGGGGGTCGGGGGGGACCCAGCGCCCAGGACTGACTGCAGTCCCTGGCACTCACCCCAGCGGTCCCAAGGAGGGGGCGAGGGGACCCAGGTGTCCGGGACTGCAGTGCAGAGTGCCAAGGGGGAGGGGGCAGGCGGATGGGTGGGGTGGCTGGGTTTCCAGTTACAAATTCCTGGTAGGGGGTGGGAGAGGATTCCCAGGAGACCCCCCTCTTCCACCCTCGAGGGTGAGCCCCAGTGCAGAGGGGTTCAGCCCATGTGGGTCCTGGACTGAAGGGGAACCACTGTGAGTTTAAGGGGGCAGCTGCTTGCCACGGCCCGACTGCCCCACAGCTGTTTATGTAACGACAGGCCCTGGCAGGCCACCCGGACAGGAGCTCTGGGGTGGGTTGGGGGGCAGAGACCAGCAGCTCTGGGGGGAAAACAGGGTGGGGGCTGGGCTAGCTGGGGGTGGGCGCCTGCTACAGTCACCCCCCACCTGCCAGACAGGCTGGGCCCAGAGCTGGGG
>ML682271.1:14235-40601 GCA_007922195.1 Podocnemis expansa
CCCCGGGGGGACTCTACCATAACACACACCCTCCGGGAGACCCTACCAAAACAACCCCCGACTCCTGCTCTGGGCACCTACCATAACAAACCGTCCCCAGAGACCCTACCATAACAACCCCCCCTCCCCTGCTCTGGGCACCCTAGCAAAACAAACCACCCCAGGAAACCCTACCAAAACAAACCCCCTGGGAGACTCTACCATAACACACACCCTCCAGGAGACCCTACCAAAACAAACCCTCCCGGGGACCCTGCCAGAACACCCCCTCTAGGCACCCTCCCATAACAACTCCCCCCCACTCTGGGGACCCTACCAAAACAGACCTATCCCTGTTGCCCTAGAAACCCAAACATAACACCCCTGCCCTGAGCACCCTATCATAACAAGCCATCCCAGGAGACCCTACCATAACAACCCCCCCCTCCCCTGGCAACCCTATCATAACACCCCCCCACACCCTGGGCACCTTACCATAACAAACCATCCCAGGAGACCCTACCAAAACAGACCTTTCCTTGCTGCCTTGGGGACCCTACCGTAACACCCCCCCCACCCTGGGCACCCTACCACAACAAACCCACCCCTGCCCAAGTGCTCAGAAACTCTACGTGGCCCTCAGCATCCAGAGACCCGACAGTAAGTTGGCCTGGACTGGGGGGGGGGGGCGGTCAGCACATCACAGCCCCACCAGTTGGTGGTGCCAAAGCGTCCCGCTGTTTGCCCCAATATGGCTCATGGGGCAGGGCAGCAGTTGTGGGCAGGAGGGGAGTGTCTTTCTCTGCTGCAGGCCTCAGTGATTTACAGTGTTTAGGCCTTGCTGGTGTCACTTGTGGGGCTGGATTCCTGCAGCACCTCATTCCAGCCGGCAGCCTGACACCCTCCCAGCCAGCGACCCACAGCCCAGCCCCACTGCTGGTGTCCCTAAATCCTGATCCCCAGCCCCTCTCAGGCCAGTCATGCCCCCCCATGTTTGTCCCCCTTGCTCCTGACCCACAGCTCTTGTCAGCTCAGCCCTGGCCCCACCAACCCTGCTGGTGTCCCTCACTCCCACCCCACAGTCCCTGCCCTGCCGCACAGCCGGTGCCCCTCACACCCCAACCTCCATTGGGGCTGAGTCCGCTCTGGTCTCCCCAGCTTTCCTCCGGGGCTGGGGGGCGGAGCCAGGAGCTGTTTGCCAAGAGGGAAGCTAGCGCTGGAAGCAGCCAGTCCCAGTCCCAGTCCCAGACTGGCTGACACGCCCCAGAGCCAGCTGCACGGGGCTCCAGGACACATCACGCTGGGGCAGCCCCAGAGCAGAGAACAAGCAGGGCCAGGGGAGCAGAGCATGGGGGGCCCAAGGGAGACATCAGCATCCAGAGACCTTCAGGTAATGGGGGGCTGCGGACACAGAGCAGGAGTGCCCACTTAATGGGGGGGGGGTCGTAGGGGAAAGCCAGGGCCTGCTCTCAAGGGTGCAGATGGGAGCAAGCACTTCTAGGCAAAGGGCCTGAAGGCAAGAGAGGGGGAGCAGGGGGGGTCACCTGGGGTGGCCCCAAATAGTTCACAGACTGGGAAGGGCTGTGTGGCGGGGGGGCAATACGGCCTGCGGGGCAAAGCTGAGCCCCATCTGTGGGGGCAGGTTGAGGGCACAGCCTGTGACTGTTGGGGGAGGGCTGTGCCATGTGGATTCGGGGGCAGCCATGGGGGATCTGCAGTGTCTGTGGGGTTCACTGAGGGGTCCTTAGCTTTTGTAAGGGGCACCATGGGGCAGTGGCAGCTCCAGGCCAGGAACAGCCCCCCATCTGTCTGCCCCAGAGAATGGGGAGGGGGCCAAGGTCCCCTAACCCAGAGGTGGAGACTCAAACCCCCAGCCCACCTGGCTGGGGAGCTGGTGCCAGACAGGGGGACATCCGTGGGGCCAGCTGGACTGCGGCGCTGGGACAGTGGGAGTATGGCTGTTTTCCCAGGACAAACAGATGTTAGTGGGGTCAGCCCCCCCCCCCCCCAGCTGGGGGCAGCAATCCCAGGCCCCCTCCCCCATCAGAGCCTTACCTGACCCTCCACTCTGCTCCACAGGCCCCCAGCAGGACCCGGGTGAGACTCCTGCGCTGCTTCTCCTGGGGTGGGCACAGGAAACGCCCAGGCAAAGGGACGCCCAGCGCCCCAGGTGAGTGCCCGAGCCCCATTCTGTCTACTGCCTTTAGATCCCGTTCCCCAGATCCCCATTGCCCTCTCCCATCTACCCCGCCAAGCCCCACGATACCCCAACTTCCCCAGACTCTTAGCCCCTGCCCCTCCTCAGTGCATCTTGTTGCCTCTTCTAACCCCACCCTTCTGCCCCCCCCAGCTTCCCCTGACCACTCTCCAGCAGGGGCCCTGCCTGCGCCGTCCCGCGCGTGCTCCACTAGCAGCGAGACAGAGGCACAGCTGGGCCAGGCCTTCGTCAGCGGGAAAGCGAGTGTCTCCTTCCGCCACCGCCTGGACTCAGCCACTGCTGCCATCGACTCCACAGGCTGACCCTCAAAGGGGGGCCAGCGACCCTCCAGCACCAACTGGCTCCACTGCCAGGGACCCATGGACGCAGCCCTCCACCCAACTGGCGGGTCCCCACCAGGGCACTTGATCCTGCCTGTTGGTGCCCAGCCCCACAGGCGACTCGTGGGGGGGGGGTGTTATGGGGCTGGAATTGGGGCTGTGGTGTGGGGGAAATTTCACCAGCATTTCCATAAAGGAGCGTTCAAAGCTGAGTGTGGTTTGGGATCTGAAACTGAGCCTGCTCTGGACCATGCAATAGCAGATCAGAACAGGGGGACACTGGCTGCAAACAGGGGTGGGGCAGGGGGGTCAGCGTCAAACCCTTCGCCTGTAGCCTCAGCCTGGCTTCTAGGAACTCTGAGCATTGCCACGCTGGCTGAGGTTGGGGGGTGCTGGCAGAACCGGTGGGGGGGAAACCAGGGCCTGGGGGTCAGGAGTGAGGGGCATTGGTGGGGGCCTGTGGGGCAAGAGTGAGGCTCAGGAGCGAGATCCAGTGGTGCCAGTTGCAAACCTCTGGCTGGCACCAGGCCCAGCCCAAAGTCAGCCCCACAGATGCTGCTCCAGGCCCCTTGGATGCAGGTCCCTTGTACAGACCCTCCAAGGCAAGGCCCTTGCCCCCACCCATACCAGGCCAAGCCTGTGGCCATATCGCTATCTCCCCACCCAGCTGGCCCAGCAGCTCCCTGGAAACCCGCAGGCAGGGAAGGGCTGGGAACCAGCTGCCCAGAGCTACACAGCCACGGCAGAGCATGGACACAGGCCACCCCAGAGCTGGGCACGTCTCAGTGCTGGGGAAGGGGCCCGTGTTTAACCAGCTGCCCCACCCCAGAGGCAGCTGACCAGAGCTCGGTGGGTACCGACCGATTCACATCCACTGGGGGAGGGATACACGGCCCCTGGCACCAGCCTGCACTGGCTCCCAGCCCCCTGCTCTGACCCACCACACCGTGTCCCCAAGCCAGGGAGAGAACCCAGGAGTCCTGCTGCAATCACTGGAGACGGAGGCAGATACAATGGTTTAATGTGTCACTGTGGGGTCCCCCTCAGGCAGAGGAGAACCGCGGCAGCTGGTTGCCCAGGATGACCTGGCGCTCCACGCCTTGTTCTGTGATGGCGGCCAGCCGGATCACCCCTCCGCTGGAGCCGTCGCGGTCCATGGCCAGGGCCAGTGCTGTGGGGCACAGGAGAGTGTGTGAGAGGCCCGGACCCCTGGTTCCCACTTGTCCCACTAGGGGTGAACCCCCCATGCTGCTGTCCTGGATGCCTGGGCCCCCTCTGTGCACCAGGGGTGAGCTCACCACCCTGCCATCCTGGATGCCTGGGTCCCCTCGGTCCCACAAGGGGTGACCACCTCACTTTGCTGTCCTGAACACCTGGGTCCCCCTGGCCCCACTAGGGGTGGGCACCTCACACTGCCACCCTGGGCACCAGGTCCCATTGGCCCCACCAGGGGTGAGCACCTCACAGTGCCATCCTGGACACCGGGGTCCCATCTGTGCTACAGGGGGTGAGCGCCCAGCGGTGCCATCTCGGATACCTGAGCCCCATCTACCTTGCCAAGGTGGTGGGTGCCACCCCAAGGGAGGGCCGAGGGGTGGGCACAGTGGTACCTACCATTGGCTGTGAACTGTAGACACTCCTCCTTGCTCATCCCCGGCTTGTAGGAAGCGTCGACGAAGCCGTAGATGTAGGTGCTGCCCGAGCCCCCCACTGAGAAGGGCTGACGAACCATTAGCCCACCCATGGGTACCGAGTACACCTGGGGATGGAAAGAGTGAGAGTACGCCTAGCTGCGAAATACAGCAGCACCCTGCCCGGGACCTGTTGGGATGGGTCATGCAGGGGCCCCTCGCCCAGAGCAGAGATGTGGTCTCCTCTGGAGCAGAACAGCTGGCTGCCTGGGGCACAAGAGCAGCAAACAAACCCTCCATATCTCAGGGGAAGCGTCAAGGAGGGATCCAAGGGGGGCAGAACAGACTGGGAGGGGGGGTGTTGCTAAGGGTCAGCCCCACTCACTGCAGCTCGGGCCAGCCCTGGCTTTGCCGCACGACTGGCACTCACCTGCCCCCCTTTGCGGCGGTCCCAGCCTGCAACGATGATGCCGGCCGTCAGGTCCTCACGGTAGCGGTAACACATTTCCTTGAAGAGACTGGCAGCCGTGTGCACCAGGGGCGGCTCATCCAGCTCAATGCTGCAGGCCAAGGGAGTCGCTGTCAGCTGGTGCATGTCCCCCAGGGGCATTGGCCCCAAACCAGCCACTGGGGCTCCAGTGCCCACCCTATCTGGCTGCAAGGTAGGCACCGGCTGGGGTGGGAACAGGGCTGGCTCCAGTCCGGCCACAGGCTGTGAAGCAGAGGGAGTGGAAATGGGACGCTGGGATCCCAATCCAGTCACGGGATGGAAACTGGCTGGAGTTGGGGGTACAGATTTGGCACTGGGGACCCCACATCCAGCCATGTGGTGGGCGCGAGCTAGGATGGGCATGGACAGAGCTGGGGGACCACGGCCCCAATCCGGCCACAGGACTGGCGCTGGCTGGGGAGTGGGGGTGGGACACTGGCTGGGGTGGGGGCTGTGGTACAGCACCTGTGGAAGCCCAGCTGGTAGGCCACGGCGTCAGCCACTGCCTGGGTGTCGGCGGCAGAGCCGGAGCGGCAGCAGAAGATGCGGTCGTGGATGGGCGTCAGTTTGTCCGTCACCCTGTTCGCTATGTAGGAGCTGCCGGAGACAAGGCCAGAGGTCAGCGCCAGGCCGAGCCCCCCCGTCCCACCCCCCACCCCGTGTGGACAGAGAGCTGCGCCAGCCGACGCCACGTGTAACGAACAGTGCCCAGCACCAGAGCATCCCAGCCCTCGGCCACAGGCCCTACAATGCCAAAGCCAGACCTGCTGAGCCCAGAGCCCCCACGATAACACGACACTACGCGCCCCCCCGCCCCCCAAACACTTGGTGACAGCAGGGTGGCCCCCACAAACCACTGGAGACGCCCCAACACGGGAGAGAGACCCTACGTAAACACAGCGGCCGGGCCAGGGCCTGCCTGCCCCCCAGCCCCTGCTCACCCCGTGGTGGTCCGGGAATCCGCGCCGATGACGACCCCCCCGTCGAACTCCACCGCCATGATGGTCGTCTGGGGCGGGGGACAACAGGTTAGCGCTGCCCACTGGGGCCTGAAGCGAGGGAGGGCCCTGCCCCCTCTGACCCCCCTAGCACCCTAACACCTGCCTGCCCCTCCCCCTCTGCCCCCAGACCCCCTCCCCCCGCCTCTGCCCCCGGCGCCTCCCTGCCCCTGCCCCCCGTCCCCCGGGACCCTCCGGCCCCCCCCCGTCTGCCCCTCCCCCCCACCTCTGGCCCCTGGGGCCTCCCTGACCCCCACCCGCCGCCCCTCTGACCCCAGTGCTGAGGGCCCGCTCAGTCCAGTCCGGGAACCGCCCCTCGAGCCCGGCCGCGACCCCTGCCACCGCCAGCGCCGCCATCTTCCCCGACACCGCGCGACACTGCCGCAAAACTGCAACCCGCCGCCTCACTTTACGGCACCATGAGAAGCCGGGGGCGACCGCTCGATGCTTTACGGCACTTTACGACGGCGCGGCAAACGCCCTGCTCCGCCGCTTGCATAACGCTTTACGGCAGAGAGGCATATTGCTAGCACGTCCCTTCCTTTTCTCGGCGCCTGGCCTCGTGTTTTACGGCGCCGGCGCGGTGTTTAGCGACACCCTTTGAGGGGTTTTGCGTGGCCGATAGCTCCCTACGGCGAGGCTGCTTTACGGCGGCGCGGCCTGTTCTCGGCTCGCTTTGCGGCAGTGGTGCAAACAAAGCGCAGGGACACCTCCTCGTCGTCGTAAGTCACGACGCTGCTTTACGACAGGAGGTCCACTGCCCTTTTCGACGCTGGCCGGCCGCGCTTTGCGGCAGCGTGGCCATCGCACGAGGTCCGCCCCCTCCTGCCTGGGGGTGTGACGTCTCTGTTTGCTCTGGTGACGTAAACGGGGCAACGTGACGCCAATCACTGGAGCATGCGATGCTGAAATGATGCCTGGCGTGCGATGTCACAACCATGTCACTGTGGAGTGGTGTGACATCACCCAGGCCTGGCATCACCGTGATGTCACAGCTGTGATGTCGGCAGGTCAGGGTGTGACATCATCGTATTGCCATGATGGCCTCACCCCGAGTTGCTCCCTGCTGCCCCCCAGAAACACGGCCCCCATGGGACAGGGCAGCCCCCCCATCGCACCCCTAACACATGTGCCCTGCTGGAAACCAGCCCCCGACAAGAGGGGCAGCCGCCTTTCTTGGGGCTGCTGTGGGGAACACATCTGGGGTGTCTCCGATTTCGAGGGGCGGGCTGGGAAACGCCACTCTCCCCAGGCAGCATCCTCAATCAATCAAATCATAGGGCTGGAAGGGACCTCGTGAGATCATCGAGTCCAACCCCCTGGGAATTGAACCCAGGACCTTCTGCATGTTAAGCAGAGGTGCTTGGACTCATCCAGGCAGTGATTTCGCTACCCCCCCCCCGAATTTCCCAACACCCCTTCAGTTGTCAGCTAGTAACTGCCGTGCCAATTTAGTGAGCACCCCCAATACCCTGCCTATGCCTCGCCCTACACTCCCTGGCCCCCCAGTTTCAAGTCCTGGGGAGGATACTGCATCCAGGACACCAGGCACCCAGAACAACACGGGTGGGATCGCAGCCGGGCTGGCAACAGGGGATCTGCAGCAAGAAATGTCCGAGAATAAACAAGTGCAGCTGGTCACGTTTCAGGCGTCTTTTTACTTTGGTTTGCCCCCATTTCTGCTTTCTGCTGGGGACCCACTGTCACCCCAGCCTGGGGCCTCCACCTCCTAAACCCGCTTTACATGGCCCAGCATTGCCCAGGGCGGCGCTGTGACTGCCGAGCAGGTGTGTCTGGCCAGAGATGTTAATCCGGAGCTGGATACGGGCTGGTCAGAGGGCTGGCCAACAGGGGAAGGGGCTGCGTGTGGACGACAAAGGTGTCTTGGGGAGCGCTTAGGCCAGAGCCCGCACTGGGTGACAGTCTGGGTGGTGGCCTGTGGACACCAGTATGAGGTGGGGAGCTGGCTGCTAGCAGCTAGGCCTCCATGCCAGGATGTCACTGGAAGAGAAACAATGGGCTTTGGGGTGGACACCAGTCAATGGCAGTGCTGGGCCCCGTGCCCCAACCCTTGTCTCAGTCCCATAACCCCTTCGCCCCAGCACCCCCGACAGCTGCTCACGGTAGCTCCAACATGCCATGGGCAACGTAGATGCGCTGGGTGACATTATAGACCCGGCTGATGAAGCTGACGGTCACCATGAGCACAGTCTGGGCTTCCTGCTCCTCCTTGGCACACATGATCCTGTACAGCTCCTGGCGTGAAGGCAGGGCCAGGAAGGCCAGCTCAGCTGCCTGGCGCACCCACCAGCTGTGGTACGGCGCCAGGGCCTCCTGATATGCCTCAGCGCACAGCTGGGAGGGGTCCCTTGTGGCCTGGCTCTGCCCCAGCTTGGCAAGGAAGAGCTCCAACCACTTGAGGGCACGGTGCAGACGCAGCAGGGTCCGGCAGCCCGAAGGGGGCTGGTGTGGGGGCAGCTGCTGGAAGCCCACCAGGCCACGCTGCAGCTCAAAAGCCACCATTGCCTGCAGGGTGCGGTAGTGAGGGCCAAGCGGCCCCGCTTGGTGTCCCTCCATTATGGAAATCTTTGCCTGCGTCTCCCGGGCAATGAGACCAAACGCAGCCCCCAAGGAGTCCATCAGTCTGTGGGGGGAAGAGAGAGAGAGACATGATGGCTGACTCTCACCTGACATGGATGCGTGGCTACTTCTGGGGCGGGGTGGCAGGTTATACATGGGCCCCTTGCCCAGTGCAGAGATGCACCCACCTCTGGGGCAGGGCAGCTGGTTATACAGGGATCCCAGCTCAGCCCTGAGATGCAGCCAGCTCTGGGGTGGGGCACCCGGTTACACAAAGACCCCTTGCTGGTTACCCAGGGAGGGACTCACTTGATCAGTTCTTTCCAGCCAAGCAGATACTCGCGGAGCAGGATTTCTCCTTCCGGGGTGATGCAGGCCCTGAAGGCTCCTAGGAGGCTGCTGACCTGGAAGCCCTTCCCTGGGCAGTGGGGGGCCTGGAACAGAGGAGGGGTGGCAGGCCTGGGTGGGAGCGATCGGGGGTTACTTGTCCAGGAAAGATGGGGTGGCTGCAGAAGGGATAGGGAGTGGTCAGAGTCTCTTGTGGGGCAGGGGACAAGTGGGAGGGGTCAGACTGAGGATCTGGGGTGAGGTTAGAGGGGAGGTGGGTCAGGAAGGCAGGTACGTGGGGAGATTTTGGGACAGGAGTTGGGGATGGGAGGAGGCAGGTTTGGGAGGGGTGGGGTCAGCAGGTGAGTGCAGGGGGGTCTCACCTTCCCATCCCCTCCAGTGGGGGGCGTCTCCCCTCCGGCCCTGAACCAGCTGCAGGGATGCCGACCCCGCACACAGGCCGAGAGCTGCACCTCTGCTGTTCAGGTGGGAAAGGACAGAGCTCAGACAGCTCCCTGTGCCCGCAGCGGTCTGTTGCCATTGGAGGTAGCACATGCTAATGGCACTCATGCCACATGTGTAAGGAGTCATGTGAATCCTGCCAGCCTTGTGCTTGGCACACACTAACACACTTGCCCCATGCCACTGATACTGGCACAGGCGGGAGAGGTACATGCACCACACCATGCCTACGACCTCGTGGGAGGGCACGCACACTCGCTGAGCTACGCTCACAGCCCCTTGCGAGGGCACATGCACACCCAGAGCTAAACCTACAGCTTTGTGCGAAGACACATGCATCCTGAGCCATGCCTACAGCCTGTGCAAAGGCACGCGCACACCTCAAGCCATGCCTAAAGCCCCGTGCAAAGACACACGCCCCCACCCCACACCTACAGCCCCATGCGAGGGCACACGCACCCAACACCTACAGCTCAGTGCAAGGGCACTCACACACCTCGAACCACTCCTATAGCCCTGTGCGAGGGCACACACACACCCCTGAGGTATACCTATAGCCCAATGCAAGTGCACATGCACACACTAATATCATGTAAGGCACACGCACACCCTCAGGCACGCCTACAGCCCCTGTGAGGGCACATGCATAGAGATATACGGGCACAAGCAGGACGCATGACACAGACGTGCTCACAGCCTTGTGTACATGTGAAGACACACACATATGTGTGAAAACAAGTGCGCACCCACTAACATATCAGGCACAACCCTGCAAACTCACATGCCGGGCTGATTCATGCCCCCCCCGTGTTGAAACGCCTGCGTACTCCTGAGCACTGTGCCCCACAGATCAACGCACAATGAGCAGGGGGTAGGGGATTCCATGGCTGGGAGGGCCAGGCAGTGGGGACCCTAGGTATGTGGGGAGCTGCTGTGGGGTGGGGAGCCCAGTGGGGGGCACGATGGTTCCCTTGTCTCACAGTGATGGGGGGCTGATCACTCGGAGCCAGAGGAGTGGTGGTTAGGAGGCAGTGGGGGAACAGTGTGGGGGGAGGCTCTAGGAGGACGTAGGAACAGGGTGGGGGCACAGCGGGGGGGACAGGTTGTGCAGATGGGGTGTGTGGGGCACAGTGGGGGATGTGGGGCCATGGTGGGGCAGGGGGCGCACAGCCAGGGGTCACTCACGGAGCCAGAGGCTGAAGAGGAAGACAAAGCCGAGGAAGGCCGCTATCGGCAGCAGGAAGCGTGGCAGCTGCCGGGGGCCCATCCCCACACACCCCAGCCCCACGGAGCCCTCCCGCCGGCCCACCCACACAGCCCTACCCCACAGCCTTGCTCCGGCCCCCGCCTGGCCCTGACTCACTGCAGCAGATAAGGGCCCTGTTATCTGGGGCAGGGGATGCTCCCCCCTCAGTCTCCCACCCCCATATCTCTCCTCCAGCACAGCCCCTCCCACAGCACACCCCCTGGCCACTGGTGGGGGGCAATGTGTGAGGCTGTCCCCCCAGCCCCATGGCTCAGCATCAGGGTTCCTGCAGGTCAAGGGGAGGTCAGGTTAAAAATTAACAGCTGGGGAGACTTTGCCCCACAGTGGGGAATGGGGAGGGCAGGGCTGGGATGGGACGAAGGGGGGACTTGGGGACAAAAACTGGCTGGAGTTTGGGGACTGCCCCTTTCCCTTCCTGCCCCATACCCTGGCCCCCGCCCCTCAGCTCATTGAGACCATGTGGCAATGCCCCCTCCCAGACTTCATTGCCCTTCTTTACATCCCAGCTTGTCAGGGCGATGCAGGGGGGCCAATCACAGCAGGGGCGCATTTCCCCCCTCCTCGAGGCAGCCCGGGCAGTGTGTAAAAAAGGGATGGCGGGGGGTGGGGGTCCCCAGATGCACCCATCCACTCTCATAGAGCTTGCTTTCACCAAGGCTTTATTGGGTGGTGGGTGCTGAACACCCCCAGAGCGGGGGGTCAGCAGCTGGGGGCGGGTGGGCACTAGGACTCTAGTGGGCAGGGGTCAGGGGAGGCTGGGAGACTCGGGGGGGTCAGCGATTGGGGCGGAGGGACTCAGGGAATGGGCCAGTGATCACGGAGTGTGGGGACGGGGCTGGGTCACCACTCAGACCACCGTGGGGCAGCTGGAGGTTCAGGTCTCCAGGGGTCAGTGCGAGGAGGTCCCAGAGGATTCCCAGGCAGGAGCGTTGGGGGAGTGGTTCGTGGTCTCCCAGGAAGGAGAGGTTGGGGATTCCAGCTTACTAGTTGGGACGTTTATGGAGCATTTCTAGGTCCCTGGGCAAGGGAGGTCAGGAGGTTCCAGATTCCCAGTCCAGAGATTTGTTGTGGGTCCATTTGGGGGAGGGTGTAGCTGGGGGGCTGGGGTGCAGGACACTGGGGGTCAGGGTGTCACTTGAAACGGTGCTTCTCTTGCCATCTCCTCTGGGGTGCTCTCTGCCGGGCGCCTCGGCGTGGTGGAGGTGGCTCTGGATATGGGGGTTCTCGCTGCTGCTGGCATTCCCGCAGCCCTACCAGCAGGGAGACCCCCAGGCCAGCGAGGCAGCTGGCGGCCAGCACCCCCAGGTAGCAGTACTGGGCTGTCTGCAGGATCTGGCCCAGGCTCAGGGCCCCTGTGGGGGAGAGGTGTCTGTTATGGGGGCCTGGCTGGATGGGAAGCAGCCCCCCCAGGTTACATCCCATAGGGCTGGGGATCCCATACCAGCGCTCCAGGGGCTGGTGTCCTCTGCGGTCTCGTTTCCAAGGGGGCTGAGTCGTGGGACGGGTTCTCTGGCAGACACAGGGCAACCTGTCCGGGGAGACAGAGAGAAGAGGGATGAAATCCCGTGGGGCAGGGAGCTGGGGGGCAGTGGGGAGTGGCTGGGTCCCTCACCTCGGCGCCTGACTCCCTTGAGCTCCACACTGCTCTCCTGAGGCTGGGTCTCATGTTCCACCCGGCAGGTGACGTGAGCCCCATGCTGCCAGGCCTGCGGTGGGAGTCTGAGGATGCCAGCTGTGCTGGCCCCATCTCGGCCCTCCGCTTGGAGGGCCACCTCCCTGGGGCCTGGCTCCTGCCCATCCACCTTCCAGCGCACCCGTAATGGCTCTGGCGAGAACCCCCAAGCCACGCAGACGAAGGCTGGGTGCTCCACCCCCATCGGGCCCAGCAGTGCCACCTGCGGCATGCGCTTCCTCCTGGAGTCATCTGTAACCGGAGAGGGAGAAGCGTCAGGTCAGGGGGGCGTCTCATGGGGGCCAGGGAGGCTCTGTACTAGAGCTGGTTCTGGATGGGTTCTGGACGGGGTCACAGGCTGCTCTAGATATGCATCAGGTGGGTGCCAGATCTGTTCAGCACCTGTGCAAGAGTGGACCCAGGTGATTTCAGGACCAGCACGGTGCATGGGTCTAGGTGCTCTGGAGCAGCCTCACCAGCCACAGACTGGTTCTGGACTTGTTCTGAGTTGGCCCTCGATGGGCGCTAGGTGGGGTCAAAGCTAGGTCCTGGATTGCTTCACTCTGCACTCGGATACGGTGCTCAGGCATTGTTTCCAGCATGTTTCATTGGCTCCAAACCAGAATGGGTAATTTCCCTGTTCTAGATTGCTTCTGGGTGGGTTCTAGAGATCCCTCTTTCATTTTGAGTTGCAGCCGCTTTGCGTCTCCAGCCTGGAATGGCTCTGCTCACTCTCATAAGCCACTCGTTATGGGTTCTAGCTCAACCCCAGGCATTTTCCCCAAAGCACCACACGTCCATGCCATGTGATCCATTCACATCTGAGGCTGATTCCAGAGGGGTTCTAGCTTTGTCTGGCATTCTTTCCAGCCGGGATCCAGCTCTGGTACCAACCTGCTTTGGACCCCCAGGTTCTTGTTGTGCTCTAGTGTTTTTCAAACTTCTTTTCTCAGGACCCAGTTGTGAAAAACCACTTATGCCCACGACCCAACAATTATATCTTTCAGCAATGCATTCCAGTCTTTTGGTGGCCGCAGCAGGGGGCACAGCGACCCAGTGCCTGAGGGTCTGTGACCCAGTACTGGCTCCTGATCCCAAGTTTGAAAAACACTGCTCTAGGCCCCGCCGCCCCATGCAGCATCCCCACAACTCACCCCTGATGATGAGGCGGGTGCCCTCACCGAAGATGTACTGACTGGCAAACCAGAAAGCGCAGTAGTAGGTGCCAGCGTCGGCAGGGTTGACGTTCCCAATAGTGAGGCTGAAGGAATTGGTGTCCCGGTCCAGGGCAGCGATGAAGCGCTCTGACACGCCTGGCCCATAGCTGGGCCGTGGCTCCCCCGCCCGGTGGCTGAGCAGGAAGACGGGGCCCCGCCCAGGGGCCTGATGGTACCAAGAGAGCACGTGCGAGGTGATGTTGCTCCCCAACATCTTGCAGTGGAGCTGTGGGACCTGCTCCCCCACCACATGGGATGGGGATGGCTGGTTCAGCCGGGGTGGCCCTGCCAGGGAGCCTGCAGGAAGAGGGGTGTGTGAGGGGCTGGCCAGATCCCAGGGGGATGGTGTGGACAGGGACTCATATTCACGCACTCTCTGATACTAACTCATGGATGAACACAAGTGGGTTGGGTTCTCTCCCTAGCTCTGGGACAGGAGGGAAGAAGAGGGGAGAGGAGAGGATGGGACGGTGAGTAGTGGCTCAGAGCAGTAGGCTAGGGATCCGGACTCCTGGGTTCTCTCCCTAATGATCAAGTGGAGATACTCATGGGATTTGCTCTAGGTAGGATGTGCTGTGCCTCAGTTTCCCCTGCTTTTCCGTTCATGTATTCTGGTGATGTGTGTGGTTCTTACAGGGACCACTGGAGGGCAGATGGGCCTTCCCCAGTCACACACAGGCAGACCTGGACTGGACGCCACCTCAGCCCAACCAGTTCACACACGTTGGGGCAGGTCAAGACCAAGGCAAAGTGTCCACCTAGCCTGGGAAGGAGACAAAGGACTGGGGAGGAGCTAGGGAGGGGTCTGATTGGCCTGGTGAGAAGGGGGCAGGGCCATGGCAGGAGTTTTGGGGAGTAAGCCCTGAGAACATGGCTCCATGCCACTCCGTCCCCAGGGGTTCACGGCTGTAACCTAGTTAATCTGCTAGCCAAGTCTTCCTATGCTGTGATCCTGAGAGCAAATAAACCCTTGTGATGTCCACACCGGCTGAGAATCCCTCTGAGTGGAAAGGGGGATCCAGGGCCTTTGGGCTGTGGAGCTGCTCCCTGGGATCCCAGCAAGGCAGGGGACCCAGGCAGGGGGAGCTCCAGGCAGAGCAGGGGTCAGACCTGCCGAGACTGGATTGGGGGCTGGCTGCACTGGTGTGTGGAGACTGGGGCTGGATTGATGCAGACTCTACTGGTCAGTGGGGACCAGATGGGAACTGAGCTTGATTCCCGAGAGGCTCTGTGATGGGGTGGGCTGGCAGTCAGGACGCCTGGGTTCTATTTCAGTTTCCGAACAAGCCCAAGTGGATGGAAGGAAATGCAGCAACAACCGTTTGCACTGGCGGGGATTCAGCCGATGGGTTTCTCTGTAAAGGCCCTTTGCAGCAGATTTACCCTGGTACCCTTCCAGCGTGGGCCGAAAGAGCCTTTGCACTGAATGTGGGTGGGGGCTGCAGGGAGCGCTCAGCAGACACCCATCTATTTCACCACACACTGCAGTCAGAGGCGGCTTTTGGGGGCAGGTGAAGCAGGTGCACACCTAGGGCCCGAAGCAGAAAGGGGCCCCATAGCTTGCTTCGCCTACGCCAAAAGCTGCGTCTGCTTCAGTCAGCAGCAGAAGCTGGCCCCTGGGGCTGGCGTCAGCAGTGGGGAGCTGGAGAGGTGGTGGGGTGGCTGGGGCCAGAGATGGAGGAGCCAGGTCTGTAGTGGGGGAGCCAGGACCATGGAAGGGGGGCCCCAGGGCCTGTAGGGGACCCCCCACAAAGGGCCCTTGCCTAGGGCCCCCAATAACCAAGAGCCACCTCTGACTGCGGTGATGATAGATAGATAGATAGATAGATCACCCATCCGTCTATCACTCCGTATTTCCCTGCTGGGGACCCAACCACTGCCGTCCTACTCCATTTATATTCTTCCTTGGGGTATCTCTTCTCCAAACCCCGATTCCCCACCTTGGGGCTTCCCCCTCCATCTGCGTGACTTGCCCTGGTGCAGACTCACCCCCAAAGCAGAGACTGAGGAGGACAAGCTTCATCAGAGGCTCCATGGTACCTTGGTCTTGGGGCGACTCTGAACCTGTGTTGGCGCTATGGGCTGTGACCCATTTCCTGACCCAGGGGGAGGGGGGATGACGTCAGAGACAGCAGTGGGGTGGCGCATCTGACACACAAAGCCACCCCCTTCTGGATGTTTCTACAGCATCCGTCCCCTTGGCATCTGGCCCATGCAGCCCTGGATGGGGACTCAGGAAAGGGAAACTGAGGCATGGAGAGATGCTGGGATTTGCACTGGGTTGACTGGGACTGGAACCAGCCTGGGGGGTGTCAGGGGAAGGCCGGTCTGACTATAATCAGATGACAGCTGGGTGGAGGGGTGGCGCAGATGCTCAGAGATCTACACCCCACCACTCAGTGTGACACAGCTTCATCTTGCATGACAGGATCTACAAGGATTGTCAGAGTGTTAAAGAGACACAAGTCCCTTCACACACGTATTCATGCAAGCAGTTTCACACCCACCTGTGCAAACACACACGCTCATGCAAGCAGATTCTCACACACACAGACTCACACTCTCCTCCCTCTCCCCTGAACTTGACTGGTGCCTGCCAGACCCATGTGTGACCAGATAGCCCCAGTTTCCCCACCACCACCACCGCCTTCCCTCAGCTTGGTAGCTCTTAACCCCACCTTGCCCTCTTGGATCACAGCTTCCCCCACCCACTCCTGCCTGGCTCTGATCTGGGGCTGAGGCAGATGTTGGGCTGGCTGCGACTGCGGGGCTTATCTGGGGGACTGTGAAACATCCCAGAGCAGGCTAGGGGGCAGCCTGATTTCAGCTGTGGCATCCTCATGGGGCCAGGCAGCTAGCTATCTGTGGGTAGGGGACTCTACCCGATAAAGGCTGGGCAATGTGATCTCGTATGACCTGCCAGCCTGAAAGCTGAACACCCCCTAACAAATCACCACCCTCCCTTTCCATTTGGGCTTGGCTGGGCCTTGGAGGTGAATACGCTGGCTGGACTAGGGGAAGGATGCTGCTCTCCGGGGCTCACGGTGACCCCATCCATGGTGCACGGTTCACACCACTTAAAACGGGAGTCAACTCTAGGGATCAGGAAGAACCGCTTTTGCTGGGGCTAGTGGCTGCCATTTGGAATAGCGCTTGCTCCTGACCTTTCCAGCTCAGCAGGCCCTCCCGGTACTGGGGGATCTGCTGGTCGTGGGACGGGGGGCTGGGGCGCAGCTGTGTCTGGCTGGGCGCTGTTAGCAGGCTGGTTGCCACTCTGTGGTTTCCTCGAGGCCGAGTCTTTGCTCTCTGCTCGCTAGGGAGGTGTTTGGTGGAGGGGGGGGAAGCGGTTGGTGGCCAGGGCCTGTTTATCACAAATGCCTCATTATCAGGAAATGAGCAATGCTGAATAAACAGACATAACGAGGCTGCAATGTCTGCTTCTCCCCACCCCATCGCCCGTCCTTGGCACATCGCTCTCCATGCCCCACAGCCCCACATTGCCCCATCCCCTCAGCATGTACCTCAAGACCGACCCCCAGCTCCATGTTGCTTCCCCCCTACAGTGCCCCCCAAGGCACTTCACCCCTTCCCCATCTATGTATCCTACCCCCTGCGTCACACCCCAAACTTCCCCCCCAAGCTGAGACCTCAGCTGTTAATAGCCGTTAGCCCAGCACGTCTCCTCACTAGGCATCTGGGTCACGTGGGACCTTTCCCCGAGGGCCTCAACCTGCAATCGTCCCATCTCCCCCCCTTCCACCAGGTCTGTAACAACACCTGGGGTGGTTCCCCGTCCCCCTGGCCCGATCAGAGCTGTGGGTGCATCTTGAGTCATCGATGAGGGATCCCAGGGCTGGACCGGCAAGGGCTGTGGCTCAGAAGTGAGGGGCATCAGCAGATGTGGGGGAGCCCAGGGATGGGCTGGCAAGGACTGTGGGTTGGGAGCGAGGGGCCCAGCGAGCAGTGGTGGCACTGGGTCCACAGGATGGGGGCCTGGGGGCCAGGCCAGCCAGGATCACGGTGACCCAGCCCTGGGGAGATAAGGGCCCTGTGTGCGTTGGTGGCAGTCCAAGGATGAGCCGGGATATAAACGGCCCCAGTGCCCAGAGACCAGACCCAGACACCATGCCGCTCTCGCTCAGCACCCTCTTCTGCCTGCTGGTGTCCCTGGCGGGGGTGCTGGGGGACCAAGACAAGGCACCCCCATCCCGACCCTACAACCAGATCATCACAGCCCCCAACGGAGCTCCATGGGGGGTGTGGGGGCCCATGGAAATGTGCCCTGAGAGCACCTATGCCAACGGCTTTGCCTTAAAGGTAGAGAACCTCCCTCCGCACCCCTCTTACCCCCGACTTCTCCAACAGCCTGTTGCCCCACCCAAACCCCTCACAGGTCTCATCCCCCCCACCTGACCCCATCTCTGCCCCACAGCTGCAGCCCCACCAGCAGGAGGACGCCTCCGAGGAGGAGAACAGCATGGCCCTGAACGGGGTCCGGCTGCACTGCTCTGACGGCACCACCATCCAGTCGGGCGTGGGGCAGTGAGTACAGGATGCCGGGGGCCCGACATCAGCCCACCCTGCCCCCAGATTGGCCCTGTCTGGCTGCCCTCCGCGGCCTCCCCCACGGCAGCCCCAAGGCTGGGCCTTTGTGAGTCTCCCCCAGGCCAATCCCCCTCCCCACAGGCTGGGCCCCACAGCAGAGTCCAAAGGGGAAAAGATGACACCGGAGGGAGGAATAGATGGGGAAGGGCATCGGGTTTCAGGGGGAAGGATGGGTGAGGGGGTGGGTGGAGGGCAGGGGGGCTGGATGCAAGCTTGGGTGGGTGGATGGAGGGATGGATGAATGCAGACGGACAGACTGACTTAACCCCTGCTCTCTCCCATCCCGGCTCAGCCGGGGCAGGTGGCTGGGGGCCCGGTTCTGTCCCCGGGGCTACATCCGGGCTTTCTCTCTGTACGTGGAGCTGCGGCAGCACGACGGAGGCAACGCGGCTGCCACTGACCTACGCGTGGCCTGCTCTGACGGCGAGGTGCTGGCCAGGCCCGGGGCCAGGGCTGGGGCCGGCAAGGGGCCCTGGGGAGATGCCTGCATCTCCGGCTCTGTCTGCGGCCTCCAGAGCCGAGTGACGGGGCCGCAGGGGAATGATGCAGCCCTCAATGATGTCCGCTTTTTCTGCTGTCCACCCTAGGGCCTGGCTTGGGGCTTCGTCCTGGAAGCTTTATTGCTTGGAGTGAGGGATGGGTGGGCCTGGCCTGGGCGGATCTAGAGTTCATAGGGGGATCCCCATCCAGTGTCCCCTGGGGGGTAGTGTTGGTCCTTAGTTGTGGGAGTTCAATGATTGGCCACAGGGCAGCTTCCTCAGTTTCCCTCCCTCACCAGCCTCAGGAGATTTTGAGGGGCAGGAATGAGAAGGAAACCAGAGTGCAAAATAATCTGGGACAAGCCCCTGCTCTCAGCACAGCTCCCCCCTCTCACAACCATTTGAGCAAGATGATCTCTAGATACAACCAACCCCACATCAAATAAGCCTCTAACTGAAATATTAAACACCTTGTCTTGAGAGTCACAGATTCTGACAACTTGGTTTGTCTTTGTTGTGCCGGCTCCTAGCTTCTGCACCTCTGAAGGTGGGGGGAGAGAGGAGCTGGAAATGTCTGGGGGAGGGGGTTGGTAAAGGTGGGGGAGGACAGGGGCACCCTAGTATTCTCTCTCATGCTTAAAGTTACTGTAAACACCTTAAGTTGCAACTGGACTGTCCACGTTCTGTGCACATTCCCTTCCCTCCTCCCAGTGACCTAGAGTCATGCCACAAGCCTCATGCCTCAGTTTCCCCTTGGGGTCTTGTCAAGTGCAAACTTCCCTGCAAGATTTTTGGAGGGCAAAACCATCCGTCCTTGGGGAGTGGATTAAATAAATGACAGTAAATACTTCAGTACCTTCCTTCATAGGTCCAGTCCATGGAAGGATCCCCCTAGCAGTGGGCCTCTCCCCACCTGGGACAACTCTCAGTTCCAGGGTCTCACCTGCAAATGTGCCTTATTCCTGGCAGGTTCCCCAGTCCTGTCCTGTGCTGCAGTGGCTCCCAGGAATTAGCTGACAGCTCAGGTGTGGCTGATCAGGATTTGCTAGCCCCAGCCTTTGAGAATTATATGGCCTAAAAGCAGCTAAGGTAGGTTTTGGACTGTGGCTGGAGCTGGGATTTCTTTCCCACTAATTAATTTACTTTCCAAAAAAGAGAGAGAGAGAGAGAGAGAGAGAGAGAGAGAGAGAAACACTCCCCAAACCTAACAAAACAAACACCAGAATCTTCTGTTCTAGGTTCCCCTTTGCCACCCTTTCCCCATTGAATTCTCTGCCCTGTGGATGCTTTGCGGTCAGATCAATTGTTGCATGACATGGTCCCCAGCTGGCCACCATTTCTTCAGAAAAATCCTGTGCGTTAAAGGAAAACTATACAAAGGGCGAAGAACAGAAGCAAAATTCAAAGGTGGGAGGGCAGCACCAGGAAGTTACCCACAGGATTGGGCAGCACTGAATTGCAGGCCATCTCAAGCCCAACTGTGTCATGAGCTGGCTTTTGAAACAAGGGTGTAGCCAGCCACAGATGGGCCTGGAGGGGCCGGAGCCCGCCCGCTTGGAGATCAGGCCTGCCTACTGCAGTGCCCGGCACCAGTACAAACATCACTGTTTATGCTGCTACCAGGCACCGCAGTGGGTGGGCACAATCTTGCTACCTCTCCCCTTCCCTGCTCCTCATGAGCGCTCCAGTAGGTACCTAGCAATTGCAGTATCTCAGGCAGCTTCCAATCTCATGACTGGAAGCTGCCCAAGGTGAGGCCCACCCTGCAAATTCAGGGGCCTGGCCAGAAAACGGGGGCTGGCTATGCTCCTGCTCTGAAACCCAGGGGTGGCCTGGAAGCTGAAGCAATCAGAGAGTTCTGCTATGTTGGGGAGACACTGGAGCAGGAGTGGGAAGACCCCAGCCAAGTTCTCAGAGCTATGGGGTGCTTTCCTGGAAGAGATTTCCCTGCCTCCCTCCCTGCCTCTCTTGCTGGCCCACCCTAGGATTGATTGCACCTTGCAGATGATCCAGCATCGCATTGCTTGAGAAAGCACCAGGCCCTCCTGCTTCCTGAGTCGGTGGCAGGCACCCAGTCGGATCAGTCCCCGCTCTTGCACCAGGTCTACTGCTTCTCTTGGCTTGTTCCCTGAGCTAATTATCTGGGCAACTCCCATTCCTAGAGGACGTGTTGTTCAGTTGCCCACTCAAGCCTCTAATGATGCCTGCCATGGCCAAATTGGGTACCAGGGTGTCGGGTGTGTTCTCAGGTGCCTCTCCCAGCACGAGGGACTCCGCCACAACCATTCTGGGCTCTCTCACACCCTCCCGACGCCTCCCACTACCTTCAAACTCCCCAGCACCTGAACATTGTATTAAATGATCCTACCTCCATGAAACCCTTCTGTGCCACCTCTCCTGTATGCCTCTCTCTGACTGCCATTCAGGAAGGCTTTACAGGATGGTGGAGAGGTTTTCCCTCATCATGCCTGGCCCTGTGGGGCCCTAATCATGACATTTAAGGCCTCTGGTGCAATGGTTTCAAGGTCACAAAGTCAAATCATTAGGAATGATTTGGAAAAACTCACCACCCATGTTGGTGTGGCATCAGCCAGGCTGCTTCTCCAGGAAGTCCTCTGTCTGTGAACAAGTGCTCAGTCTTGGGAGAAACTCCGTGTACCTATTAACAAATTCCAGAGGGATAGCTGTGTCAGTCTAGTTCAGCAAAACAAACAAGGAGTCTGGTTCCAAAGGGGCAGCTGTGTTAGTCTAGTTCAGCAAAACAACCAAGGAGTATTGTGTCGCTTAAAGACTTAACAGATTTCTTTATTGCATGAGCTTTTGTGGGGGAAAATCCCACTTTGTCAGACGCTTTGAAGATGGGAGAACTTGTAGAATAGGAGGAAATAAATGCAGGGAAGTGTAAGTTATGGGATAAGGTCACTGTGTAACAGCAAATCAAAACAGTTATAAAGATTCAAATGCTGGGGAACAGCTTATAGAGGAAGATGAGGTCAAATCACCTGTTGTAATGAGAGAAAAACCCAACGTCCCTGTTAAGTCCTGAAGCAATGCAACCAAATCTGCAAATATATTCTACTTGAGCAGCTTCTCTTTGAAGCCTTGATTTAGTATTCATCTATCTGAGCACTTCAATTAATAAATCATTAATGGAGAAATCACAAAGATTGAAATGCTGACCCACTGGTTTTAGAGTGTTGTGATTTCTGATGTCAGATTTGTGCCCGTTTACTTTTTTGCACAGAGACTGTCCCATTTGTCCAATATATAAGGCAGAGGGGCATTTCTGGCACACAAAGGCATAAATCACATTGGTGGATGAGCAGGTGAATGAGCCTTCGATGGGATAACTGGTTTTATTAGGTCCTGTCATAGTGTCTGTTGTGCAGATATGTGGGCAAAGGTAGCAGTGTGGTTTGTTGCAGGGATATGTTCCTGCTTTAATGGTTCTTTTGTTAGGTCTGTAGTTGCTTGTCTCTGTTTAAGGTTGGGGGGGGGCTGTCTGTCAAGTGAGGAGAGATCTGGCTTCCAAGGGTTGAGAGAGTGAGGGATCGATGCTGTAGATCTCTGATGATGCGCTACAGAGGTCTGACTTGGGGGTTGTAGGTAATGACTCGACATTTTGGAGGAAGCTGTTTGTAAGATCATCAGATTGGCCAACTGGGTCTGATCAATGGTTAATCTGGCCCCGCATACTGTCTTCTGACAGTGTCCAATGCTAGGTGCCACTCAGATAAGTCTCCTCAGATAAGTGCTTGTGGGAGAGTCGCTCAATGAGATGTGGGCATTGATATTTGGGGATGACTTTTGGCAGAGGGGCTTGGCCTTAAGTGCTGTTCCAGGACTGGGGCTGTAGAAAAAAGGGGGTAAAATTTGTTCTCCATGTAGGTACTGACAAACTGGGATCACATCACTGCTTTATCTTCTCTTCATTAAGTAAACTAGACTGTACATCTGGAGCCGCTGAGTGTAAGGCAGATTTTCTAAGTCTTTAATCAGTGGTCAAAGGACTTCTCCACTCCTGCTTGAGATTCCCACTGATGGCACCCATGATTGCATTATCGCTTCTGGCCACAGTGTCACAGTCGGCTAATTATCCACCACAACCCCAGAATCTTTTTCAGAATTTCTGCTGCTCTATGTATGGCCAGTGATCTTTGTTCCTAAGTCTCTAAATTTACACTGAGCCATATTAAAACACAGACTGTTAGCTTGCACCCAGTTTAACTGTTGATCCAGATCTCAATATCTCCATAACCTGTCCTTCTTCCCTACTTCCCCAATTTTTGGGTTATCTGCAAACTTTATCAGGGAGGATTTTACATTTTCTTCCAGCTCTTCAGTAAAGACATTAACTTGTGTAGGGCAAGGCACTGACCACTGTGGGTCCTGGCTGGAAACAGACCTGCTCATGGATGGTTCCTGGTTTACACTGACATGTGGAGATCTATCAGTTAGCCAGTTTTTAACCCATTCCACATGGACTACATTCTCTTTCTGTCGTTCTAGTTTTTCAATCGAAATGCCATGTCTGATGCTTCATGGAAGCCTAAGGTTATTACATCACATGATTGCCTGAATCATCCAATCTTGCAATGCCTTCAGCAGAAGAAACCAAGTTAATGTGATGAGACTTACTTGCCACACACCCCTGCCAAGTGGCACTCATTACTTTACACTCTTTTAATTCTTTATTAATTGAGTCCCACAGCAGCCGCTCCCTTGTCTTGCCCTGGGTCTATGTCAGACTAACAGGCCTATAATTACAATGAATTTTGCAGTGATCTATTTGTGCGGGGTGTTCCTGACAAGAGATGGAAAGGTGGGGCTGCCACCATCTCAAAAGGGATCTGTGTCTCAGGTGCAGAGAATGCAGGAATTGTTGCAATCGCTACATGGACATGCATGACTCAGTTTCCCCAACTTATTACATATTGCTACCTGGCAGGCATGAGGTGGTGAAGTTCTCCCTGGGAGTGAGCTGTTGGGGTAAAACTGTGGTTTGCCTGGAATGGCCACACAGGTGCAAGGACAATTAACTGGCAACAAGCAGCAGCCAAGGGAAGTGGGACTGCAGGCTTGGTGGGAGCAGCCTAGTTTTGAAGTCCTGTTGGTGCTCTGGCCATGGTTGCTTAGGCTCTGGGAGTGAAAAACCATGATAGGCCTCCTGGAGGCAATGGAAAAATGGTGATGGTGCTTCCACCTGGAGAGAGTCTGTCTCCACCATGGGCTCTCTCTGGCTGCGTGACCCCGCTGAGTGTCCATGCTGCCTCCTTATGCAAAGGCTACTTATGCTGTTCCCCAGAAGAGTGGATCTAGCCTGTCACCCTACAGCCCCATCCAGAGACCAACCCACAAATAATTCCCAGAGTAGCTGAGTTGGAAACAAAGCCCATCCTCACAGATGCACTGCCTGAGACCCTGGGTCAGGTGGGCCAGCAGTTGGGGATTCTCTCCTTCACACAGTCCTGTGACCAGTCTGACTCAGTCTAGCTTCAGCTTCCACCCTTAGGTCCAACCAGACTTTAGACCCAGCTGTTAAAAAATTCCACCCCATGACAGTACCGACCACACTGCTGCTTTGCCTTTTCTTGGCCAAGCTAAAAAAACAGGGCCTACAGGCTTTTCTCACCATAAAACAGGATTTCTAACCTTTAATCCATTTTCTCTGGCTCCTCCCCAATTTGTCACCATCCTGCTGGAGTTGCAGGCACCTGAGCAGGACAGGGGACACAGGGCCAAGTGCAGCAGTGAGGTCCCCTCTGCTCCTACAAATTCCTATGTAGCTATCCCAGGGTTGCATTAGCCCTCTTGGCCTCTGTGTTGCATTGGGAGCTCATGTAACCAACACACCCCCAAATCTGTTTCAGAGCTGCTGCTTCCCATGGGTAAAGCCCTTGCCCTGCATGTGTGGCCAGCAGACTTTGTTCCTGGATGTAGCCATTGATGTTTAGCTGTATTAAAATACATCATGACCTGATCTCTTCGTTAGTCACTCACCACCCACTAATTTTTGGGTCATTTGCCAACTGTATGGAGGAAATCATGTTTCGTTCTAGGTGGCTGATAAAACTGTTGACTTGAATAGGTCCCAGAACTCATCCCTGTGGGACCCTACTGGAAACACAGATTCATACATTTTAAGGTCAGGAGGGACCAATATGATCATCTGGTCCAGTGGTTTTCAAACTTTTTTCCTCGGGACTCAGTTGGAAAAAAATAATTTATGCCCATGACCCAGCAATTACATCTTTGAGCAATGTGTTCCAGTCTTTGGGCAGTGGCAGCAGTGAGTGCTGTGACTCAGTGCCTGAAGGTCTGCAACCCAGTACTGGGTCCTAACCCTAAGTTTGAAAACCACTGATCTAGTCTGACTTCCTGCTCTATGCAGGCCATAGAACCCCCTGCACACTCCTGTGATAAACACCTAAGCTATGATTGAGCCATAGAAGTTCCCAAATCATTATTTAAAGACTTCCAGGCACAGAGAAACCACCAGCAAGTGACCCATGCCCCATGCTACAAGAAAAGGCAAAAAACCCCAGGGCCCCTGCCAATCTGCCCTGGAGGAGAATCCTCTCCTGACCCCAAATAGGCATCCATTTAATCCCTGAGCATGTGAACAAGCCTTGCCGGCCAGACACCTAAAAAAGATTTCTCTGCGCCTTCCCCATCTAATATCCCCTTACAGGCCATTGGCATATCCACCCCCAGTAATCAATGATCAGTCAATTGCCAAACTAGGCTGTTCCATATAGCATCCTCTCCATAAATGTATCCAGCTCAGTTTTGGAACATGCCTGCTCAGTGACAATTCCCCATTTTCAGGTATGTTTAGGAAGTGTGGGATGCATTAATGGAAAACTTCACAGAGAGACTGCATAAAGGCAGGTGCATCAACCTCCCCACCCGGCTCCATGACAAACAACAGTGAATACGGGTGCCAGAAGGGGCAATGGTTGTGTCAGTTGCGGGATATTAGTGTACTGGTGTCATCAGTGGGATACTGTGGCCAAAGCAGAAGCAGTGGAGCGAGCAGCAGGCATGTGGCGTCAGCGGTGGGATACTATGCCCAGAACAATAACAGCATGGTCAGAGGTGGGGTACCGATGTTGTAATGGCACCCTGGAGTCAGCGGTGGGATACTACGCCTGGAGCAGTAACAGCAGGGTCAGCGGTGGGATTCTGGTGGCAGACAGGATGGTTGCATCATTGGGCATGAGGCCAAAGGTTTTGTCATCTGGTGCATTTGCCCGGGGTGTTGCTGAGAGTCGGGAGCATGAGGCAGCAGAGGCCTAGGTGGGGGACAGTGGGCGGGCAGGCTGGTGGCAAGAACCTTGCGCCATGGGCCCTGAGGCAGCAGGAGCAGGATTAGCCTAATTATAGACTGTTCCAAGATAGGGAGGCACCAGCCCCTTTGCACAGCACCTGGACTGGCTCCTGCCCACTCACGGCGGAGACTGGTCTGTTTTCCTGGGGTATAAAACACCCTGCCCCATGTCAGGACCTGCTCATCAGCTGCTGTCTCCATGGCTCTCTGCCTGCGTGCCACGCTCGGCCTCCTGCTCTGCGTGGGATTGGCCTCCTGCACTCCAACCAAGATCAGTGTTAATAATGGTGGGATGTGGGGAACATGGGGAGAAGAACAGTCCTGCTCCGAAGGTAGCTTTGCCACTGGATTCTCCCTGAAGGTAAAGAGCCTCCCTCTGCCCCATTCCCTGGCCTCTTCCTACTCCCTACATCCCCTGCCCTCTACACCAGCCTGGCTTCCCCTGCGCCATTGCCCTGAGCCCCATTCCTCAAATATCCCTCCCCCATGCCCTCCATAGATCTACTCCCCTCCTGACCCCCTCTGTTGCCAACCTCCTTGTACTGAAGTGATGCCCCCTGCTCTGTGGGCCACAGCCGGGGGGGGCATTTTCTAATGCCCATGGTTTGCTTCTCCTCCGCCCAACACAGGTGGAACTGCCCCAGTTGGCTGGGGATGATACGGCACTGAATGGGATCCGGCTACACTGCTCCAATAGCACCCCCATCCAGTCCACCGTGGGGCCGTGAGTACCACCAAGAAGGACTAGATGGAGGGGGCGGGGGGCAGAGGGGGCACTGGCTTCTGTGTGC
>ML682271.1:40611-61805 GCA_007922195.1 Podocnemis expansa
CTAGATGGAGGGGGCGGGGGGCAGAGGGGGCACTGGCTTCTGTGTGCCATCACAAATGGAGCTGGTGCTAGTGCTGGGATAGTGGTAGTGATGGCGGTGTTAATGGTGGGATAATGGCATCAGTGACAGTGTCAGAGGCAGGACAGTGGTATTGATGATGGTGTTGGTGTGAGTGGTACTGATGATGGTGTCAACGACGGGATAACGGTATTGATGATGGTGTCAGCGATGGAATAACGGTATTGATGGTGTCAGCGGTGGGATAACAGTATCGATGATGGTGTGGCAGTGGGCTAGTGATGTCGAAGAAGGCGTCAGCAGTGGGACAGTGATATTGCAGATGGTGTCAGCAATGGGAAAGTGGTATCGTTGGTGGGTTAGGTGGCAGCGGTGGGATCATGGGAGCACCAGTAGGATAGTGGTATTGATGGTGGTGGCAGCGGTGGGATACCAGGCCAGCAGGGTCCCTTTCTAGACTGGTGGAGGCTGCAGAAAGGCAGTTCCCCAACCCAAGCACCCAGCTGACCTGTTCTCTCCTGCCAGGTGGGGCTCATGGACCGTGCCAAAGTATTGCCCTGCTGGGCAGCGGCTCACCCAATTCCGGCTGAGGGTGGAGCCATGCCAGGGCATGAAGGATGACACAGCTGCCAACAACATCGAGTTTTACTGCACAGATGGAACTGAACTGAAAGGGGAGGGGCTGTGCTGGGGCAAGTGGGGCCCTCAGAGTGGCTCCTGTGGCCAGAAGGGCATCTGCACCATTGCCACCAAGGTAGAGGAGCCCCAGGGCAAAGGGGATGACACGGCCCTGAATGACGTCTACTTCAAATGCTGCAACGTTTGAACCTTGTCCGCTGGCCTGGCTCCCAGCCCTCCCCGGCCCCATCAGCTGGCCTGATTGGTGCTCCCTGTTCCCCTGGACACCTCCTGTCAGCCTCTGAATCCTCCCTCCTCTGCCTCCCTGTCCCTCCTCAATCCCAGCTCCCAGCTCCCCCAGTCCCACAATAAAATATTTTCTCTGTACTTGAGCTGAGCCATTTCTTCTTGCTGGCTGGATCCACCCTTGGAAATGGGGTAGGAATTGGAGTATGTTGTGATGAAGTAAGAAAACCTCTTGGGTTACTGTGGTTCTTCTTTTCTGTTCCTGTTCGTTGGTGATGGTATTCTGGTGATGGGACACAGGGGTGTGATAACTATAGGTACCACTAGGGGGGAAGAGGCTTTAGTGCGACCTTACCTGGACCCCCCTGGGGGTGACAGGTTGTGGCTGGTTTAGACCAGGGGCAGGGCAGCTGGATAGGGAGGAGAACAAAGGGGAGAGAGGGGAGAAGGAAGATGGAGGTCGGAGGGGCAGGACCTCCGGGGCTTGTCCTGGGGGTTTACTATCTGCCCTCCTGGTTGATCTGAGAGCCAACTGTCCTAGCCACTGTACAAAGTGGATTGTAAAAATAAATCTGTTAGTCTTAAAGTGCCACACAACTCCTTGTTGTTAATAAACCCTCTGACTGCTACACTGGCTGAGTGTCACTGATGATTGGGATGCCTGGGACCCTCGTGGAAGGAAGACCCCCCCCCCCAGGGAGACCAGACAGAGCAAGGATCGGACTCTCTGGGCCTGGATTTGGGAAGCTGGCTACAGGTAGCGTGGAGACCCTGGTGAATGGGAGAAAGCTCCACCGTAGCAGAGTCCCTGGTGGGCTGTGAACAGAGGGGATCCAAGAGGCTTTTCTGGGTTCTCCGTGACATATGTGTGTGGGGGTCTTTAACTCTGCAGGCTGCCCTTATCACGCCCTTGCCCCCACCCAGACAGGCTGGCTGGTCTGGGGTGGACAATTTGTGAGATGCTATCTCCTGGGAAGGGACTTGGAGGGGTGTAGAGACAGGGTTGCACCCCTATTAAGAGCCCTCTCTTTGGGCAAGACACCCTCTTCCATAGGGCTTCACCCCTCAGACCCTTCCACACCTGGGGGGAACCCAACCTAGAGCCGCCTCCCTTGTGCCCCTCATTTCGCGCCCCCCCCCAATCTGCCCCTAGCCCTATTTGACTCATTAAAACCCCCATGTGTCAGGCCAGAGTTGGGGTGGGTCTTTAATCCAGTGTGAGGGTAAACTGTGGGGCCAGAGGAGGGCTGATATCGTCACACAGGGACAGCCGTTGGGGAGGGGACAAGGAGTGAAAGCCCCAGGAGTTTCAGGGTCCCTCTGTGGTTCAGAGGCCTTCGCCCTGCAGGGAGTCAGAGATGCAGCCAGTTAGTGATGGGGTGTTTACCCAATGCCCTCATATGCCCTGGCTCGGTATTTACTCAGCCCCCTGTGTTCCCCAGTCAGGTATAGTGATGAACTAGGGATACTCTTGGGATTTTCTCTGGGTGTTATGTGCTATGCCTCAGTTTCCCCTGCTTTTCTGCTCATGTATTTTGGTGATGGGACCTGAGTGTCTGATTACTCCAGAGACCACTAGAGAGCAGATGGGCCTTCCTCAGACACAGGTGGGAGCTTAGACCCTCCCTCAGCCCAACACAGGCTGTAGCAGGGCAAGACCAAGGGGCAGTGTCCACCTTGCCTGGCAGTGGCTGGGGAGATGAGGGAGGGCCATGGCAGGGGTCTAGAGAAGTAGGCCCTGGGAGCATGGCGCTGTGCGCCCCTCAGCACATCACTGCAGTAACCTTCAGTTAATCTGCTAGCCAAAAATTTTCTAGGTTCAGTCCTGAGAGTGAATAAACCCTTGTGATGTCCACACCAGCTGAGAATCCCTCTGAGTGGAAATGGGGGTGCTGGGCCTTTGGGCTGTGGAGTTGCTCACCAGGATCCCATCATGGCAGGGGACCCTGGCAGGGGGGCACCAGGTGGAGCAGGGGTTGGACCCTGCGAGACTGGATCAGGGGCTGGCTGCACTGGTGTGTGGAGACCCAGCCTGGAGTGGGGCAGCCCCCACTTTGGCAGAGTCCTAGTCAGTGGGACCAGAGGGGATGTAAGTGTAATTCCTCAGGGCTCCGTGATGTGACAGGTATTTTATCCAGCCCCACATGCTCTCTGGCCGGGTATTTACCCAGCCCCATGAGCACCCTGGCAAGATATTTACCCAGACTTCCATGTTCCCCGACTGGAGATGTACACCCCCTCCCAATGCCCTGGCCGACTACTGAGTCTGAAGTGGGCGCCCTGGTGTTAACTGTGGGCTACTTGGGTCGAGGTGTGTGTCTCTCACCTGGCGGTCGTCTGGCTTGCGGCAGTCCCCACACAGGGTGCCCAGGAGCCCGTTGAGCACTTGCATGGCGCACAGCACCAGCTCTAGCGTCCCCAGGCCCAGGGTGATGGAGAAGAGGACCACATTCCACAGCACCACCTTGGGGGGATTCACACACAGGTCCCAGAGCGTTTGATTGGCGAGGTAGTTCTCGCTGTGGGGGGAGACTTTGTCAGGGCAATATGACTTTGGGACCACAGTGGAACCAGGGGTCAGGACTGGTGGCGGGGGCAGGTAGCATGGGAGTTTTAGAGCTACTGTTGTGAACCATGTGGCTGGCTCAGTTTCCCCGCAGGGGGGTGTCCCATCAGTCCGCAGATAGCCTCAACTGCCCCCCTATGATGCTGGCCCAAGGGGTAACCTCTCCACCTGGGGTCTGAATACATGGGGGAAGGGGGACTTGGGGGGGATGAACCCCAGGGAGCCTATTTTGGATCTGCCTGCCACAGAGAATGGGGCCACTGCTGGGGGAGAGGAAATGTGGGGGACATTGTGAAGAGGCTGTCTCAGTGGGGAAGGGACAGGATTGAGGCATGGGGCTGGGGGGGGCAGAGTTCAAGAGGGGATTTGCAGGGGGGGTCTGGGTCCGGGAGCAGGGTTAGGGGGGGACCCACAGACCTGGAACTCAGGGAGGGGGCTGGGATTGGAGGCCTGTCAGGATTCCTGAGAGCCATGGATAGGGGAAGGACCAAAATGTAGGTTAAGGGGATGAGGGTGGAGTTTGGGGCTAAGCTTGTGAGGGTCAGGATGTGGGGGGTGGGGCGGCTGGGCAGGTCAGAGCATGGGGGTCAGCTCCCCAAGGGGTGGGGCACGGCCCCGCATTACCTGAGGTCCTGGAAGGGAGAGCTCCACGTCCCCTGGCTGTCCTGGCAGAGGGGACCATTAGCCAACCCCGTTGCGGATACCACCAGGCAGTAAAAGGCCCCCAGGCTGCCCCATAGCGAGCAGAACACAGAGCGCAGCATCTGGGGGTTAAAAAGGGGCAGGGTGAGAGCAGGGAAAGTCCCTTGTCCCTGGGACACCCCCACTGTCTTTCTCACCCCCACTCCCCCATCACTATTATGGTCCCCAGACTGTCCCCCTCCCATCCCCACTGCCACCCTACTCCTCGCCCTGGAAGGAAGATGGGTGGTCCATACCCGGCACCGGTTTCCACAGCATCCGACTCCACAGCATCCCTTCCCTCCAGCGCGGATGGCCGAGAGACCTGGGCAGAGAACCTGAAGTGCAGGGGATATATGTCACCAGCAGTAGCCCCATACCTTCCCTCCCCTGACCCCATCCAGTGCTGGGCAGTTCCCCAGGCTACTCCTGCAGCTGCGTCACCGGGCTTACCCAGACAGCTGGCTCCTCTGGCCCCATTAGCAGCCCAGACCCTGATCAATGGGCAACAGGTGGCACTCAGACAGAAAGGGCTACCTCTGTCCCAGCCTGCTGCCCCCTCCCCATGAGATGCTCTTGGTCAACATGATTCCCCGTGGGGAAGGGGGCTAGCAATTCTGGAGATACTGGTATGAGCCCTGTGATTGCCTCAGTTTCCCTCAGGGCAAAAGTGGAGTGAGTCATCTGTGGGTCAAATAACATGGGTGAGCGGAAGCCCAGATGCCAGGATGGGCTCATGAAGCAGGATCTCCTTCGCACCCCGCTCTACAGGGAAACCAAGGAAAGGGCCTCATGTGCAGCTGAGAGACCTGGGTTGATGACGTAGAGTGGTCATCGCCTCAAAGAGCTGCCGTGTTGATGAGGCGGACAGGAGATCAAGAGAAGGAAGGCTGCTGTGTGGACACAGAGCTTCAGACCCCCAGGGGGCAGGGCCAGGCCATGCCCAGGAAGGCACAGGTCAGGCTGCACTTGGTGGCAGAGGTGGGCTACAGGCTTGCAGAGGAAATCAGCACAGCCACACCAGGCGTCTGAGCCTCTGCGTCCATCTGTGCTTTGCAGCACAGGTTCTTTGGGGCTCTGTCCACCGCCATGTCTCTGTCAGCAATTCAGAGGGTCTGGCCCACATCCTGGCCTTTTTCCAGTCCCCCAGGAACAACCCTGCAAGTGCGTTGGACTCTCAAGGGCCTCCACGTTCCCACAGAAGCCAGCCAAGCAGTCTCCACCACTGCAGGACCAGGTTGTTTCCCCTCCTTGAAGATGGGAAAAACCTCCTAACTTGGGCTAAACATGGCAGCTCCACTGCGAGCCATCCTGGGTCACTGGTTGTGGTGGTGAATTCCCGGCATTGTTAAGTGAGGCCTGGTTTCCAATCTGCGCCTGCAATTTCCTCCTGTCTTTGTTCTCTGCCATGGAAAGACAGCTGAAGGCATCTATGCCTGAAGTCAAAGCCCCAAGTTCCTGTGGGCTCTGTTGGGGCTGCTCCGGGAGCAGCCTGAATCTCCCCAAGAGGAATCTGACACCTTTGATCCTGGACGGGTCTCCCCAACCCCAAGTGGAGAGCTGGGGAACACGGACGCTCCCCACAAAGTAACCCTTCCCTTCACTGCATCTCAGGAGCTGCGGAAGGTTGGGCGGAGAGATGAAGGGACATGGGATGGGATGGGGGGACTCGTGGGACAGGATGGGCAAATGGGGCACACGGGACAGAGAGACAGGAAGACAGGGGCATGCAGGACAGAAGGACTTAAGAGGCAGGTATGCAGCCGGGGCAGTGTTGGCAAGCGTGGACAGCTAGAAAAAGGCATGGAAAGACTGACAAAAACCCTGGGGGACACATTGACGGACAGACACAGGCCAATGGCAGTGAAGTGTGGGGAGGACAGGAAAACTGGAGAGAGGGCAAGGGACTCACAGGCCAGGGCGGGCGCTGAGGATCCAGAGTTGTCGCGATTAGGAAGGTCCCTCCCCACTCACCATGAGCCCGCCTCCGACGAGGCCACCCATCAGCCAGACCTGGACGGTGAGGTGGTCGGTCCAGCCCCCCTCGCCGTTGGGAAATATCAGCAGGATGTTGGCAACTATACAGGCCAGCGCCATAGGGACCAGGGCCAGCCCCACGAACCGCGAACAGCACCCCGTACACATGGCACAGATGGGCAGGGGGCAGATGGAAGGAGGAGGTCTGGAGCCGGGGCAAGATGGGGGAGCTGGTGCCCAGAAATGGGGGACAGATGGGGGGAGCCGCCAGTCACCGAGGGGATTCTCAGCTGCACTGCCCTGGCCCTGGCTGTTTGCTCTGTGATAAGCCGGCCAAAGGGCTGGGGCGGGTGCAATGTTGCGGGGCAGACGCACCGCCCTCGGTGCCAGGTGGAGAGTTGTGCAGCAGCCTTGGGGCCTGGCGAGGGGAGGCTGGCGCCCAGCCCAGCTGGGGTGGGGGGGTGACGTCAGTGGCAGGGCGTGGGGAAGCCTGAGCAGCTCAGCACCAGGGCTAGGTGCGACCCCGAATCAGACAGGAATGAGGCACAGGGTCCATCGGCCAGGGTGGTTTTATTCTCCCTATCTCTCTCGCCCCCCCTCATTTGTGCCGGCGTCCATTGCGGTGCTGCCGCTTCTCTTTTCGGTGGGTCCGCCCTGGCCCGGGCTCCAGCCCCTGGGGAGTGGGGGTGGGGGGTGGTGCCGACCCAGGGGGATGGCGCGCACCCCCCACCCCTCCCTTGTAGAGCAGGTGGAAGATGAAGGCGTTGGTGTACCTGGGGGGATATAGGGGTCAGAGGTCACTGCAATGGGGCACTGATGGGCAAGCAGGGTCAGAGGTCATTCTAGTAGAGGTTGGGAGTCACTAGGTCAGAGGTCATCTATGGGGTGGAAGTAACCCAGAACAAGTATTACAGAGGTCACAGGTCACTGAGATGTGATGGGGCCAAAGGGGACGATGCTACAGGGGTCAGAGGTCATTTAGTAGGGCACGGGGGTATGAGACCTCAGGGGTCAAAGGCTATCAAAATAGAGGGCCGAGGGTTGATATGTCACAGGTCACGTTATTGGGAGACAGTCCTGCAGGGGTCAGAGGTCACTGAGATGGCCAGGAGGTCAGAAGTCATTGCAATGGGGGTCATGCTCCAGGGGTCAGAGATCACCACAGTGGGAACCAAAGGAAAAGGGTCAGAGGTCACATGAATTAGGAGAAGGTTGGCAGGGTCAGAGATCACAAGGGGTCACAGTGCCAGCAGGGGCAGAGGTCAGGTCACTGGGCAATGGCGAGGGGTCAAAGGTCATGCCAAAGAGGTCAATGGGTCAACGGTCAGACTAAGGGGCATGGTCTCCGGGGTCAGAGGTCACTCACCAGGGCATGGCGTTGTCGACGCCGGGCCGGCGGAAGGGTGAGCGGAAGGGGTTGACCTGGGCCGGGCTGATGCTGCCACCCGTTGCCATGGCGACCGTGGCCTCGTCCACTGCGCAGCTGTACTCACTACACTCGGTGAAGTAGGCCGGCACCCGCAGTGTCTGAGGGCGAGAAAGAGAGATGGAGACCTGAGTGTCAGGGACCCAGGTGTCCGGGGCCAGGGTCATGAGGGATCCAGGCTGCTGGGGCCAGCGCTTTGAGGGACCCAGGAGTCCGGGACCAGGGCTGCAAGGGTCCCAGTATGACAAAGTGGAGATATTCCCGGGGTTTGCTCTGGGTGTTGGCTGTGTGCCTCAGTTTCCCTACACATGTTACTCATGTATAATGGTGATCAGTGCAGAGAGTGGATGGACCTCACCCAGCCACATGTAGGCAGGCCTAGCCAGGGCCCACAGAGGTATACAGGTTGGGGCGGGTGAAGATTGGGGGAGTATCCGCCCAGCCTGGGAAGAAGACAAAGGACTGAGTCAGTCCGCAAAGAGGGGCCAGAGGTGAGAAAGCCCTGAGAGGGGGCCTCCCCAGGTGGTCATGGCTGTAACTCGGAATTAATCTGCTAGCAAAGCCCTTCTACACGGCGATCCTGTGAACTAATAAACTCCTGATGCCCACACTGACTGGCAACGGCTCTGATTGTAGAGCTGGGGTGCACGCACGGTCCTTTGAGCATGGAGGAGCTGTCTGGGATCCCACAAGGGGGCTTCCACAGGGGGAGTCCCTACCAAAGCAGGAGTGCTGGACTATTTGGGGCCAGATGGAGGAGACAACATTATGGTGTGGGGAGAGCCTGGGTGTGACCCGCTCTCCCAAGGTGCTTTCGTCCTCTCTGACTGTACTGAGAGGAGTCCAGAGCACATGAATCCCGTGAAAATCCATCACACAATTAGGTCCGACACCGTGAGGGTCCCAGGAGTCCAGGGCCAGAGCTGCACAGGACCCAGGACTCCAGGGGTGGAGCCCCCCGTGAGGCACCAGGGATTGGTGCTGTGAGGGACCCAGGCATCTGGGTCCAGGAGCAGGAAGAGCAGAGTTTGGGGTGCAGGGGGCAGGGCAGTTGGTGGGTACTCACCTGCAGGCGGGGCAAGGCACTGAGCCAGGTGTCTTTCAGAGCAAAGCCAGAATTGAAACCTGAGAAATAAAGGGGGGAGGAACAGACAGGGGGAGGTCAGCAACAAAGAAAGAGACCCCCCACTATTTCCCTCCCTGTCAGTCCTCCCCTGTCCTGCCCAGCCCCACACCCGGGGGATCCCCTTGGTCCCCTCCAGAGAATCCCCCAGGGTCCCTGTCCCCAGGTCTTTGCCCCCCAGTCCCTCCCTCACTCACCAATGACTAAGTCGGGTTTGGGGCCCTGCAGCAGTGGGAGGGGGCGAGAGCAGAATTTCATCTGCAGCCCCCCACGCCCCCCCTTGGCCTTGGGGGCTGGGCCGGGCCAGATGCGCACCTCCTGTCCCTCCTGGGGAGACAAATTGGAGAGAGTCAGCCGGGGAGGGGGACACAGCGCTCAGGGCTGCCCCCCACAGTTGCGTCCCCCCCTCACCGTTCTCTGCAGCAGCACCTGCTGCCCATCGGCCTCAGGGGGCAGCACCCCCCCCAGGAACAGCAGCTCCAGTGCCATGTGGGGCAGCAGTACTGAAAGCTCCTGTGGGGCACAAAGTAAAGGAGAGGATCATGAGGACATAGCAAGGCCACCCTAGGCCTCCCACAAACCCTGCCTCTCTCCACACTGCCCCCATGGTGCCTCCCCACAGCCTCTGGGCCCCCTCCCCATTGCCTCCCCCAACCCTCTCCCCCATCCCCAGCGCACCCAGAAGAGCAAGGCCATGTCCGACTCCGGCCCCGTCTCCAAGATGTGAATCTTCAGTGACTGTTTGTTCAAGATATTCAGCTCCGGGACTGGGGGACAGAGGAAGCGGGAGTTCAGAGCAAGGGAAAGGATCCCCCAGATCCTGCCCCAACAACACTGGGAATCACTCCCCTAGCAGCAATCCCCCAGAACCCAGCCCCCTGCCCCATTCCCAGTCCCCCCACACTGGGGATCCCAGGTGCCCCCCATTCCCAGCCCCTCACTCACAGTGCTGAGGGGCTAGCTGGGTGATGATGTAGTAGATGCTCAAGGGGTAGGTGAGCAGCACGGCCAGTGGGGAGGCCAGCGGCAGCCCCCGCCATGTGTAGTACTCCTGCCAGGAGCCTGGGGGAACACAGGGGTCAGCAGTGCATGGGGGCCAGCCCCCCTGATTCTTCGAGTTAATATGCAACCCCTCCCTCTTTGTCCCCTGGCATAACCCAGCCCCTCCTCAACCCGCCAAGTTATAATCCATCCTCTCCTCTTTTGTCACCCTCAGTTTAACCAGGGCCCCTGAGTTATAACCCAGCCACCTCCCAGTTTAACCCAGTTCCTCCCCCATCTCACTGAAATAAGTCCTGGGTGCAGGAGGTTCTGGGGATGTGGGAGGCAGGGCAGCCCCCCCTTCTGGCCTCAGCGCTTCGAAGGGGTTACCTTGGGGGAAAAAAATCAGGGGGAGCATTAGGAAGGGTCTGGGAGCCAGTGCCCCATTATCAGCCCTCCTGAGCCAGGCAGCACCTGCCTCTGGGTCAGCCCCTGGCGGGGAAATACGCTGTGTCCCAAACTCATGCTCACCGCCCTGGAGGTGCTGGGGGTTCCAGGTCTTTGTGCCCCCCAGCCCTACGCCATAGTCGGGGGCCCGGACCAGCATGCTCTCATGGGCCCAGTAGCCCTGGGTCAGTCCCCGCGCAGCCAGGAACCCCTCCTTGTTGAAGCTGTCGCTGGTCACCTCTGCAAGAGAAAGCAGGAGGGGTGGGCAGGGGCTCTAGATAGAATCCCAGCTCTGCACCCCCAAACACTGCCCTGTGCACCCATTGCCAGCATCCCCCACTCAGTGTACCCCTTTCCCCCCACACAGCGCCCCCTTCCCCCCAGCACCGCCACACCCACTGGCCCCTCCTTGTCCAGCTTCCCAAGTGCCTGCCCCAGGACTTACCAGCAGTGAAGGTGAAGGGCAGGTCGGCCAGCTGGCGGGCACGACCCATGTATCCAGCCATGTGCTGGCACCAGCCACGATGAGCTGCATCCTCGGGGCTACGGGCCCAGTCCGCCTTGCGACACCGCTCAGAGCAGTACAACACAGCCCGGCACTGCTGGCTGTGGGGATGATGTGGGGGGTGTCTCAGAACAAGCAAACATACCCATTGCCTGCGTGTGAGACTTTGAGCGTGGCCCTTGGGGGGGACAGCAAAAGGAGTGTGAAGAGGAATGACCCCTGCTGGGGATGCTGGGGGAGGAGCAGGTGAAGAGGGCCCCAGGAGCAGGCCAGCCAGGCTATCTGTGAACCAACGAGCGTGTGGGATCAGGCCAGGCATGGGTTTTCACTAGAGTGCATGTGAGAAGGCATGGTTCTCTAGAAGTGTGCGTGAGCAAGCACAGCCTTCCTGGAGCATGTGAGAGAAGGCACAGATCTTCACCATTGTGCAAAGAGCGTGTGAGAGCAGGCATAGATCTCTGGCAGTATGCACCGAGCATGCAAGTATCTCCACCAACGTACCCGGAGTGTGCAAGAGTTAGCACAGATTACCAGCGGCATGTATGGAGTATGCTCTTTTCCCTAGAGCTGGGTATGGGACAGGTGAATGGCCCTCACCCGGGCTGGGCAAGGGAGACAGGGGGTGAAGCGAAAGTGGGGTAACCTCCCCCCAGTCACTGCTCACCATGGTGCCAGCCGCCCCTGGAAGCCATGCCGCTTGCACACATGGCAGGCCCGGATCCTCATGGAGGGGAAGGTGAAGGTGGGCCTGGGCCCCCAGCCCCGCATGGGCCCTGGGCTCAGTCTCACACCCAGATGAGGCACCAGAGGCTCCAGCAACCTGTGGAAAGAGGGGTGGGGGAGGAAGATGTAGGTTCAGTGGGGCACAGGTGTGGCATGGAGCCCCTCCCTGCCCCGTCACACTCACTTGTGCAAGGCAGGGTCCCCCACAGCCAGTAGCCTGGGCCGGCGAGGCTCCCCAGCACCCATCGGGCAGGCCATGCTCCGACACAGCAGGCTGAGTGCCAGCTGCTCCAGGGGGGCTGGTGTAGTGGTCTGGGGGGGGCACCCAGCCCCCAGCTGGAAATCCAAGCCCATCACCATGCCGTGCTCGTCCGTCACCAGCAGCAGGCGCTCCACGTGCAGCAAGGCCTGGCCTGGGGGGAGAGAGGTGAGATAGCTGGGGGGGAAGAGGCAGAGAGTGCCCATGGGGGCCTTGAGCCCTGGGTGGGGGCAGAGGTTGGGTCTCGGCCCAAGAAGGGTGGTGAGAGCCAGCCAGGCAAGGGGGGACTGGCAGGGAGCAGGAAGGGATATGGCTGGGGCAGTTCCTGGTGGCGGATGGGGGACCGGGGGGTGATTGCTGTGTAGGGGTGGTGGGTGGCGGGGGTAGGTGGGGGTAGCCAGTGTGGGATCGGGTCAGGCATGGGGGACTGGCAGCAATGGGGGGTTGGGCAGTGCCCAGGGGGTAGGGGTGTCTGGGAGGGTGCAGCTCAGCAGTACCTGTCTCCGGGCCCTCCTCCTCATCCAGGCGCAGGAAGGTGACTGCCCGCTGCAAGTCGCGCAGTTGGAGGGCATCCTCTCCACAGAGCCGCCCCCCTGGCAGGGCTCCCCCCGGCAGGGCCAGCCCCAGGGCCAGCCGGGGGTTAGGCAGCACGTGCAACAGCCAAAGGGCGGGGTCGGGGGGCAGGCGCCGGACATAGCCCTCCTGGCGGCGCTGGCGCGGCCCGTCTCGGGGTCCCCCGGCCTGGCGCCGGTGCCAGCCCAAGAGCAGGTCAGCCAAGTCCAGAACCTCGGCCCGGTAGCCGGTCACAAACTCCATCCTGGGGGGCCGGGACCGGGGGGGGTCAGAGCAGGGAGCCCCCAAACCTCCCCCTTGCGCCCTGGTCACCCGACACTCCCAGCCTGGTACCTGGTAAGGAATTAATCTCTGCGGGGCTGACAGAGACACCCCATTGACCCCACCCCATCCCTTGCCTTCACCCCCTCATTCACACCACCCCGGCCCCTCCAGCCCCTTCCCCACACCCCAACTCTGAGCTGTCCCAGATTCTTGGCTCCCGGCCATCCCCTCTCCCACTGCTGACCCCTGCAATTGGGGAAGTGGCCCCATTCCCCTGTCCCCCGGTACCTGCTCCCACCAGCTGATTTGAAGGTAAATACCCGAGCACCCCGAGATTCCACTGTGACATCACCGGCTTCTGGCTCCCTGGGGAACCCCCACCCCAGCTCCCCCACCCAACGTTCCCCAGTCTCCTGGGGCCCCCCGGGGTGAGCACTCTGTGCTGCCGTCCCAGATGCTTGAGTCCCATTCCCCCCACTTTGGGGCTGTCTAGGAGTGGGTCCCTTTTTTGGACGCCTGGGTCTCAGCCCCCCCACCCATTTGGAGTTCCCTAGTGGTGAGTGCCCTGCTCTACTGTCCCCTGCCCCGTTAACAGCCGCTCTCCGCTTCAACACCCAAGATTTAATGACCCTTCCAGCTCTGGCCATTCTCTCCGGAAGCACTGGCCAATCTGAGCTGCCAAAATTGCCATCCAATCCCAGAATCCCTTGCGGTGGCAGTGCTGCTCCTTTCCAGAATCCCTTGTGGCAACAGCAAAGTTGTCCCTCTTCCCAGAATCCTTTGCAGCAGCATCAGGGTTGTCCCCTTCCCAGCAGCCTTTGCACCTTGCTCAGCCCAGCCACATCCTCAGAGCCAGCCCCAGCCCCATGGCGAGGCAGAGGGGCCGCTCTGGGGCGATGCGGTACCCCAGGCCACCAGCGACCTCCAGCTCTGTCTTCTGTGGAGTGGGTCCCAGAGCGGTGGGCCGGGCCTTCTGGGGTTTCAGGGGCCTCCCTGCAGTGGTGGTGGCCTTGTCCATCCAGGCATGGTAGTTGGCCACGCGGGTGTAGACACCTGGGCGCTGACGTCTTCCGCAGCCCCGGCCCCAGCTCACGATGCCCACCTGATACCAGGAGGAGCCCTGAGGAGCTTGGCACTGCAGGGGCCCTCCACTATCACCCTGAAATTGGGGAGGGGAATAAACGAGACAACGGGTCAGCCAGTGAATGAGAAAACAAGGGGATGAAGAAAGGAGTGAACAAACAGGGAAAGGAATCAATGAATGAATGCAGAAAATAAGTGACCAAACATAGAAATGAGTCAATGAACAAATGACCGAGGGAACCACGAAACAAATGAAAAACACAGAAATGGGTCAATGAACAAATGAATGAAGGAAGAAGCAAATGAACAAATGTGGAAACGACTCAGTGAACAAATGAGAAAACGAGGTAACAAATTAACAAATACTGAACTCATGGAACTCAGTCAATGAATGAATGAGGAAACAAACAAACATGGAAACATGTCAACGAACAAACGAAAAACAAATTAACAGAGATGGAAACGAGTCAAGAAAGGAACGAGGAAACCAGTGAAGAAACATGGAACAGAGTCAACAGAGGAACAAATGAGGAATCAAATGACAACATGAATCAACCTATGAGGGAGAAAAGTTGCAAATGAGATCAAGAGTTAATGTCAACGATGAAACAAATGGGAAAGCGAGTCAATGAAGGAATGACTGAAAAAATAAGGATGCAAATGAATAAGGAAGGGAATCAGTGACGAAATGAGAAAGCAATGAATGAGAAGATGAGTTGACTAACAAATGAACAAGAAAAATATCAGAGAACAAACGAGGAAACAAACAAGTGAACAAATGAAGAAGAAAACAACCTCCCAAGGAAAGGAGAAAACAAAAGACTGAGAAAGTCACTGAATGAACTAGAAAAGCAATGAACTAGGTGACTCAACTAATAAACTAATGAGAAAAAAAATGAGAAAATGTGTCAATTAATGAATGGAGAAACCCAGCCAATGAGCAAATAAGCCAACAAACAAACAACTGGGAAAACAAACAAGGGTCAACTAATGAAGGAGAAAATGACTACCCAGGAAACCAAGATGAAAGAGGAAACAAGTCACTGAGCAGCAGAGGGAGGCAACAAATGGGATGCAAGTCATCGAACAACAAAAGGGAAACTGAGGCAGTGACAGGCCGAGGAAAAGAACAATCCAGAAAAACAGAAGGAGCAACCAGAGGAAGGACAAAAGGAGGCAAGGGAAGAAGCATGAAAGGAGAAAGTGGGTCACAGACCAGAGAAGAGGCACCTGTGATGAAGTGGGGATCCTTTTGGGATTTTCTCTGGGTGCTGTGTGTGTGCCTCAGTTTCCCAACATGTGTTGCTTGAGTATGATGAGACCCAGATGTGCAATCATCACAGAGACCACTAGAGAGCGTATGGGCCTTCTCCAGCCACTTGTAGGCAGGCCCTCCCAAAGCGTGCGAAGAGGGTAGGAGTGTGGATAGCCATGAGGACTGGGGCAGACTCCATCATGGTGGAGTCCAGACCCTCAAGGAGAAGAGAGGACCAGAGCGCTATCCTTGTAAGGCTCTGTCACAGTGACTGGGCGAGGAATCAAAGGAAGGAGGTGCAGGGTGCATTGCAGAAGATGAAATGCAGGGCTAGACGAAGGACTGAAGGGAGGAAGAAGATGCATGACAAAGGGAAACATGCAGGAGGCAGCGGGTGAGTGCTGCTGAGTGAATGGGCCAGGAGCGAAGGAATGGAAAAGAATAGAAGAGAAGGAGGCAATGAGGGAGAGGAAAGAGACCAAACTGGACAGGCAGTGCCGTAACTAGGCATTTTGGCACCCAGGGCGTGTTCCACTCAGAACGCTCTCCTTACGATGAGTGGTGTCTGGAGCAAGCAGCGTGGAACGCGCCCTTCGATAGAGGAGCTAAATAGAGCCGCTCTGGGGCGCCGGGGGCAAAGCCCCATTTGCCCGCCCTAGTTACAGCCCTGTGGACAGGGGATGTTCTGCTGGGACACTGAGGGGGGCCCTGGGGAGAGGAGAGGATTGGGGGTCCCCACCTGGCAGGCATCGCGGCCGCCCTCCTCGTGGCCAGCGCAGATCATGTTGTGGGTCAGGGTCCCCATCCACCACATACAGCGCAGCCAGTCCACAATCAGCACCCCAGCCTCCCGCAGTGCCCTGGACACATGCTTCTGCCCTGGGAGAGACAGATGTGTGCTGCAGCCCGAGCCAGCCCGACCCTGGTCTCCCACCTTCAATGGACCCACCCTGGCCTCCTGCCCTCATCGGACCCACTGGGCCAGCCCTGCCCCACTCCCACTACTGGACCCACCTCAGCTACCCTGCTCCACCAGGCCCACCCCACCTCCCGCCTCGCCCCAGCCCCAGCCCCAGCTCAGCCAGTCCCACCCTGGCCCCGTACCTCCACCAGCTGCAGCTGTTCTCCAGCCCTGGACCCTACCTTACCTGGAGCACCCACTGCTCCCGTCCCCCAGCAAGTCCCTGGCCAGCCAGATTCCCGCCTGGGGCTCTGCTGCCCTCCCCAGCCAGACACACCCTGCCTGGGACCTGGTGCTCACCATACTCTGTGGTGCCCCATCCGGCCACGTAGCAGCTGCCCCAATGGCCGTCATCCCCGCTGTCGGCGTCTTCAGGGAGGCAGACACGGCCGAGGCCCCGACTGGGAACCAGGGGCTGGCTCAGCTGCAGCAGGGCAATGTCCGAGTCGTAGGTGCTAGGGCTGTAGCTGGGGTGGGCCAGGATCTGCCGCACCTGCCGAGTGATGCCACCCACGCCCAGCGTCACACTGCCAGCCACCACTGTCACGGCTTGGGGCCTGGAGGTGGGCAAAGGGATGGTGTCCCCCTCTTCCAGCTTGCAGCCCTGCCGGTGCCCCTCACCCCTGGTCCGCAGCCCCAGTGCCCCTCACCCCTGGCCCACAGCCCCCTCCCAGCCCTGCCAGTGCCCTTTACCCCTGGCCCACAGCCCCCTCCCAGCTCGGCTGGTGCCCTCACTCCCAACCTGCAGCCCGCCTTACCGGATGTCATGGAAGCAGTGGGCTGCGCTGAGCACCCACCAGGCGTGTATAACGCTCCCCCCACAGAAATGCTGCCCCTGGATCTGTAGACTCACAATCCAGGGCCATTCACCAGGGCGGCTTTTCTGTCCCCCGATGATGCGGGGTGCCGGGGATGAGCTGGGTCTGTCGTATCCTGGCCGGATGCCACAGCCTGGGGAGAATGAGAAACGTCAGCCCCTTCTCTGACCCACTGGGCTTCACTGCCTTCCTGGAGTCAGGGAGAGAACCCAGCTGTTCTGGCACGGTTGCCAACCTGGCATTTTAGCTTTTATGGGCATAAAGAGCTAAAGCTGATTTTAAAATTTGCACTGACATCACTAAAGCCAACATAAAAAAATGCAATAACCCCATTAGAAATGATATGTCAGAGTAGCGCTGCACAGTGGGGACCAGTGGGGAAGGCTGGGGCATGAGCGGTATGCAGGATCAGGTCCCAGGGATGCCGGGTACAATGGCACATTGGTTGCACCCCGCCCGCCACGCAGAGCACGTGCCTAGCTCACAATCTCTCTGGACTTCTAGGCTAACTGAGGAGCCCGAGTTAGGGGGCAAGGCTGGGGAGGAAAGCATGTGGGGGGCTGGGTTCTAAACAAAACTTGTTCACAGACCGAGGAGGGTTTTGCAATCCTGGCAGCGAGGCCAATTCCGATCTAACACCACTGGTGGGGCTTTACCCGGCGTCTCCTTAACTGTCCCTGAGCTGGGATCCTTGAGCAACCTCCGTCCCAGCCCCACCGCTCCCAGCGGGTGTATCAGAGCCGGCTTCCTGTATCCTCGCCTGCAATTCTGCAACTGAAACTGAGATTCCCCCTTCACAGGGATTTCCCTAAAACCACCCTGAATTTCCCAACACCCCCACGGCTGTCAGCTAGTAACAGTGTTAGACCAGTTTAGCAAGCATCATGACACCCCCTACAGCCCACGGGATGTTGCCACCCCCCTTCCTGCTGCTGGATGACATCACAGCATCATGTGTGTGTGACATCAGAGCTTTCCGTGGGGTCACACGCAGGGAAAACACCAGACCAGGCGGGCGCCCCCTGGTGTATTGGCTGGAGGAGTGACTCGGCTCCATCCTGTGGCGCTGGCGGAAGGGCATGATTGGGAGATGGGCACCTGTGCCCCCCAGCACCTACCTGTTGCCCAGACACCCGTCACCCCAAAGAGGAGGAGCTCCAGCAGCCTCCACGCTGCCATTGCCTGCCCCCACCTGCCTGGGGGCCAGAGAGGCTTTGGTGGGGGCAGGCGGAGGAGTCAACTGCTGTGACATCACAGTACAGCTGGTGATGACATCACAGTGGTATTTAAAGGGGCATACACACACCACTCCCTCCCATGCTCTCAGCTCCCCCTTTGCTCTGCTCTCTTCCTTCATCCAGGGATCTAAGCTGCCCCCTAACTTTCCCTGGCCTGGCTCACACCCTGACCCCCCCCCCATGTTGAGAGGTGGTGGGGGAGGGGAGACGTTGATGGTGGGGCAATCCCCCTGAGGGGAGGCTGCTTGACTGACTTCACCCCAAATCCACAAGCACCCCTGGGCATCCCACACTTCCCCCACCAGTTCATCTATTTCACTCCCTTAGTAGGAAGACCCAGCGGGCCATCCTCACCTGTCCAAACGTGCCCTTTAAGGAGCTGCCAGCCCCATGTGGACACCTTCTTAGGCCGCATCCCCCTGGCTTTGGCTCTGCACCCCACATTGACCAGCGCTGCTGGGGAGATTTTCTTGCCAGATCAGACAAGGACTGATATCAAGAACCAAATTGTGCTCGTCTTGTCTGGGAAGCTCCTGCGTCTTCCTTCCCCATCTGGGCCTGTGATGCCAGACCCAGAGCATGCACTGGATCAACCCCAGCAGTGACTTCCCATCACTCTTTGTTTTCTGGTTTGCCTTTCTGAGCCACCATACTGAGGATTTTCCCACCTGAAAACAGCCCCTGCTGTTTTCTTGGTCTCATTTTTCTGATTTCTTATTCAGTTCCTAAGCTGGACAGGTTTCTGACTTTATGTGTCTGAAATTCTGGTGGATAAGGTCAAGGTTTTAAGCATTTTTCTCCTGTTCTTCCCAAAGTGAGGATTTATAAGCACTTTCACTTCAGAGGGGCAGGAAACGGGGACTGGGGTGTCAGGCAGGCATGGGTCATTTCACCCTGTGAGAATCCCAGCTTCCTGGCCAGTCATCAAGAAATTGTAAACCACGTGTCAACCCAGACCCAGGAACAAGGAAGTCGCCTTAACTCTTTCAATGGCGCTGTCTTGGCTGTAGGTTCCTGACCATGCCCCTTTGTTTCCTTCCTGAAGAGCTAAAGTTGATTTTAGCAGGGGGGACTGGGTGTTTCACTGACCAGCATAGGGAGAATTCCCTCTCCATTCAACGCCCTTACCCCAAAGTTGGGCATTAACTGTGAGTCTGGAGCAAGCAGAAAAGTTTGGGCCCTGGATTTCCTTTTCCCAGTCTCCCTGGCACTTTGCTGGGTGGTACCTGGAGCCCAGAACTGAAAAGTGTCAGTCAACAGGTATAGCCAAAGGGTCAGCTAAACCAAATGACCCAACTTGGTTAAATGTCTCATCTAAAGACAAAGCCGCCCAATTTGGAAAGGAGATCTCCATCCACCTCTGTCCAGGAGTGAATCTTCCCTCTGTACTTGATTGCCGCAGAGAACGAGGTTGGCTCCAGACACTTCCTGGTGGGAGGCTGAGATGGGCAGGACAGAAAACTGGTTGGGGTTGTGCTAGACATCTAATGGGTGGGCATGCCGCTTTCTCTTCCCAACAAGATGCCATGAAACATGTTCCTTCTGTGCTAGCTTCCTCTAAAGGCGAATTAAAATAAACCCAGACAGATGACTTTCCAATGCCCCAGCCAACATTATTCCCAGGGGAACCCCCAGCTCCACCACCAAGCCAATAAGAAATAAATAAACCAGAGAAACCAGTAAACACATGCGGACTTGGAAGGAATTCCTGGCTGAAGAGCACTAAGAGCGGCGACCGGTGAAGGCGCAGGGAAGCAGGCCACGAGTTTTGCTTGATAAATTGGGGTCCAAAGGGAGCAGATGGGGAAAAAAAGCCCTGCAAGAGGAGAATTCGCAAGACACGGCCCAAGAGCAGGACTGCTGAGGCCGCAGCCTGCAGGACTGTGACCGCAGGCCCCAGCTTGCCTGGGCAGGCCGGCATGCTCAGGATCTGGGAACTGGGGGATTGTGTGCAGGGGTTGGTGAGAAACAGTGGCTCAGGGTGTTAGCCAGGGAAAGGATCCGGCATAAGCCTCCACAGAAGAATTCACCCCAAGCTCTAGGACCTGGGTCAATGTGGGTGGTGGGGCTTCAATGAACTTGTCCCGCCAGAGCCCACAGGCGGGAAAGGTGGGGAGCCCTGAAGTATGTGGGTAACAGACACAATTTGAAACAACTGACCCACAGGGAGCATGGCTTTTTCCCCTCGCCTGTCAGGCTTTCATCTGTAGCTCAGTCCAGCCCACATCTGGTCAAACACACACTGCCATTCAAAGCTGATTTTTCAAACCCGCGACTGTTGGGCACCCCAGGGCCCCCATGTAAAGTACCCCAAGCAATTCACTGCCAAGTCATGCAGATGGCCAGACACAATGAACAAAGCCCCAAGTTGTCTTTTGGTAGGCCGTGCCACTCAGGCTGGAGATCTGAGGACAGCTTTGCCTGCTCCCTGCGGGTTCGACTGTCCCTCCTGCAGCCACATGGGCAAGAAGACAAAGACCAGGAGATCAGGCCGCGATATTCACAGTAGGGAAAGCAAATCCCAGAACAAGTGGCCAGGAGATTCAGGATGGTGACCTGTCACAGAGTGTGTGGCGGGTACCCAGGGTGGAGCCAGACCCCTGGGGAGCCGAGAGCCCCCAGCACCATCCCATGGACAGCTGTGGTGCCTGGGGGGCGACTGTGCCCTGGGACACTCACTCCCGGTACCGCCAGACACAGACCCACGCGTGGGTCACGGTCCCTTCTAATGGGGTCGCCAGGGCCGGGGTTAGACTTCCCGGGCCGGGCCTGGCTCTGAACCATGCCCGGGATAGCGGGAGGCGAGGGGTCGGGGAACTGTGCCGGGATGGGGGAGAAGGGAAAGTCGGGGGGGCTGCAGCCCCTCAGGCCGCCCAGGGCGCAGCGGAAGGGGGATTCTGCCAAGCGGGGCTGGGGCGCCCGAGGGCACCTCTGCGGCCTGGGCTGGGCTGCGAGGACGGGAGCAGCAAGGGGCAATTCCGCTGGGGCAATTCCCACGGGGGTGGAGCTCCTCGGGGGCGGGGGAATCCCAGCGAGGGAGCCGCGGCCCCGCCCCCGGAAAGCCCCGGCCCCGTTCAGGCAAACGAAACTCCGGGCAGCGGCGTCGCAGCCGCCTCGTCCCGCCGCCCCGCGGGCATGGCAGCGACCCTCCTGCCGCTCCTGGTCCTCCTGCTGCTGCCGCCCGCCCCGGGTAAGAGCCGCCGCCCCCGCCCCCGCCCCGGCCCCGGCCCCGCCGCTGCCCCCCGCCGCCGCCCCCTAACCGCCCGTGTCTCCCCCCGCAGCCTCGGGCAACGAGGGGGGCGCCGTCGGGGGCTGCCGGTGCAACAAGCGCAGGGAGCCTCCCCGAGACCTCAAGGTCCTCGCCCGCCAGGTGCTGGCCTCCAGGCCCTGCGGCAGCCAGCTGGTCAGGTACGGGACCCCCAGGGTCTCCCC
>ML682271.1:61815-81662 GCA_007922195.1 Podocnemis expansa
CCTAGGGTCTCCCCAGTCCCCCCATTGGTCTCTTGGTGCCCCTAGGGGTGCCCTCTGGCCCCCCACCAATCCCAGCCCCCTGGTGCCCCTAGGATCTCCTCAACCCATAGTCACCCCAGCCTGCGCCCACCCCACCCCCAGAAGAGGACAAAATTCTAAAAAAAATTCCAAATGCCTTTAGTTCCTGATATTGCTAATTCCAGCCTTAGACTGTCTCCCACAAATCTCCCCAGCCTGCCCCCAGCTCCCAGCCAGGCCTGCTCCTCCTCCCCCCAGGCAGTGCCCCCCACTCCCCCTGCCAGTCAGCCTAACCCCTAGTAATCCCCCAGCTAGTGCACCCACCCCAGATGGAAGTCAGTGAACCCCCAATGAGAGAGACCCTCTGGCCCCCCCCAGAGCCCACCAACCCCTGCTCTGGGACTAGGTCAGCACCTTCTGACCTGCATTAACCCCCCCACCCCCCAGTTTCCAGCTGCCAAAAGGGAGTTTCTGCGGGCTGAAAGGTACCGACTGGGTGATCCAGCTTCAGGAGGTGCTCAAAGGTGGGTATGACCCCCCACCCACCAACAGTTGGGGGCTGCTGGTCCTGTCTCTACAGAAAGTGGTTCCCACTATCAAGCTGCGATTTGGGGGGTGTTGGGTCCATGAGTGTCCTTTCTCTATCCCCCTGAATTTACAGGGTCCCCATTCACTGCTTCCCACTCTGGACTTGGGGGGCTGGGGCTGCCTCGGGGGTGGCTCTGACAAAGGGACAGGGGACCCCTGTGGGAAATGAGCTGGCCAGACTGGGAAGTTGGTGAAGAGGGGGGGCTGCACTTGGTGAGGCAGAGATGCCAGTGGGGTGTTGGGTTGGGGCACTGGGATGGGGGAGAAAGAGGGCTGCAGGGGGGGGGCTGATGTTGTTGGGGAACAGTGTGGGGCCCCCCTGACCTGACCAACGCAGTAACCTTGTGTGTCCTGCAGAAGCTGCCCTGCTGGGTGCCAGATGGGGGAAGAAAGGCAGCGGGCCAGCCTTGAACCCGCCTACCATCCCCCTGCCAGCCAATGGTCAGCCCCCCATGCTCAACTCAGCCCAATCCACGGCGCCCCAAGGACCCACAGAGGAACCCCCAGAGCCACAAAGACCCACAGAGGAACCCCCAGAGCCACAAAGACCCACAGATGGACCCCAGGAGCTGCATGAATCCACAGCTGGACCCGTGGCCCGACCGACAGAGCTCCACGGACCCCCAGAGAGAACTCTGGAGGCACATGGCCCCACAGCTCGACCCACAGATGGAGCCCTGACCACCTGTAAGAAGCTGGGACCCATGGGAGGGGTCTCCCTGGGGATGGGGAATTCTCCAGGGAAGGAGGGGGGTTCCCTTCGCTCCTTGTTGCTAACACCCCTTTTGTCTTGCAGCTGCTGTGGGGGGGCCCAGCCTGGCACCTCGGCAAGGGGAAGAGACAGGGGATGCAGCCCCCCCTGCACAGTCCAAGTCCTCCTCCATAGCTGTGCTGTCCCTGCTGGGCATCGCCCTGGTCCTGGTGGGGGCTGTGACCTACCTGGCGTGTCATGGGCACCGGATACCCTGGTGGAGGGGGGCCCAAAGGAGGGCCCCCCAGGAACCCTTCCCCCCACACGGAGACCAAGGTAAAGAGGACTGTGGGAGTGACTAGCTATTTACTCCTTGCTCTGCCCCCCATGGCTAGTCCTCCCCGTCTGTGCCCCACCAAGTTAATCTTTCTAGAACCCCCATCCCCACCTCTACCCAGTCGCAGACAGGATCACTCAACAAACGCTCTAGATCTGGGTGAGTGTTTCCCTGGAAAGAGGGGGGTTCTGCTCCCAATCTGTCCCCCTTCTGGTGGGGGGGTCCCTGTCCCATGCTGGCTTGGGGGTGTGTGCCTGGGTTGCTCTTAACACCCCTCCCCGGCTAGTCCCCCTTAGACAGTGCATCAAGCCTGGAGCAGTCAGCCCAAACCAGATTGAGCATTGACCCCCGACTCCACCGCGAGCTGGGGAGAGAACAACTATGGAGAGAGGGATCCAATCCCCCGCCCCCAGCTCCCAGCCAGATACTTTCACATCCTCTGCCTCCCGGCTGAGATTCCTGCCCCCGCAGTCTCGTGGAGAAGGAGGAAGCAGGCACCGAAAGGAAGTTGGGGGGGGGGCATTGCCAGTGGGGGCATGGCTGTTACTGCAAAGATTTGGCCACTTGTGCCAAACACTGGAGCCCCACAGGACCCGCACTGACTTCTGTCAGGTCAGTGTAGAGTTCTTGGCCCCCTAGGCTGGCAGCTGGTGGGGGGAAATCTCCTAGTATTGCCTAGCTTCTCTGATAGAAGCCGTGTCTCCCTGGGTCTCTTCCCACAGGACCTTCTGGGATCAGATCCACTCCCGCCCGCGCATTTCTGCCCTGCTGCCTTCCTGGCCCTCCAGGGCAGACTGTTGGGGCTGTGCTTCTTGGATGCTGCGACCCAGCTTGGGATGCTTAGCGGCTCAGACCCGTTCTCCTTCCTCTGGGGGGAGATCTGGAAGCTAGGCTGGCCCGGCCGGTTTATAGTGTGCTTGCTGCAATTTGGCTCCTACATAACTTGAGCCCAGTTCTGTTGGAGCATTCCTGGCAGGTGGACCAAATGGAAATGGAGGCAGGGTTTTGCTCTGCGGGGGAGAGGAAAAAACCAACCAACCAAACACACACCAAGGAGTCCTGTGGCGCTTAAAGACTAACAGATTTATTTTTTGCATGAGCTTTTGTGGGAGAAAATCCCACTTCATCAGATGCTTCAAAGATGGGGGAACTTACATCATCCGACGAAGTAGGATTTTCTCCCACGAAAGCTCACGTGAAAAATAAATGTTAGTCTTTAAGTGCCAGAGCACTCTTTGTTATTTTTGCTGGACTAGACTAGCATGGCTTTTTCTCTGGGGCCTGACTTCACCTATCCCGGATTGCTCCAGGCCATGTGCGGCCCCTCCACGTCCTTTTCTCACACCACCTGGGCTGATTCCACCCTCCACATCCCACACAGCCTGAGCCCCAGCCGCGTGCTCCCCACAGAGCTGCTCCTACCTCTCCTTCCACGATTTCCAGCCAGACCCACAGCTCCTCCAGGCCTTGCTCGCTGCTGGGAAACCTGCCTGTTTCCTGCCTGTGGAGAGGCACAGCTTACAACACGCCCCCTACTCCCAGCCTTTCCCCTAGGTACCTTGGAGCCATGTCCAAACGGCTCCATTTGCACTCGTCCAGCCACGTCACTGACGTATCACAACCAAGCTCGAGAAGGGCTGGTGCTCGGGGAGCCAGACCGGGCCAGGTATCACTGGGTCCTGGTTCCCTCACAGCATCCCACAGGAAGCTGACGGTGCCCTTTGTCCCTTCTGTCACCTTCTCTCCCTCCATGGTGCCCAGTGTGCCAGCCTTGCCCTCCTCCAGTTGGCTGGTATCGCCACTCAGCCCATCAGCTCCTCTGGTCTGTTCTCCATGGTGGTCAGTGCCCCCACCAGCTATAGGAGTTGGCAGGTGGGGCAGCTAGTGCCAGGACTCAGAGTTGCCATCCTTGCTTGGCAGACAGCTACAGTGTGTGCTCTAGATGTGGGGGGACCAGACGGACTGACCATCAAGGCACAGTTTCTTGCCCCCACTGGGGAATACAGGGGCTGTGACATGCTGTATCTTAGAGGTGATTTGTGTATCTTGTCCCCCTCACAGTGTATAAGGGGCCACAGCATACCACACAAGAGGCTTCCGTTGCACTCATGGCATCCTGAATGTTACCATCGCAGTGCTGAGTTCCCTGCAAGCTGCTGTGTCACGCCCCCAAACGTGTATCTCACGTGAAGAGAGGCAAGCAAATGAATCTGTTGGCCCATGCTCCGTAGAGGCAGGCATCCAGAAATGGACCAGCTTGAGCACCTGGGAGCATTCCGGTTCAAGAGGAAAAAATCCGGACCATTGTCAGATGCGGCCAATTACTTGACCATAGAGGGGAGTTGGCAAAAAGGGTTCAAAGAGGGATCTTTTTCTTAGGAACTTCCAAAGGGACAGCTGTGCCCACGTATCTGCACAACAGATACCATCATAGGTCCTAATCAAGCCTGCTACTCCATCAAAGGCTCATTTACCTGCTCATCTACTAACGTGGCCTATGCCATCATGTGCAAGAAATGCCCCAACACCTTATACATTGGACAAACAGGACGATCCCTGCACAAAAGAATAAATGAACACAGAGCTGATATCAGAAATTACAGAACAAAGAAACCAGTTGTTGAGCACTTCCATCTTTCTAAGTACTCGCTAAATGATTTGTTAACAACTGTCAAATGTGGCTGGGACATCAAGACTTCAAAGAGAAACAGCTGAACTTGAATTAACATGCAAGCTAAATTCTGTGAAAGTAGGACTTAATGGAGACTATAGGTTCTTTTCCCATTACAAAAGGTAATTTGACTTCAGGCTTCCCATGGTTTGAACCTAACAACTGCTCTGATTTGCTGTTACTGTATGGCCTGATCCTATGTTTTACACCCCCTTGCATTTATTTTCATTCCATTCTGTAAGTTCACCCATCTTCGAAGCATCTAAGTGGGATTTTCTCCCACGAAAGCTCATGCGAAAAATAAATGTTAGTTTTAAAGTGCCACATGACTCCTTTTTCTTAGGGTCTCCCCTAGAATCTGCCAACAAAATCTGTCCATAGGCAGGGCTGGCCCTCAACATTCTGGCACCTGAGGTGAGGAGCTCAAATGACACCCTCATGCCCCCTTGCTTGGGCCAAAACTTTGAAAGTTTTGTGAAACTTTTTCACAATTTTCTACATTGTGTCCTAGTGGCACCCGCCCCACCCCAGTCTGGCACCTGAGGCAGCTGCTTCAGTTCGCCTCATGGTAAGGCCAGCCCTGTCCACAGGGGTGTGGGAGTGAGACATTGACAAACTGAAAAACCCTTGAACTGTGAAAACCAACTGAGGTTGTGAGTTACTTATATTAATTTCCTGATTTGTAACAATCTGTTGCAGAATCACTTCCAAACTTGCACAATGGCCGTTCCCAGGGTTGTGTCTGGGATGGGAGGCGGGGGAGGTTTCTTGGAGGCTGATCATGTGAGCGGCTGGCTGGCAGTTTCCTTCAGGGCACCAGGGACCAGTTCCTCACAGGAGGCTGGCCAGAGGCCAATCCATGAATGGTGGTTCCCACAGCAGGGTGAATGGGAAGAAGGGTGCTATCTTAGATTTGGTATTGGTGAGCACGGAGGACCTCATAGGAGGGACAACCTTGGTTCGAGTAATTTCAAACTAAACAGAAGGATAAACAAAAATAGAGCTGTAACTAGGGTCTTTGACTCCAAAAGAGCTAACATTAAAAAATTCAGGGAATTTTGGTTGGGGAAGCGGACTCAACTGAAGAACTCTTGGTGGTGGAGGCTTGAAATTACTTCAGGCCCAAGTTGCAGGAACTCTCTGAAGCCTGAATCTGAAGGAAGGGGAAGAAATTCATAGGTAAAAGCTGTAGCCCAAGCTGGCTGAGCCAGCATCTCAGTCAGGTGATTAGGAGAAAGCAGAAAGCTTACAGGGAGTGGAAGACGGGAGGGACCAGCCAGGAAAGCTACCTCTTGGAGGTCAGAACATGTAGAGAGAAAGTGAGATAGGCCAAAAGTCAGGTAGACTTGGACCTTGAGAAAGGGAATTAAAACCAGGCGTAAGACATTCTGTGGCCATATAAATAGGAAGAAAACAAGAAGTGGGACCGCTAAGCACTGAGGATGGGGTGGAGGTTAAGGATAATCTAGGCATGGTCCGTTATCTAAACAGATACTTTGCCTCTTTTTAATGAGGTTAATGAAGATGTGGGAGATTGTGGTTGGGTGATTAATGAGGAATGAGGATCTGGAGGCAGAAATTCCCACATCCCAGGCAGAAGTCAAACTTGAACAGCTTAATGGCACTAAATCAGGGGCCCCAGCATTATCTCCATCCAAGAATATTAAAGGAAAAGGCACATGAAACTGCAAGCCTGTTACCAAGGATTTTTAATGAATCTGCAAACCCGGGGGTTGGACTGTCTGACTGGAGAATTGCAGACACAGTTCCTGTTTTCGAACCTAAGCTGGATAAACGTATGAAGGGATAGGATGATGGGACAGCCTTGTTTGACAGTTGAGTGATCTCTGACTGCTAGTGGTGAATACGCTGATGACCTATGAGGGGATGTTAGATGTGTGGGAGGGAGGCGGGGCTGGCTTCTGAGTTTGGTGTATTCTTTTTTGGGTGTCTGACTGGAAAATCTTGCCCACGTGCTCAGGGATTAGCTAGTCATTATATCTGAAGTCAAAGATCTGAGGACTTCACTAACTCAGTCATAGCTTAGAAGAGGTTTATTAGAAGGGTGGGTGGGTGCCTGAGGGTCTGTAGCCTTCCCAGTGCAGGAGGTCTGTCAACATGGTCATATTGGTCCTTAAAATCTATGAATCAGGGCCCAGCAGCAAGGGACTGGAGGACACAGCAACACACTGCTCCAGGCTGAGGGGATGTCACAGGGTGGAGTGATGGAGAGGGCGTGAATGGGTTTGTCAGCTGACAGAGTGAGGGCAAGATGCCAAGTGTTTCCTCCAGCCCCCTTTGCTGGCCAGCTCCCCCCTCTTCTGCCCCACAGAGCTTCCCACTTTTGGGCAACTAGGGTTCATCCCCTTTTATTTAACTTACACACACACACACACACACACACACACACACAATAGAAAAACAGCCCCCCTGCCTTCCCTCCCCTGACACGTCCAGAGCAAAGCGCTGAGGCTCCCGTGTCTCCCACATGGAATCAGGAGGGCACGGCCATGCGTGTTGGCGCCTGTTCCTAGTGACACAGGGAGCTGAAGGTCCTGTCCTACAGGATCCTGGCTCACATCACCAGCACCGGAGTGGAGATCCCTGCACCGAATGGCCCTGGCATGGTGCGGCCAGGCCCGTGGTCAGATCCGTGGTGGGGCAGGAGCGCCCCCTACTGCTCCAGCGTCTGCTCACAGGTGGCGGCCAGCTCACCCAGCTTGACCCGGGCGTAATCCACGCGGTTCAGGGCCAGCTGGCAGCCCTTGCGGGCCGAGTAGCTGGAGCCCTCGTGGGGCTGCCCTGTCGCCACCTGGGAGATGGAAGAAAGGGGGTGAGCCTGAGCAACCGCGCCATGGTGCCCCCCCTCGCTGGCCCCAGCCCCTCACCTGGGTGAGGTAGCGGATCTGGGCCGACAGCTCCGACTCCACCTTCTGCATGGAGGCGCTGAACTGGGCGGCCTGGCGCTCCAGCACCCGGTCGTTGGGCTTCTCCTTCGACAGCTCCAGGATCACGGTCCCTGCGGCCAGGGGGAGCATGGAGGAGGGAGGCACCCCAGAAACCTGCCCCTCTCCAACCCTGCGGGAGCCTCCTCCTGAACTGCCTGCGATGGGCCCTGCTCAGCGCCTGCCTCTGCCTCAGCCCCACGACTTTCCCCTCCGCCCCCTTCCTCCCTCAGGGCACCCCTGCATCTGCCCCCCGGGGTGCCCCTGAATCTGCCCCCTCCTCCCCGGGTACCCCCACATCCGTCCTCTCCTTCTGCCCTGGGGCACCCCCACATCTGCCCCTTCCTTCCTTCCCGCAGGGTACCCCTCAAGCTGCCCTCTTTCTCTCAGGGGCACCCCCACATCTGCCCCTTCCTTCCCCCGGGGTACCCCTCAAGCCGCCCTCACTTGCTCTCAGGGGCACCCCCACACCCGCCTACCGGCGCTCTGCAGCGAGGCGCCGATCTCGCGCTCCAGCTCCTCCAGCAGCCGCAGCCGCTCGTTGGCGACGCCGTAGGTGGCCATGGCCCCGCGGCCCGCGCGCCCGCCCCCCGCGCGCAGGCGCGGCAGAGCTTCGGCCCCGCCCCTTCCGGCCCCGCACTACAACTCCCGGCGACCCCCGCGCGGCGCACGTGACCCGGAAGGGATGGCGGGGGTGGGGCCGGAGCCCCCGCCCTGGCGGCGCCACGTGGGGCGGGAGCTGGAGCGGCGCGAGCGCGAGACGGGGGGGCTGCGGCGCCTGGTGGCGAGCCGTGAGCGGGGGGCGCCGCGGGGCGGGACCTGCCAGGACTGTCGCGACATGGGCCGAGTGTCCCTCCCGGCGGCGCTATCGCGACACACCCGCCGCATCCCGAGGTCACCTGCGGCCCCACAGCTCGAGGTGGCCTTTGAGGCGCGCCCCAAGTGACCTGCCAGCCTCGCTGCACCAGTGTCCGGGCAGGGAGGACGGGGCGGGTGCAGCCGGGCCTGGCTGCCCCCAGACCCGGACTGGGGGCCCTGCTCCCGCTCCACCCTGCCGCTGGTATCCCCCAGAGCTGGGCAGAGAACCCCGGAGTCCGGCCTCCGGTAACACCCCCCCTCCCCATGAGGTGTTCACTTCCAGTCTAGTTCAGCAGAACAAACAGGGAGCCCAGTGGCACTTTACAGGTTAAAGAATTTATTTACGGCATGAGCGTTTGTGGGAGGAAATCCCACTTTGTCAGATGTGTGGAAAGGAAGGTACAGTGTGTGGGGTGTAAACGTCCCTCCAGGGGAGGGTGGGGCAGAAGGTTAAGTCCCACTAATCCAGAGAGATGGATGGTTATTGAATTAACATGAGGATCCACCTTTGGCTGGATCTATATTTACACCCGATGTGCTATTTTTCTCCATTTCGCGCATCTGACAGCGGGATTATGTCCATGAATGCTCGTGGGAGAAATAAACTTGTTTGTCCTTAAGAGTCCCGGGACTCCCTTGTTTGTTTAGATGAGAAGCTGTTGCAGCGCCAGGATCTTGAGAAGTTGCTGGCCGAAAACCTGCGGTTGGATGCTGGGACTCAGGAATCCAGGTGGGGCAGCAGGGTCCCTGCCCACGCCCCCTGGCTACAGGTCAGGAATGAGGGGCACCCGCAGGGCTGGGGTGTCTGACCTCGCCCCTCTCTTTGTGCTCCCTAGAGCCCCCCTGGAGCTGGCGTCTCTGCGGCTGCAGCACGCGGTGGAGCTGGCGGAACTGCATGGGGCCAAGGAGGAGGTGAGCTGGGGGAGAGTGGCGTCTTGGCTAGGGGAGGCAGCATCCGTGACACGAACTCCACTCATTTGCTCCCTATAGCTGGCCCAGAACATCATCCACCTGAGCGATGCCCTGAAACGCAGCGAAGCCGAATGCCAGGAGCACCGTGCCCGGTGAGACCCTTGTGTAACCTCCCCAAGCCTGTTCTCTGCGCTCCCCCCACGAGGGTAGCCCCTAGTCTCTTCTCTGGGTGCCCCCATCTTCCTTCTCTGGTCCTCCAGTCCTCCCTTCATTCTCACCAGGGTTGCCTTCCCCCTGTCCACCCCGCCCCCCCAGCATTCTGAGCTGCTATGCATTACCCTCCAGGGTGGGGCGCTGTGCCCAGCAGCTGGCGGGGCTGGCCAGGCGCTGCGCAGTGCTGGAGGGGCAGCTGTGGGCGCAGGCCCAAGAGACTGAACAGCTGCGGACGGCACTGGGGGCAGCGCGGGAGCAGTTACACGCAGCAGAGCTTGCGCGGGACCAGCTGGAGGCCCACTGGGTTCAGGAGAAGAGGCTGGAGGCTGAGCGGATGAATGAGGTCAACGTCCGGGAGGAGAAGTGAGTGCCTCCTTGTGGTCCCTCCCAAGTGCCCCACAGGAACAGTCCCTCCCCACTTGCCCCACAGACAGAGCCACTGCACAGAGCTCCCAGTCTCCCCCATGTCCCCCACAGGCACAGCCCCTATCCTCCCTCCCTCCCTCAAGTGCTGACAGCCCTTTCTTCAGTCCACCCACTGTGCCATGGGGGGCTGAAATGAGGGGTGACCCCCCCAAGACTGAGCACTCCTGTCTATCCCCCCAGGTATCAGAACCAGGTGTTGCGGCTGCGTCAGAAGCTGCAGAGGCTACGGCTGCGAGTGGCGTCTGGGTAATAAACCTCACCCCAGCATGCTGCCCTCACTCTGCCCCTGTGAGCCCCGTTCCCCTGCGGTGATCCCCATCTCCAGGCCTTCCCTCAGATCCCAGGTTTCCTCTGTCCCCTGCAGCCTCCCCCTCACCAGGCCCAGCTGAACTTTGGGGTATGACACACAACCCTGCTTGGGGGGGAGAGGCTGGCTATGTGCACCCTAAAATAAACCCCCTTCCTTCACCCAGATCCCCTGTGCTGGGCGCTGAGCCGGTGACAAGTGAAAGTAGCTGTAATACGTCCTGTGAGGAGCTGGTGAGAAGGGAGGCAGGACTGGGTGGGCTGGAGGCTAGTGGGGTCCCCAGGCTCTGACAGTTTGTCTTGGTGCCCCCAGGCTTCGCTGGGCTCCGTCCCTAGGGGCAGCTCATCCCCCGTGAGAGGAGACAAGAGGCTGGGTGAGGGAGCAGGTAAGGGGGAAATTGGGGTGGGGGATGCCAGAGAGCGCCCTTGCCCTTGGGAGACCCCCCTGGCTGTCAGTCTCTCTGGGAGATGCCCATCCTCCCTTTGCCTTCTGCGGGGTTTTGACCCTAATTGTTTCCTCCATTTATTGTTCCAGATCCTGTCCCTGGACCCACGGCTGAGCCTGATGCAGGAGCCCCCTAAGTGGTGGCATCTGGGACCCTTGTTTTTGGGGGCAGGGGTGGCATGTCTGGCTGCAGGTAGTCCCTGTGGTGATCTGGCTGGGGCGCCCATCTCTCTGGAGCTGGGGAAAAAAACTTGGTCCTGAGATGCAAATGAGCTGTTGTGCTGATTTGAATGTGAATTGTGCTTATTTGCAAAATGGGTCCTTTGCCCCTTGAGTGGCCCTATGGCTATAGAGATAGGGCAAGAACAGCTCCCCTCCTGCATGGCTCTGAGACCATCTCTATGGCTGACTCTTTAGGCACCTTTCTTTGCTTAGTCCCCCCAGCCACAGAGGTGTGGCCCAGATGGGTGCCTGGGCAGCCCTATGACTGCTGGAGCTGTGCCCTAGCCATGGTCTCCGTGGCCACAAACGCCTAGCAGGGTTTTCCAAGACTTCCAATGTGGAGGCGTCAGCTAGAGTGCCACCTTGTCCCCCAGTTGTGTCTCTGGTTGCTGGGCTTTGGTCTAGGGGTTCCCCCCAAGGAGGGACCAGCAGGAATGTAAACCAGAGCATCCTGCTTAGACTGTAGGCACCAATCCCCCCTAGAGAGTGGGGAGGGCTACACCTTAGGCACCTTCTTGATGCCTAGTCCTAGAACAGCCTGGGACCTTGTGCTGGTCAGTGCTGGGCTTGAGTGGCCATTCTCTGCAGCTCCCTCCCAATAGTCCTCCAACCATGTCCCTGGAGAGACCTGGCACAGAGAAGCTGCTGGGGTGGACAGGGTCCCCAGATGGCCACATCTCTGCATCTTCCCCTCCTCGGATTGGCGTGGGGCAGCTCAAGCTGAACCCCTCAAGCAGATGAGTTGAACACAGGCTATTCCCATCCCAGGGGGCTATTTGCACAGGGCCCTGGCGTGAGAAGCCACCAACTCCCGTCTGGGTTATACACAGACCCCCTGCCAGGTGCTGTGCTATGCCTATTGACACCCCCCCCCCATAAATTCCACTCACAGCCAGCACCAGTTATTTTGTTTACTTGCTGCCATTGCTCACACATCTCCCCACCCCCATCACACATGGCCACAGCGAGACAACCACAGACACAAATAATCCCACCCCCCTGTGCTGTCTGCAGCCCCCAGCCTGGAAGGGGCACCAGGTCCTGACTCCAACCCTGCTCTGGGGAGTGGGAGGGAGGGCTTCCCAGGTTAAAACAGCTTTAAAAATCCATATACATATAAACAAATAAGTGAGGGGCGGGGCAGGGTGAGCGCCCCAGACCAGGGGAGAAGGTCCAGTGCTTTGGGAAGTGCAGCTGCAGGAGCCCCCCCCAGTGGGGGTTCCTCTTCCAGAGAGCAGCAGGGATGAGGTTAAAATCTTGGAGGGCAAGGGACCCCCCTGGTTCTCACATTAAAAGCTAGCCCCCTCCCTCACTGGGGGGAAAGGGGTTGAAAACATTGGACGCACGTAGTTAAAAATCCCCTCGCATCAGGGGCCAGGCCGCATTGCTGTAGCCAAGGGAGCCGTCCCCCTAGCAGAACCGGTCGTCATCCTTGTCGTCCTTGAGCCCCTTGAGTCGCAGACGGGCAAAATCCTCAAAGACAATGTCGTCATCCTGCCCATAGCTTGGAGGAAAGGGAATGTGGAGTCAGGTGTGGGGGGGTGCTCCCTGCCCCCCCACCTGCTGATGCCATAGTGCCCACAGAAGATCAGCTCTGTTTTTACTGTCTCTCCGTTCCTCCCCCCCTGCTTAGGAAATGTTCCAGGTGGATTAATAAGGGACCCCCACCCTGCTTCTGCAGAGGGGCTGAGTGACAAACTACCCAGACTCCCAAGCCCTGTGTATGGGGGAGAGAGTCAGAAAAGAAAGTCCCCCTCTTCCCTCTAGTAGGGGTAGGAACAGGACACACCCAGCCTCCACTGTGTCTCCAAGATGCTCTCTGTCTCTCCATCCCACAAGCAATGGAATATAGCTAACTAGTTCCTCCCTCCCCTTGGCCCCCAGAGCCTTGCATGGAGAAATTACAAACACCTCCCCCCAACCCTGGCGTCTCCCTGGGCACAGCTGAGCAGCTCCTTACTTGGTTTCAAATTCAATGAGGTTGGTGTCAATAGGCAAGTCTGTCTCTGGGAGAGCTGCGGAGAGAGGAAGAAAAGAGGGTTTTTAATGCCCCTGTACACCTGCTATCCCTTGCCCAGTGCTGAGATGCAGCCACCTCTAGCTGGTTACATGGCAGCTCTGACCCTTACCTGATTGAGGGCGTGTCACTGCAAACTGCTCGGCAGGCTTGGGATGCATGAGCACAAAGGGCAGCTCCACAGAGACGTCCCTATAGAAAGTGGGTGAAGGGGATGGTGAGCAGGGGGTAGGGAGAGCTGGGCTGGGAGATGGGTTGAGCAGACACTTACCCTCCCCGAGCCACGACCAGCTTCACCTTCACACGGTACGAGACAAGGATCCCCAGCACCTCCTTGTTGGCCCCCTCCTTGACTCTGAAACACAGCCTGTGGTCACAGTGTGCTTGCCTTGGGGTCAGGGCGGCGAGTTATGCAAGGACCCTCGCCTGGTGCTGAGACACAGGCACCTCTGGGGTGGGGCAGCTGGTTACAGGAGGACTGCTTGCCTGGTGCCGAGCTGCAGCCTGTTCTGGGGTGGCTGGTAATATGGGGACTACTATTTGCCACGTCCCAAGATGTGCCCTACTCTGGGGTGGGGCAGCTGGTTATACAGGGACCCCTCGCCCAATGCCAAGATGCGCCCTGCTGTGAGGTGGAGCAGTGGGTTATACAGGGACCCTTGCCCGATGCCAAGATGTGCCCTGCTCTGGCGTGGCCCCAGAGATTGGTCCCACCCAGGAGCCCCCAGCCCTGCTCACATGGTGCTGGAGGCCAGGTTGGTGTCCTCATGTTTGAGTTTCCCATCCAACGCCAGGCCCCGCTTCTCCCGGTTGTTGCTGAGCAGCGGCGTCAGGGTATAAACCTTGCAGAAGGTGGAGCTGGGCGACACCTGGTCACTGGCAGAGCAGGGATGGGGTGAGCAGGGCTCTCAGCCTGGGCACCCTAGCCAGGAATTACCCTGCTCCAAGCCCCCACTCTTCTCCTTAGCCAATCTGGGAACCCCCAAGCCCACCCTTGGGACTCCTCTGAGATATGGGGAGGGGAGCCAGGGTGGCAGGCGTGGGGGAGGTGGTGGTCCACCATTGCCAGGATTCATGCAATTTACCAGCAGGGCCATAACCATCTGAAGGGGAGGATGACAGAGTCGTGGTGTTGCACATCACAGATGTGCAACACGTCTGTCCCTGACACTGGTGCTCTGCTGGCCCATGTGTGTGGCCAGCCCCACAGCTGAGTAGGGACCAGGGAAGGCCTGAGTCCCAGGCTCTGTGGGGCAGGACCAGCCTGTGAGCCCCACACCAGAGCCAGCTCCAGGTGTGTGTGTGTGGGGGCCTTTGCCCTGCTCCCTGCTATATCCTTCTCTTGGCCGATGGGTAGGTTGGGAGAACCCCAGACTCCCCTGGGCCTGGGGATAGAGCTGGCCTGGCTGGGAAGGGTTTGGGAGGGAAAGGAAGCCAAAGTTGCTGGCCTGGGGTTGATTGGAAGCTGGAACTGGGAATGCTGTGTGTGCTTGTGGGGGGAACCTAACCATAGTATCAGGCCCCCGTTGGGCAGAGCCGGCTCTCCTTTGGCAGCCATTCTGGGGGTGGCGGGGGTGTCACTCACTCTTGCTCCATCTGGGCCACTGGACACTTGTACTGGGCCGTGCTGAAGAGGCAGATGTCCGCGTATTGCCGCACTGTGGGGGGAGGGGGCATCAGTGACCTGTGGGGCACAGCTCCCCTCAGTGTCCCCCCTCTGAGGATAACCCCCTGGGGCTCCCCAATCCCCCCTTACCCAGGACACACCTGAGATCTTGATCTTCTTGACACTCTTGCTGGAGTTGTTGGTGACGTGGACGTTGACGCTGATGGGCTCCCCATGGTAATAAAGCTGGGGGGGGACACAAAGGGGTTGATGCAGGCTTGTGCCACACGTGGGGGTGCCCCATCCCCACTGCCCCAAGTTTGACCCTGCTTCAAGGCCCCTTCCCACCCCTGTCCCTGAACCCCCACACTGATTCTTTCCCTAGACTGAAGCGCCCCACCCATCACCAGACCCCCCCCCCCCAACCCCAGCTATGCTCCAGCCCCCACCTCCTTGTCCAGCGAGGCCTCGAGATGCAGGGACCGCTCTGACATCAGGAAGTGCCGGGTGGTCTCAGCTGTGGGCTGGGGGCCGGGTTTCTCTGGAGCATACTGGACCTTTCGGATCACCAGCCGCACTGAGTTCCTGGAGAGGGAGAGGGAGTCAGGACCTGCCCGGACGCCTGGGTCCTCTCCATGGCTCTGGGAGGGGAGGGTTGGTGGGTTAGCACAGGGACGGGTGTCAGGGAGCCTGTGAGCCAGGACACCTGAGTTCTACCCCCAGCTCTGGCAGGAGGGTGGCATCTCGGGTCTGTGAGGTTAGCACAGCAGAGTTGGGAGGCAGGATGCCTGGGTTCTGTCCCTGGCTCTGAAGGGGCTGGTGGGTTAGAGTGGGATCTGGAGGCCAGGATTCCTGGGTTCTCTCCTTGGCTTGGGGAGCAGAGGGGGATTTTGGTGCCTGCACTGGGGGGGCTCCAGTACCTCTTGTGAATCTTTTCCTCCATAGATTTGGCACAGAAAGCTCGGATCTCAAAATCCACCCCGCAGGCCTGAAGGCAGAAAAGACACTGCCTCTTACTCCCCTAGCCCAGCCCTGGACCCCCTCAGCCCTGCCAGTGCTCCTCACTCCCATCCTGCAGCCCCTGCCAGCCTAGCCCTGGCCCCCACCCCCCACCCCCAGCTCGGCATGTATCCCTCACGCCCGTCCTGCAGTCCCAGCCATGGGTCCCCGCGCAGCCCTTTGGGTGCCCCTCACTCCTGTCCATACCTTGCCGGTGTCCTCGGGGCCGGGTTGCAGCGTCACTGAACATGGCAGGTTCTGGGGGATCTGAGGGATACAATGGATTAAAGAGGGACTGAGAGCCCCATCCCGCAGGTCCCCACCCCCCAGTTCCAGATCGGGGATAGGGAACCCTGTGGCCTCTGGGCAGCAGGGCTGACCCAGAACGTGGTGGCTATTGGTGAAGGGGAAGTTCGGAGCTGCCTCCATCAATGTGGGCAGGCAGGTGCTCAGTTTTGGGGGGGTGGGGGGAGGTGAGGCTCACCGTGAAGGAAAAGGGGTGGGCATTCGCCCCAAGTTTGCGCAGCAGCCTCTCCTGCAGGCGTGTGAGGGGCCGCTGCTCCTCAGGCAGGGGGGGCACAGCCTGGCAGGTGGCAGCAAAGAGGTCCTTGCGGAAGGAGAGACCCAGCACGTCCAGGTCCTCACGGCCATAGCGGAAGGCGCAGGTCAGCGTCACAAACACTGCGGGGAGAGGGAAAAAGTGAAGGGGGGCTCAGACAGCTCTGCCTCCAGCCCCAAGCTCTACCCTCAAAGCTGCCCAGCTCAGCATCATGCCGACCAGTGGGAGGAAAGACGTGGGCAATACCTGAGTGTCCGTTCCACTCTGGCAGTCAGTTTAGGGCACCCGGAGCTGGGGGTGCATCCAGGACTGTTTTGGTGAGGAGCCATCACTGGACCTGTCCTCCAGGAATTGAACCCTGTTGTGCTTTTGGGGCAAGAGCCCAGGCAAAGCTTCCATGTGCCCCTTGCACTGGCTGCCTGGGAGCGTCACAGGTGCCCTGGCTCTTGTCTTATGGGAAGGGGTGAAGGACAGACTCAGCTCCCAACCTGCCTCTTGGCCATGCTGAACACTCGCAGCCTCTGTCACCTCTCCTCATGAGCCAGCCCATCAAAAAGAACATTTTCCAGCTCCACCTTGTCTTGTGAGGTGAGGCGACCACACTTGCACGCAGCTCTGGATGCAGGGTGCCCCAGGGATTTACAAAGAGGTTCTGTGAGATCTGCCTTTTTTCTAACCCTTTTCCCATGGCTCCCAACAGCCGAGTAGTTTTGTGAGGGCTGCTGCCTGCCGAGTGGGTGTTTCCAGAGAACTGCCTACCATGACGCCAAGTCTTCCCTGGGCAGTACCAGCTACCCTAAACCCCCGCATTGTGTGTGTCCAGTTGGGCCTGTTTCCCCCAATTCGCCTCACTTTGTATAATCATCAGCATTGAATGTCAGCTGCCATTTTGTTGCCCACTCATGCAATTTGGTGACATCCCCTTTATGACTCTTCGTAGTCTGCTTTGGACTTAACTCTCCTGACTAGTTTTGTATCAAATGCAGACTTTTCCACCTCACTGATGAATGTATTGAGCTGTCCTAGTCCTAGTCCTGATCTCTGGGGACCCTGTTACCTAAATCTCTATTCTGCAAACTAACCATTTATTCCTGCCATTTGCTTCCCATCTTCTATCCAGTTACTGATCCAGGAAAGGCCCTTCCCTCTTATCCCACCTTGGCTTACTCTGCTTACGAGCCTCTCAGAAAATCCAAGTACCCTATATACACTGAATCCCCCTTGTCAATTTGTTTTCTGCCCCCCTCAAAGACTGGTGAGATGCAATTTCCCTTCACCAAAGCCACATTGATTCTTCCTCCACAAGTTGTATTGGGACTTGCGCAGAGGTGGCCACAGCAGAGGACCATAAAACCCTACCTGGGGTGGAGAGGCGGACAGGGAACTTGCGCTTTACCTTCTGGCACAATACAAGAGCCACTGTCACCCGCTGTGTCTGATAATGCTGTTCTTTGCTAGCATTTCAGCCAGTTTGCCTGGTGCTGAGGTTAGGCTTCATGGCTTGTAATTGCCAGGATAACCTCTGGGGGTTCTTTTTAAAGATCTGTGTCACATTAGCCCTTGGCCAGTCATCTGGGCTGGAAGCTGACTGAGGTGACAGGTTACCAGTTCTGCAGTTTCCTAGCCAAGTCCCTGCTTGCTGAACAGTATCAGCTGCCACTAGTCGTTGCATTTCTGTGATGCCTATTAGATAGACCAAGGGCAGCATTTTCCACCCTGCCTCATGACACTGTGTCCAGCACCTGTGACCCAGCCAGCAACACTCAGCAGTGCCCAGTCGGTCGCCTGCCTGTTTCTCAGCAGCACTCTGATGTCCGGTGGTTCCTTTAGCCACATGTGACGCAGGTTGGTGGGGGGGGGGAGGGGGCTCAGCCCCCCCCCCCCCCCCCCCCCCCCAAAAAAAAAAAAGGGGGGGGGGGGGTTTGGAATCCATGCCCCCCAGACAGTCCCATAGGGCAGGATTCCCCCAGCATTCCCCTCACCTTTCCGATCCTTCAGGTACTCAGGGTCCACCAGCACTACTCCATCTGCACAGGAACAAAAGGGGGGTGAGATTAGGGCAAGATGCACCCAAAAGCCAGCCCCCATAGCCACACCTGTCTTCCAAGCCAGCCCCCAGAGTGACCCACTACTGCCAGCCTCCCACCCCCAGAGCCATGCTCCGCTGTCAGCCCCCCAATCCTCACCCCAGAGCCACCCCTACCACCAGCCCTTCCCACAAGTCCCATCCTTACCCCAGCCCGCCCCCCCCCCCCCCATCCGCTCCCTAGCCCTGCCTTCCCCAACACACCGACAGGGTCCACCCGGTCCAGGTGATCCACAAAGTCCCGCTTGCCCAGGTAGACGGTGAGCTAGTGGGAGGAGAGCCAGACAGACATGAGGAGGGGAGACAGACAGATGTCCCCACCCACAGGGAACCAGTCCCTTTCATAACATGAGGGGAGGGCTGTGTTTCCCAACAAAGGGCTCCCCAGGTGCTGTCAGGGCACAGGCTGTCAGAGCCCCCCACTTCATCCCCCAGATGTCTCTTCCCCCCACGCTACCTGGGTCCCCAGCTGCTTCCTGAAGACCCGGATGCCCCTGGACACCTCGCAGCGAATCCTCTCCAACTCCAGTGGCTCCATCCCTCTGGCCCAGGCTGCACCCCCTGGTCCCCACCACCTGCTGCTCCTGCCACCTCTTTCCACTGCCAGCACCTGTTTATCCCTTGGCCTCCCTCCCCTACTATGCAGGGGGGACCCCAGGGAGGGGAGAAGCCAATCAGGAGGCGGGGGGGGGGGTAGGTGTGTGGAGACCCAATGTAAACAAACCTTCGCTGGCTGAAAGAGCCCAGCTCACAGGCCTCTCCCAGCCCCCCGGGATCCTGAGATGACTACCACAAGGACACAGAGAGCCCCTCTCCCATTGGATATAATCCCCTAACCCCTGGCCTGCCCCACAGGGCCACAGGCCCCAACTCCCCATTTTCCTTGTACAATCTCCAAGCCAAGCTGGGCGGCTGCCAGGCACTCCCTAGCATGTGCAAAGGCCCCAGAGGAGGGGGGCAGGAGCCCAGTGTCAGCACACAAGGGAGGAAACTGGGCGGGGGAGGATTCGCAACAGGAAACCAAATGGGACAGTGACTGTTGCACACAGAACCCAGGGCTGGGCTAGCAAGGGCTGTGGCTAGGGCTGAACTGGCAATGGCTGCGGGTGGGGAGTGAGAGGCACCGGCAGAGCTGGGGGGCCCAGAGCAGGACTGGAGGGGCTGTGGGTGAGGAGTGGGGGGCTCCAGTGCCATCACTCACCTTGCAGTTTGGACTCGATTTCTTGAAGACCCTGGGGAGAAGGGGGTAGAGGGGTCAGAACCAGCTGATGCAGGAAGCCCCAAACCAGAGCCCCTCCCAGGGCTGACCTTTGACCCTCTGGTAATGGTTTAACTTGGGGTGGGGGCCACACAGGGTGCCCAGGGCAGCCCAGGTGGGAGCCCCACCCACCAGCCCATGGGTCTGGTTCAAGCGTAGCTGGCTGTCATGGAAACAGGATCCAGGCCAGTTGCCCTGTTGTCACCGTGGTGATGGGAACAGCTGGTGGGGCGGGGAGCATGGCGCAGAGATCTGTGGGATCCTTACCTCCCTCTGACATGTAGTGGTTTGACCCAGATGGCCTATTGTGGGGCTAGAGATCAGATCTCACTTCCTCCAGCCATGACACCCCCTGCTCCTCCAAGGATCTTCAATCCCCCCAAATCCTAGACCCACCCCCAGTCATCCTACCCCACTCCTCCCAGAGGCTTCAGCCCTCAACTCCTCATTCAGCATAGCCCCTCACGCACTCCAGCTCCGGGGAGCAGTACAAACACGGGGACCCTCAGTATCTTTCCCCATGGGAGGGTCCCCATTTAGCTCCATTCGCACCCAGGGCAGCAGATGGGGGGTTGGATTCTGGAGAGGTGGACTTAGAGCCATCCGGCCCCCCCCATAGGTTGCTATAGAAATCAGCAGCTGGCCCCCCCTTACAGAAGGGTTGACCTTCAACCCCCAAGGCCCTCTCCT
>ML682271.1:82062-127638 GCA_007922195.1 Podocnemis expansa
CCTTCACCTGGCTGTGGGGGGAGGGGCGGGAAGCCGGACGCCTGGGTTCTCTGCCCAGCCACAGCAGACGGGGGGAGGTGGGAGCCCGGACGCCTGGGTTCCCTCTGGCGAGGAGGGGGGTCCCTGTGCCGCCCGCCCCGCCCCCAGCCCCGCACCTGGTGCCCGCCTTCTCCCCCATGGCGGCGGGGATGGGGGCGGCGCCGCTCCTAGGCTCGGGCCGGGCCGGAGGCGAACTGGGACCCAGCTGCGGACCCGAGGGAAGCCACCATGGCCAGCCCCGGCCAGATCACGTGGGGGGGAGGCGCAACCAATCAGGGCCCGCGCCGGGGAGGGAGCGGTCAGGGGCGGGCCGGGAAGGCACCGCGCATGCGTCCTTCCCCGCCCGGGCCCTACCGGCTGGGCCGGCCCCTGCTCTGCCCCGCCCCAGCCCCTGGAGGGATTCGGGCTTCCCGGCCGGCCCCGGAACCCAACGGTCCCGCATGGCGATTTCCAGCTACCCCGCTCCCAACATGGCCGTTTCCAGGCCCCTCACTGGGCAGGCCCCGGCGAGCGGTTTCCACGGTTACCACCGCAATGGCGGCGACTTCCCGCTTCCGGCCAGGCTCCTGGCGGATCCGGAAGTGCCGGGTCAGCCATCTTTGCTCAGGGCGGCCCCTCCGGCCCTCTTTCCCGCTCGCGCGGAGGAGTCTATTGGCGCCGGAGGGGCGGTCGCGGGTTGATGACGTAGCCAGAGCGCCGCGCGCTGGGGAGAAGCATGGCGGCGGCGGCGGGCCCGAGCTGCCCGGCGCGGCTGGTGGTGGAGGCGCTGGGCGGGGGGGTCCCGGCCCTGCCCGGCCTGGTGCGCGGCCTGCGGGACAGCGGGGCCGGGGGGCAGGTGAGTGCGGCCCTGGCTCCGCCTCTTGGGCCCCAGAGCTCGCCCCACCGGGGGGAATCTACCGCCCTCCCCTCCCCCTGGGGATCCACAGCCCCGCCCCCTCTCAGGCCCACTAGGTGCCGGCCTGGGGGTCACACAGCCCTGCCCCCACCCCACCGCACCCCCTTTCTGGGGGCTCCCACTGCATGCCCCCCCGGGGCACCGCGGCTCTGCCCCCTTGCCCCGGGCCAGTCCCTTTCCAGGGGCCCCCAGCACTCGCCCCTTCCACCCCGGCTCTCTCAGTCCCTGCCCCTTTCTCCAGGGCTCTCCCTTCCCCCGCAGGCCTCCCTCTCTGCCCAGGGGCCGTGCCCCCCACCCTGGGGCAGCGCCCCACCCCAGCCCTGTGGGGAAGGGCTGTGCAGTCCTAATCCTCTCGCTGTTTTCTTCCCCTTTTGTGTTCCTAGAACATGCCAGCCCTGGGGGGCCTGATCGGGATCACCAACGCCCGGCTGGGGTCCGTCAAGACGCGGTGAGTGGCACCCTTGCGCCCCCCGTGCCCTGCTGGCGTCTGAGCCATTTCCCCTCAGGGGCATGTGAGCTGACTCCCCCAGCACTGTGCAGCGGGGGTCCCCTCACTCTCTCTCTGGTTTCCCTTATCGGGAGCACTGGGGTCCCCAAGCCACCCCATACGGAGCTCCTGGGACCCTCTTCCCAGACTTTCTTTATAGAGGCAGGAACCCCAGGGGTCTTCTCCACCCACTTTCCTGAGATGGGCTGTCATGGGGTTTATGGACTCCTCCAGCTAACTTCCCTGTGCTTCTCCTGCTCCCCCAGGTTCGAGGGGCTCTGCCTGCTGTCTCTGCTGGTGAACGAGAGCCCCACAGAGCCCTTCCAGCAGCACTGCCTGGCCTGGCTGCGGAGCTTACAGCATCTGCTCCAGGTGAGTGGGGGGGCCCTGAGGAGTGGAGTTGGGGTGAGGACAGGGCACATAGTGGTTCGGGGGGGGCTGTGAGTGAGTTAATGGAGGGGCGCTGGGGGAAGAGGAGTTGGTGGCAGTGAGAGAGGATGGAGGGCAAAAGGGTGATGTGAAATAAATGTTGGGGCTGAGGGCAAGGTGGGGAGGAGGGTGGAAACCAGAGGTGTGGGGCATGGCGTGCAGGAGCACAGGGGCAGCCGTGGGGCAGGGAGGGGTGAACAGTGGAGAATGTGGCGCACAGGGGCAGACATGGGGCAGGGAGGAAGTGCTCTAGGCTGGGCTGATTCATGTTTCCTCTCCAGTCCCAGGACCCTGCTCCCACCGTGGCACTGGGGGCATCTGTGCTGCAGGACCTTCTGTGCTACTCCTGTCAGCTGCCGGAGCTGGCACGGGACATCGGCACCAACCACATCCCCGGCCTCCTCACGTCCCTGCTGGCCCTCAAAGCCGAGGTGAGTGTGAAGAGCCAGTGGGTGCCGCCCTGGGGCTGGGCCACAGCCACACTCCCTGGCGAGGCCCTGTCTGACATCCGCATCTCTGCTCTCTCCCCAGTGCCAGCTCTCGGCTCTGGAGGGTATCAAGGCCTGCATGACTTTTTATCCCCGTGCCTGTGGTTCCTTGCGGGTAAGTCTGGCTCCCTGCCCTGTGAAGAGAGGGGGAATGAATCCCGAGTGCAGGGGCTGGCCACTCAGCTCTTCTCTCCCCCTACCTCCAGGGCAAGCTAGCTGCTTATTTCCTGTCCCGAGTGGATGCTGATTCACCTCAACTGCAGCAGGTATGGGGGGGAACTGGCCCAAGGGATGCTGGGAATGCCCCTTCCTGCCCATCAGCTTGGCCAGCCCTCCATCCATCAGATCTGTGGTGTTACCGCTGTCTGTCTGCGGTGGGGAGCTGAGGCCTTGGGGATTGTCGCACAGTGGGAGGTGGGAGCAGGGCAAAGATGGGGGGGGCTGATGGGGAGCGTGGGGGTTGGCCGGTGGGGGTTACCCTGGGCATGGGGAGCTCTGACACTGTCTCCCCCACCACCAGCTGGCCTGCGAATGCTACGCGTTGCTGCCCTCTCTGGGTGCCGGCTTCACCCAGGGGCTGAAGCACAGGGAATGCTGGGAGCAGCAGCTCCACGCCTTGCTGGCTACGCTGCATGGCCTGCTGGGGAACCTCTTCGAGGGCGCCGAGACCGGTAAGGGGGGGATCACTGCCACTCCTGGGGCAGGGGCTGGTGGAGCCATGGTCTCTTGAGGGAGGAAGGTGCCAGGCTGCCTAAAGGGGTGGGACCGTGGCCTCCTGCCCAGCCCCGTGGGTGGGGAAAGCCCAGGCCCCTCTGCTGGTGCTGACCACGCTTTGCTGCCCTGCCGCAGACCCCCTGCCGTATGAGGGCCCTGGTGTGGAGCTGCTGCTGCCGGCACCACCAGATGGTGAGAGTGGCTTTGTCCTCAACCTCCACAACCGCTTCTCTGGGCTGGCCAAGTGCCTGCAACTCATGCTCAGGTATGCGTGGGTGAGGGGGTCACCAGGGGCTCCAGGGTGAAAGCTCTTAGAATGGGGGGGGGTGGTCCACGAAGGGTCCTGGGTTTGGAGGCAAGGGGGTGAGTCAGTGGCAACATGCTCCTTAGCTGAAAGTCTGGCATAACAAAGCAGGGCTCTTGGGCTGGAGCTGGTGGACGGCTCCTTTGGGGAAGGGGATCGGGGGCTCCCTACACGGTTCTGGCACCCTTGGTGCAGGGTCCTTGGAGAAGGAATCTCAACCACAGCCCCTTGCTGGCTGGCACTGGGGCCATCCTAGGTTCCAGCCTCCAGCAGCAGGGCTGTCCTTGACTGTGCTGTGAGAGCACAGCGCCCCTGCAAGACATTGCCCACGTGCGGTAGCGGGAGGGGTGGGTGCTGACCTAAAGGACTCCCCCCATGTGTTTCTAGCCCCCCCCCCGGTCTTTCCCATTGCAGCAGCGAGTTCGTGGCTCCAGTGACGGTTCCGGTCCAGGACGTCCTGGACCTTGTCTGCCGAGCTCTGAACATCTCCAGCAAGAACATTGTGAGTGGGGGGAGGGCACGTATCCCCGCCCCCAAGCTGGGCTTTCTGGGTGTGGGGGAGTCCAGGGGCAGGTGGGTTCACGCCCTTCTCCCAAGGTACTGCCTCACTCCCTTTGCTGGGGAGGGGGACTGGATCCTGTCTCCCCCACCCCTGTATCTCTGACACCTCCCCCCAACCCCCAGAGCTGGTTTGGTGACGGTCCCCTGAAGATGCTGCTGCTGCCGTCCATACATCTGCAGACCCTGGATGTGCTCTCGGCCCTGATCCTGGCGTGAGTTGCTGGCAGGATGGGGGGAGGCTCACTGAGCTAACTTCTCCCCTTACATGTGGGACAGGTCTGGTGACGTATGGGTGGCATGGGGAGTCCCTGGAGCAATGTGGCTGTGGGGGGCACTCAGGCTACTTGGTGCTGGGGCTGTGGGTTATTATGGGGTCTCTGGCTCACCGTGCTGATCCCTCTCCCCCCAGGTGTGGGGCACAGCTGGCACGCTGGGGCAGCCTTCTGGGCCGGCTATTCCCCCAGGTGCTGGCCACTTGGAATGGCTCCAGGGAGTCGGTGCTGCCGGGCCAGGAGAAACCCTACAGGTCAGTGGGGTGCCATGGGGGGTGGGGCTGGGGGTCCCACCCTCCTACTGTGCCGTCACCTCCCTTCTCTCTGCAGCTCTGTGCGCACTCGGCTGTACCAGGTGTTGGAGCTGTGGGTACAGGTGGGAGGGGCTGGTGCAGGGGTGCTGCAGGGCCCCCCCCACCGCAGTGAGGCGCTTCTGGGCCACCTGCTGAATGACATCAACCCCCCTACGGACAGCGTCAAGGTGAGCCCCCCAGAGCTCTCCTGCCTGCACCCCTCCTGAGACCCAAGTGACACCGTTCCCCGTTAGTTGTCCCCCACAAGAGTCCTGGGGCACTGCTCTTGGCACTAACCCCTCCTGTCTTTCCCAGCTGAAAGTGGGGCGCCCTGCCTCAGAGGGGAAACCCAGTGCCCCCAAGAAGCCAAAGCTGTCAGAGGGGTGCGATGCCCCCTTTCTGCACCGCAAGCAGGATCCCATGGCCAACAGTGATGTCTGTAAAGCGGCTCTGCAAGGTATGGGGATCCCCCTTCAGCAAGTGCGCTCTCCTGGGGAGGGGGAGATGTGGTCAGCCCTGGGGGCGGGAGGGGGCACGGTTGTTGTGGGAGGGGCTCTCAACTTGACTTGTGTCCTGTCCCCACTCACATCTCTGCACACAGCTCAGGCGGGTTCATGGGGTGGGGGACTGGATCAAACTGGATCATGGTGCTCATCCCTCACCCTGTTGAACCCTTCTCCTCTCCCCGCAGCAATGAGCCAGGCCATCCTGGTGGGAGGCAGCCTGATAAAGGAGGAAACCCACAGGGTGAGTGGGGTAGGGCCATGGCAGGGTTGGGGTGCAGGGCAGTGGGACTGGAAGAGGGGGAGGTGGGGGTTGGGTAAAGGATGGTGGAGGAGGAAGATGGGGGTTTCAGGGTATAGGGCGGTAGAGAAAGAAGATAGATTTGGGGAGCCAGGGTGATAGGGAAGATGATGGAGGTGGGTGGGGAGCAGGATGGGGGGGGTCACTGTTCCCACTAAGGAGTGCATGTGTGTGCGTGCGCACAGGTCGTGAAACCTGCGCACACAACAAAATAAAGCGCACATAAAAAAATTCCATAGTGTTAATATTGGTGCTCACAAAGAAATGTTTTTGTGCACACAAAGAAATTGTTTGCACGCACAGTCTACAAGTAATTAGAGGGAACATTGGGGTGGGTTCAGGGAGATGTGAGAGAAGATGGGGGAATATGGAGTGCAGGGCAACAGAGACAGCAGGGCAGGGGTTTTGGGTGGCCCAGGTGTGGGGTGCCATGTCTCTAACCCCCTTTTTCTTTCCCCTAGAGGCTACAGGAGCTGGTGGTGCCACTGCTGCTGCGGCTGGCGCAGGGTGAGGTGCCTGCAGGCAGCCCCTACGCCCGCCCAGCCTGCCGCCGCCACCTCTACCGCTTGTTACTGGCCCTGCTGTTGGCCCCTGCGCCCACCTGCCCCCCGCCCCTGCACTGTGCGCTTCGGGCCTTCACCCTGGGCAAGCGGGACCCCAGCCTGCAGGTGAGACCCCCCCCCACCAACTCCAGCTGGACACCCCCAGCTGTTCCTCACTGGCTCCAGCCCCCTGTCTCTCTTGCCTTCTCAGGTGTCATCCTTCTGCACTGAAGCTCTGGTGATCTGCAGTGCCCTGGCTCGCCCCCGTGTGCCATCCCTACAGCTGCCCCTGCCTGGGCCTGCCCCCTCCACTGGCCCTGCGCCCCCGGAGCTGGCAGCCACCTCCCCTTTCCGTCAGGCCCTGCCTCCTGCCCGCCCCCCAGCTGCCAACCACCTGGGGCTGGCACCGCCTCGGCTGCCCTCCACCACTGCTGTGCACGGCTTGGCCCCAGCGGAGGAGTGTACCGAGGGGGGTGAGAGCCGGCTGCCAGCCCCTCCCTCACCTGGGGGCACAGAGGAGGGGGGGCCAGGGCCTGGGGGCAAGGCCCGGCGTCCTGTCTACGTGCACTACGAGAAGGAGGAGGAGTCAGATGTGGAGATCTCTCTGGAAAGCGACTCTGACGACAGTGTGGTGATCGTCCCCAAAGGGCTGCTGTCCAGGCCCCCTCCTCCCCCCCCTCCGCCCCCTCCACCTGCTCCCCCTTCTCCACCTCCCACTGAGCCCCCTGAGGAGGCACCCCCACCCCCCACCAGTGAGGTGGCCCCTGGTCTGGGCGAGGAGGAGCCAGCAGTGATCAACATCAACAGCAGCGAGGAGGAGGAAGAGGAGGAGGAGGAGGAGGACTTTGCGGAGGAAGATGAGGAAGAAGATGAGGAGGAGGAGGAGGAAGAGGAGTACTATGATGAGGAGGAGGACTTTGAGGAGGAGGAATTCGAGGAGGAGGAAGAGGAAGAAGAGTACGAGGAGGAGGAAGGCCTGTCGGAGGAGGAAGGCCTGTCAGAGGAGGAGGGGGCCCTGTCGGAGGAAGAGAGGCCAGCACCTGGCCCGGAGGAGGTGCCACCCGTGCTTGGTGAGCCAGAGGACCTCATCATGGAGGTAGAGGAGAGCCAGGCGCCTGAGCCGCCTGCCCTTGAAGAAGAGGAGGAGGAGGAGGAAGAGGTAGTGGTGATGAAGACTAGCCCCCCACCAGTCCCCCAGCTGCCACCGGAGGAGGAGGAGGAGGAGGAGGAGGAAGAGGAGCCACCACCAGCCCCATCTAGCCCACTCATGCAGGCCAGCCCTCTCCAGGCCCCGTCTCCCATCCAGGAGGAGATGGGGGCGGAGCCGCCGCCACCACCGCTGGCCTCGTCCCCCTTCCCAGAGGAGCAGCCCCCCCAGGAAGAGGAAGGGGCACCCCCTGCTGGGGAGCAGGAGGCTGGCACTGAAGAGGAGCCCCACACCAGCGACCTTTCAGAGGAGCAGGGAGAGGCTGTGAAGGGAGAGGTGAGGGGGGTAGAGCCCACAGGGGGGCAAAGGAGGCCTTGGGGGAGGGCAAATGGGAGGGAGCTGGGGGGCATGACTCCCCACAGAGGGACAGGGTGAGGTGTGGGGCAGAGGACACGCAGCCATTCCTGGGGAATGGGGCTCTCAGCTGACCCTCCTCTCCCCCCAGGTGGAGGCAGACGAGACGGCGACCATGCTAGCAGACTTCATCGATTGCCCGCCTGATGATGACAAGGGGCCCCCTGAACCCAGCTCCTAGGGGAGCCCCCCACCCTCACTTTTTATTGGATGGTTCAATAAACACCCCGTATCCCCAGGCTGTAGAGTCTGTGTAGGGAGGGGGGCGGGGGTCCGTCCTGGTGGATGCGACCACTGAGGTTGACGGGAGATGACGCGATGGTCAGGTCGAGGCAGCTGTGCCCACATTCCCAATGATCCCCAGTCTTGGACGCCCCGTTTCCGTTCAGCGATTGCAAGTTTGAAAGGAGTTTTCCCCACTCTGGTGCCGCCCAGGGCTGTCCAGCCGTGGGGCCCAGCCACATGGTTTTGGGGGTGTCAGCGGCATTGTTCCTAGAGAGCCAGGCCCTCTGACCTTGCCCTGTCCCACCCCAAAGATGCTCCAAGAGCAGGGGGCTGGGACGGGTCTTGCCCTGTCACCCCGGTGCCCTAGGGGTGGCGCTTGAGGGTCCCTAGTGATATAGGAGGTCTGATCCCCTGGGAGTTAGGGATCATGGTGTGGGCCTGTATGGGATGCTTTGGGAGCCCCTCTCCACCAGACCATGTCCCCCACAGGGAGCTAGAGGTGAGTCCCAGCCGACTGGGGAGGTGGGAGAGGGGCTCAGCTGGCACGTTTCCTTCCAGCTCTCAGATGGGGGGTGTGGATGAATCAAAAGTTACAGCAACAACTCCTGGCGGGCCCTGGGCTCTGCACCCCCACGCTCCCCCTCTGCTGGCTGTTAGCCACCTCCCCTGACATCTGCTTCCCCCTGCTGTGGTTTGTCCCTGATCGGGGCCCTATGGGAGGGGGTCTTGGCTCCAGGCCATGGCGTGTGTGGGGCTGGGGAAGACCCCCACCCAATGGTCATGAGCTTGAGCCCATCACCGACATATGTAAGTAATAGGGAAACGGGCATGCCCAGTGCTCAAAAAACCCCAGGAACATTTTGACTTTGTCCTTGAGGGCAAGGAGAGTGTGGGGTGTGTACGTTTTAGGGATGACCCAGGCGCTGGGGCGGTCAGTAGGATGGGGGGTCCTGGGATGAGGTTTCAGGATGTGGCAAGGGGGCAAGATAGGTGTTTAGGGAGAAGTTGGTTGTTGAATTTAGAGGTATTTGTGCAACTTTCTATTCCTGTGATGTTCCCCACCTGCTGTCTGGTCCGGTGTGCCGTTTTGCCTTCCCAGACACCCTCTCCTGGGGTCTGGCTTACCCGCTTTGCTGGGAAAACCCCACACCTGGGTCAGCCCACATCAGCCTCCTGCATATAGTCAGCCCCAGGCAGTTCAAGGGTATGCACTAGCACTCACCCCAGCGAGCACTCCCAGTCCCCAGACGTCATCCCAAGAGCCTCCGTCTTACAGGGAGTGGGACTCTTCCTGGTCACTTGCAAGCTCATTTACTTTGGTCTGCTGGTTTTAACTGATATCCCTTAACTTGTGCTCTAAGTCAGTTGTCCACACTTTCACTCTCCTATCACAGTCCACACGGCTTCAGATAAAATGTTCATAAGTTTATTGATCAAAACATGTTTTGAAGTGAGTATAGAGCAAATCACTGCACAGTCAAGTCAGTTACTGCCAAGTAAGAGGAAATGCATTCTAAGCTAAAGTTCACTCTTGCAGCCCATGTCCAACTTACCCATGTGCTCTGGCTACTGATGGTTTTGCAGCTGGGTCCTGGCCATGTGGGTAGTCCAAGTCCTGAAAGTTACTTGCAAGATGGAGATCTTGGCACCCAAAAGGCCCTGACCAGTTTAGAGTGTCTTTTTATAAACACCCCCCACCGGCACAGGTAACCGGATGCCTGGATTCTCCCCGGCTCTGTGAGGGACGTGCGACTGGGAACCAGGGCTCCAGGGTCTCTACCCGGCTCTAGAAGGGGAATAGGGTCCGAGGGGCAGAACAGGGGGGTGGGAGGAACGAGGACTCCTGGGTTCTCTCCCTGGCTCATGGAAGGGGCTGGGGGGCTGAATAAGGACACCATTGTGGGTTTGCAAATCCCACCTCCACCCCTCATCCCAATATCCCTGCCCCATCCCAGCAGGAGGACCGGCTCTCCATGGGGCAGAGGACCACTGGGCTCCCCCATGAAGGATGGGCTCTGACCTGGCTCTCTCTCCCCAGTGGAGATGGTGCGGAACGACCCCCAGAACATTCCAGAAGGGCCCCGGGTGGCTCCCTGAGTCCCCCAATGTCTCTGTCCTCCCCCGGTCACTGATACCCTGCAGGTTCTCCCTTCCCCCATCATCATCATTTTTCCACCCCCGGCCCCATCCTGGGGTCACCGGGCCCAGATCGCCAGGACTCCAGCCTGCTTACCATGGCTGCTGCTGCTCAGCCAAAAAGCTAGGCTCAATGGCACAGGCCGGCTCTAGCAGGATTTTGATGGGTTTCTTTGAGGGGGGCTGCTGCCTAGGCCACTGGTTCCCCATATTTTCTCAGCCCTGGCACACCCTGCTACTTTTAATTAATTTGAGGCACACCACCGTATAGTTTGCAAATAAAACCATGAATATTCATGAGCCAAGGAACCAATCCAGAACTCTTTCAGCAGGTTTTCAAACATTTTGAGGCACACTGGTTGAGAACCGCTGGCCTCGGCGATGGCAGGAGACTGGCTGGAGGACTCGGCCCGGGTCATTCCCCCCAGAGCCACGTGAGCTGCCCCTGACCCCACAACTCCCTGCTCCTGCCAGTCACGTGACTCTGCGCTCGGCTGTGCCGCCCGGCCCGATCATGTGACGCTGCCCGAAGCCACGTGACTCTGGCTCAGCGCCGGGCTCGGGCCCCCGTTAGCCCCGCCTCCACATCTAGCTGCTTGGACTGTACCACTTGCTCTAGGAGAGGGGGTGTTTAATTACCTCCTATCACTACCCACCTCCCCCTTCCTGTGGCAGGTTGGAACTGTCCTGGGGCCGCTCCACCAATGGGAAGGCGAGGCCGGGAGAGGCTGCGGGCGATTCCATTGGTACCGCAGGGGGAAGCACGGCAGCCCCCCCCTCTTTTCCTTGAGGAGTGCCTCAACCCTGTCACCTGACTCCTCCCTCCCCAGCCGCAGCGGGCCGGTTTGGTTCATTCTCCTGCGTCGGCGGGGCCCGCAGGAGCGTGAGGAGGGGTGTCCGCGCCGCCATGGCTTCCTTGCTGTGCTGCGGGCCCAAGCTGGCCGCCTGCGGCATCGTGCTCAGCGCCTGGGGTGTCATCATGCTGGTGAGTGGGTCGGGGCTGGTCGAAGGGGGTGAGGAGGGGTCGGCTGCCAGGGCGGGGGGGCACCTCCAACTTCCCCTCTGGCGCTGCCCCGCCGTCGGCTGGAAAGGGTGACGGGGCGGCTGTGTCACCGGCGGCGGCTGCTGCTGCTGGGGTGGAGCATGGGCGGGCCCCATCCCCCGCCTCGCTGCCGGGAAGGTCACCTACTCCGGGCCGGTCCCAGCCGAGCCGGGGCCGGTCCTGCCCGCACCCGGCTGGGCGCGTGGGGTGGTTTAGGCTCCTGGTGTTGTGTAAACAGGGGCCTGGAGCCTGATTCGGGGCGGGGCGGGGCTGCAGCCAACCGCAGGCTTGGGGCTTGGATGCCGGGGGGGTGCATGGGGGGCAGTGGGGGTGTTTCCCCCGCTCACTTCCCCCGGCTCTGGCCTGTCTCTCTAGATCCTGCTGGGAATCTTTTTCAATGTGCACTCAGCTGTTCTCATTGAAGATGTGCCCTTCACAGAGGAAGATTTCCACAAGTAAGCGCTGCCCCACAGGGCATTTCCCTCTCTGATCCCAGGAGTGTCGTTTCCTCAGTCAGAGGTCTGGGCCCCAATCCCGAGTCGGGGCCCTGGACTCCTGCCACGGCCAGGGATGGAGCAGGGCAAGGCAGCGGCTGCTGCGGGCAGCTCAGCCCTGGATACCCAGCTGGGACAGGCAGGGGTTGCGCTGGCCACTCGGGGCATGTGCCCCCCGTGTCGCTCCAGTGACAGCCTTGCCTGATCCAGCCCCACACTGGGGACTGCCTGGTTTGGGGGGAATGGGGTAGGGGCGTCTTTCCTTCTTGGGGCATCGGCCCCAATCTGGCCCCACAGTGGACCCTCAGGAGGGCAGGGAACTGTATTGGTGCTTGAGGGGGCAGCACCAGCTCTGATCTCGTTCCCCCGCAGGCACTGCTTTGCCGGGGAGGGGGTGGGGAATGGGGTGTTTCCTGTCGGGGGAGTCGGCACCAGCTCTGGGACTGACCCTTCCGTCCCTCTCCACAGCACTCAAGGCCCAGAGAAGATCTATCGTCTCTATGAACAAGTCAGCTACAATTGCTTCATTGCGGCTGGTCTCTATCTGCTGCTGGGTGGCTTCTCCCTCTGCCAGGTCCGGCTCAACAAGCGCAAGGAGTACATGGTCCGCTAGGGCCCCCCAGGACCTGCCAGCCCCTCTATTTATTACAGCTCCCCCCCCTTCCTTCTGGAGTCAGCTGGGTTCCATGGATCCTCCCCCTTGTTTGAGGCAGGAGGCCGCTCAGAGGGCTGTGTGGGGTGGGGGCGTCTCTGGTTGTGTTAGCCTGCTTAGTGGCCGATGTGGGGGTCTCCCCACTACTGGCCCTGTGGGGAGTGGGTGCTGGTGAGCGGAGGGTCACGTTCTCCACCCATCCCAGCTGGAAATCCACCCGTTGTTTCTGAATTCACCTTAAGGCCCACCTTCAGTTATGTTGTCCCCCCGTCCCCCCATGGATGCTGGGGAAGGGGTCTCAGGGTGGGTATTGGATGGGGGGAAGGTTGGGTTTGGTCCCCCCATTGTAACTCCTCCCCCCATTTTCCAGGGGGCTCCTGGCTCTCTGTGGGTTTGTGTCCACTGTGGCATTGTCTCCTGTGCAATAAACTGTGTGGATCCCTCCCTGGCTGCTTTTCTTTGGGGGGTGCGATGGTCTGAGAGGGGGTGTCACGACGGGAGGGTGGGGGGAGGCGTGGCGGCCCAGAGCCCCGGGAGCCGGCCTCGGCCGGAGCCCTGAAGGGGTTAAGACGATAGAGCTGCAGGTCCTCCAGCGCCCTAGAGAGGAGCCGAGGCGTTCCTTCGGGGGGCGGCCGCTCCGCGCGGCGTGCCCCGCCTCCGCCGGGCCAGAGGGAACCAGCGAGACGGCGGGCAGGAGCTTCCGCTCGGCACCATCGAGTCCCGGGCGGGCGGGCGGCGGCGGCGGCGGCCCGCTTCCGGTGGGGGCGGGGGGAGGCGGGACGGGCGCAGCCATGACCTCGGCCTCTACCAAGGTGCGGGGGGGGGCGCGGCGGCGGCGGGGCGGGGGGGGCCGCGGCCCGGTCCCCGCTCTCACCCTGTCCCCCCCCGCAGGTGGGCGAGATCTTCTCCGCCGCCGGCGCCGCCTTCACCAAGCTGGGCGAGCTCACCATGCAGCTGCACCCCGTGGCCGACTCCTCCCCCGCCGGGTGAGCCGCCCCGCCGCGCGCCGGGGGCGGGGCCGGGGTTTGTTATTGTAGGGTCGCGCGGGCGGGGGGAGCGCTGGGGAGGGGGCGCCCTGACCCCCCTCGCGTCTCCCCCCAGGGCCAAGTGGACGGAGACGGAGATCGAGATGCTGCGCGCGGCGGTGACCCGCTTCGGGGAGGACTTGAACCGGATCAGCACCGTCATCAAGGAGCGGACGGTGTAAGGGGCGGGGGGGTCGCCGGGCCGGGCCGGGGGGGGCACCGGGGCCAGCCCCCCTGACCTGCCCCTTCTCCTCCCCCAGGGCGCAGATCAAGGCCACGGCCAAGCGTAAGGCCTATGAGGACAGCGGGGTGCCCCTGCCCGCCGACTCCCCCAAGAAGGGCCCCAAGAAGGGACACGGGCTGGGGGGCCCGGCGCCCCCCGCCCAAGCCGTGCTGCCTGGGGGGCTGCCGGAGACGCCCGCCCTGCCCATGAAGAAGCAAAAGGCCTCGGGTGAGCCGGCGCCCCCTGCCCGGGTGGCGGGGCGGGGAGCTCTGGGGGGACCCCGCGGTGGCCTGACCCGTCGCTTTGTCCCCGCAGACGTCACGCTCAGCGCCCTGAACGACTCGGACGCCAACAGCGACCTGGTGGACATCGAGGGGCTGGGCGATGCCCCCCCCGCCAAGAAGCTCAACTTCGATCAGGGTATGGGGGGGACGCCTCTGAAGGGGGTGGCGGTGGGTCACCCCGCTGCGGGAAGGGTTGCGGACATCACCTTGCGTGGGGGAGGGGAGGATTCCTGGCCCCGCCCTTTTCCGACAGGCCCCGCCCCTCTCGTTCCCCCAGCCCCTCTTGTGATCTCTCCCGCCCTCCCTCCCTCTCTCAGACAGTTTGACCCTGGACCCCGGGCTGCTCATCACGCCCGGCGACCTGCCCCTGCTGTCCCGCTGACCTCCCCACGGACCGACGGACCGGCTCCCCCTGCTGAGGTCCCCACGGACGGACGGACGGACGGACGGACTGGGCCCCGAGCTCTGGGACGGGGAAACTGAGGCCTTGGCCTGGTGTTGCGATGCCCCTGGTGCATCCCTTCCTGGGGGCTTTCCTCTCCCAGCCTTGCCCCCATATGTGGGGGGAGATCCCCCTGCCCAAGGGTGGACAGGGATCCCTTGGGTGCTGGGGGCGGGGTCACTGGAGTCCTTTGTGCTCCTCTCAGACGCCCCCCTCCTTTCCCTCTTCTGCGTATGGTTTCTGTCTTCAATAAAATGACCACCCTATGGCGTGTCTGAGACTTGTCGGTCAGGTGCTAGGGGGTGGTGCTGGTGCTGGGTGGGATCAGCCAGGTCCTTCACCCCAGGGCTGGCTGTGTTGCTTGTGGGGGCCTGCTGCAGGAAGTCCCTTTGGGGAATAGCAGGTGTGACTCAGTTTCTCCCTGTACTCTCTGCTTCCTTCACCTCCTCTGTACTGGGAGCATGAAGGGTACGCTCCAAACAGCATAGCCTGGCTTGGCTCAGTGAGTCTGGCCCTGGTGTGGCGTTGGCTGGGGGGCAGCCAGGCTGCTTCGCCGGAGGCAAGATGGTGAGGGGGGTCATGTGACCCAGCTGGGGCTGGGTTATTTGGGGTGTCACGGATCCCTGGGTCTGGTGCTGTCACGCCTTTAAGGTCACCCTCCCCTTGCCCCTTAGGACTACCCCTTTGAGCCTGCAGCCCCCGGGTCCGGGCATTGCGTCTATCAGGGGAGGCTGGTACCCCAAAGGGAGCTGTGGGCCCCCCCACACTTGATCCAGAACCACTCCCGGTTGGCTGTGTGAACACAGGCGCAATCTTGGAGAGTGATAGCTTGGTTGGGAGGAATCCCGTGTCTGCTGCCGCCTGAGTACCAGTCCAGCGGTTTCTCCTGCACTTCACAGCCCCTATGAGCCATAAGCCCTTCCCCTCGGCTACTGGATCCCTGAGGCCAAAGGGATGGGCCAGCGATCTGACCCATGTCTTCTCAGGCTCTCTGTGGGCAGAGGGGTAGGCAGCTGGCGCCGGTCGCACCCCTGCTGTCTGCTGTGAACAGCAGCCCTGCCTCCCACGGGCTAGTCCTGCCTGGCAGCAGGGAAGTGAGGCGTACGCACTGTTTGCCCAAAGTTGAAAATTCCTGCGTGGGAGCAGCGGGGACCCATCTCTGACCGCATGGGTTAGCAGGAGGGTGGGGGGGTGCAGCCAAGCGGGTGGGCCAGTTCCTGGGGTTGCACAAGTCAGGTTACCCAGGTCCAGCCTTGGCAAAATGCACCAGGTCAAGTCTCGAACTCCCAGCCACGTAAAGGCCCCCCCCGCCTCGCTTTCCCTGATCCCTTGCCCCTGCGTGCACACTGGCAGCTTCTTGCTTGGCGCTAGGCTCTCCATGCAGCTGCTGGGGGCAGGAGGGACCCCCAACCCTGGGCTCCTGCCAGGCCTCCCTGGAGAGTGGGGGGTGTCACTGCTAGCTGGGCTCCAGCAGGGAGGAACAGGCCCGGGGTGGTGTGGGGTAGATCTGCTGTGGGCCAGGAACAGCTCTGGGGCACCTGGCAGAGTGCGGGGTGGACCCACAAGAGGGCTGGGTGTCCTAGCAACAGGCATTTCCAGGCCAAAAAGGGGAGGAGCATGGATCCTCAAATAATGGGGTGTGATCCAGGCTGGAACCAGCTGTGCTCATTGCTGACGGGCTGAGGGTTGGCAGGAGGGCAAGGCATCCCCATATAACCTGCTGCTCTGCCCCAGAGCTGGCTGCATCTCAGTGCCAGGTGAGGGGTCCCTGTATAACCAGCCACCTTGCCCAAGAGGTGGTTGTGCGTGATATCCAAGCGAATGAAAACGGGTGCAGGCCCTTGTTGTAATCCTTTATTATGTTGCCGTCCCGTCCCCCCCCCCAGTCCCCGTGCCGGGCGGCTGCCAGGGACGGTTCTGGTCGCTTGTGGCCTGGCCACGCTGGAGCAGCACACGGAAATACTGGCAGGCGGATGTGCGCGGGACGCTGCCAATATTTATGTGCTGCTGGAGCATGATGGGCATGGGGGGCCTGGCCAGCCGTGATGGGTTCCCGGGGGTCTCTGTGCCGTGGAGGGATCTCTCAGTGGCTGTCTTGCCGGCACGCGCGGTAACACCACAAAATGGTTTGTGCATCCAGAGCCCCAGACAAACCATGATGTGCTGCTGCGGCGAAGGCCGGGGTGGGGGTGGGGAGATCTGTGGGCTCCCATTGGGTCTTGGGGGGGGGCCGGGGCTGCGTCAGCAGCAGCGAGACAAGCGCAGACTGATTCCTGGGGGGGTGAGAGTGAGGGGGATTCCAGAATCAGACCAGGTTTGTGGGGGGCAGCCATATTTCTTCTAGTACACGGGGCACGGGGGGGGGGTAAGGCCCCACTTCTAGCAGTGTGCATGGGGTTCAGCTGGGCACAGGCCCCACAGCTTGTATGTAGGGGGGTTGCGGCTGCGTTTGTGCCAAGCCCCTCACCCCCAGCCCCAGGTTTGCCTCCACCCCCGGCCCAGTCGATCCCACCCAGCCTAAAATGGAGTCAGGCCCCAGTCAGAAAATGGCGGCTTTTCCCAGCAGCCTCTGGAACGGCCGCCCAGTCTTGATATCACCCCCTCCTCATTTTGGAAAGTGGCCATTTGCGCCCCTCCCCCCCTCTAAAAAAGATCCTAGGTGCGAAGGGTTAATTTGGTCATTTCTCGGCCCCCCTCCCCGTGAAACCAGCCCCCAATGTTAATGCCCCATGGCTGTGCCTGCCTCATGGGGGGGGCAAAGAAGGATGCAAATGTGCCCCCCCCTTGCTGACCACCCCTCCCCAGCTGATATCAAATGTGGGGGTCCTCGGTCCCCCCTGCACACCCCTGACCCAATGTGGACTGGCTTTCCCGCAGGGCACAGGACGGGGTGCAACATGCAATGGTGCCTGGGTTCCAGCCTGCCCCACGCCCCCAGAGTCTGGGATGCGACCGGCCCCCTGGGGACACCCATCTCTGGCACATGCAACGTGGGGCCCATGCTGGCCAAACACCCAGACGGACCCTCCCACAGCCAGATCCTCCTCACACAGAGCCAGATACCCCATGCAGACAACCATAAAGCCAGGCCACCTCCACAGCCCCCCCCATTCCCCCCCTCGGTGCTGTCAGAGCAGGGCCCAGACCGGCTCCAGTTTTTCTCTCCCGATGGAGCTGGAAGCTCTGAACTTGGCCCCGAAGCCACGCCCTGATTCTGGGGTCTCTGCTGGGATGGGGGGGCTGCGCAGCTCAGGGTGAATCTGGTGGGGAATTAGGTAGCCAAATCCGCCCTCCTCAATCTCCCTGGTGTGGGACGGGTGCAACTGTGGCTACGCAGCAGGGCTGGGGGCCGCGCCCCGTGGTAGGCCGGCGGGTATGCTCATGGTGAAGGGGGTGACGCAGGCAGAAATGGCGCCCGCGCCCCTAAACTGCGCCGATGGCACAATGACACAGCCCCCCCCGTACGCCCTCCCAATTTATAATCTTCCCTTTCGGCGGGTCGAGGGGGGAGTTCATGGGAATTACGACTCCGTCCATCCTCGGCAAAGTCTGGGAAACTCCCGAATTGTAACTTAGGGGTTGGGGGGGGGGCGCAGGGCTGATTCTCCCTGAGATATTTGGGGCAATCTTTTTTGGGGGGGTGGAGGGGGCTCTATCACTGAGATGGTGCTATTGCAATTTGGGGTGGTCCCGAGGTGCTGGAGGGAGTTGATGGTTTATACGCGTCACCTCCACACTTGGGGTGAGCCCCAGGAAAGAGGTGTTGTTCTTGCTGGGATGAGGGGACTGAAGGGCACCCCACAGCAAATCGTGGCTGACCCTGGTGGGCTTCAGGGGAGCCCTTTGCCTGTTCGCAGGATCCCTGGAGAAACAGGGATGCCAAGCAGGGTCCCAGGCTGATCTGGGCCCCGTTTTGAGGTGGGGGGCCTTTTCACACAAGTTGTCAGCACTGCCCAGGCAAGATATGTCTCGGGGCTCTCAGGGCTGAGTTTTGGCCTTTCCTGGATCGTTTGGGGGTCCCTCCCTGGGGTCTTGGAGGGGCCACAGCGCCAGAAAGGTTTTCAAAGGCCCGATTCTGGCCTTTTCCCGCCGTTTTGGGGGGCCGATCCTCCGTCTTTTCCACCCGATTGCTTTGTCCCCCCCACCTCGCTCAGCGGGCATTGCCTCTTCGGCCCCGGGGCCCAGCAGCTTGGGTGATTTTCCCCGCTGCTCGAGTTTTCTCCCCTTGCAAAATTAAAAAAAAAAAAAAAAAAAAAAAACCAACCCAGCCCCAAGCGAGTGAGCGAGACACAGACGCACACATACACTCACACACACCCTGCGCTGCGAGATGGGCAGGACGTTCCCCCCAGCGTGCACCCGGCCCAGCTGCCGGCAGGGACACCACCAATGCTCCCCCAGCCCCCCGCAGCCCCCCGTGCTCCCACCTACCTGCCGCCAGGCTGGGGCCCCGTTTTCTCCTAGCTCCTTCCTTGGCCCTGACAAGCGGGATGGGGGTGGGGGTCACCCGCTGGGCGCCCCGGGACAAAGGAATCTGAAGCCTCCAGCAAAAAGAAAAAAAAGTGGGATCCATCTGGGGAGGCCCCGGAAGGACCTGCCCCCCAGTCCTGCCCCAGCCTCGGTACAATGAGCGGACCCTGATCCGAAGCTGCCCCCTGGCAGGTCCGCATCCCTGCTTTCTCAAGAGGGGGTGCCCGGGGGGGCAGCCGCCGACCCCCAATTGAAAGGGGAATCCCCCATGTGCCCCCCCCAAGAGCCACAAGCCCTTTTGGTGCAATTGTGGAGAGGGAGGGGAAAAAAAATATCCAGGGTGAGCTGAAAAGGTTGGGTCTTTTTCCCCCTACGCAACTTTCTACACTCAAATAGCCCCCCTTGGGCAGGCGGGAAAAATCTGCAAAAAAATCGGGGCGCAGCCCTGGGTCCCCCCTGGATGCGTGTGAAGTTTGGGGGGCGCTGGCGCAGCGGGGCGCCAGGGAAAAATTCGCCTTTCAACGGCTCCGGCCCGCGCCAACGCGAACGTCCCCAGCTGACTTTGTCGCGGTGCCAACTCGGAGCGACTTGGCAAGCATGCTGCTTTTCAAACAGCCGCTTTGTCTGCGCGCCCCGCGTGCCCCATGGCCCCCCCCTGCTCCACAGCCACCCCCTCCAGCGTGGCCTCCAGCCCCCCAGTGTCCTCAGGGGTCCCTTGGCCCCCGACTCCGGGGGATCCCTGTGGTGGGGGGGAAGGGTGTAGATTTGTAACGTTCACACTCCGGCTCCGCTCGGCCGCCACAGCTCCAAACACTCGAATCTGCTGGTGCCGACCTGCAGCCTGATTTACGCAGGGCAGTGACCCCCCCCCTGCTGTGGGGAAGGGCACGGGGGACCCCTGGACTGCACTGAGATGGAACTGGGGGGGCAGTGGGTTGAGAAAGGGGGGGCTGCTGGACCTTGGCAGTGCCCTGGTGCTGTCTGATTCAGGGGGCTGCCCCCTCATTGACCCCAGATACTGCAGGCTGCTGGGGTGGACGGGGCTGAAAGAGACCCCCCCTCGCAGGAAATTACAGGCCAGTCCTCCCCCCAGTAATACACTCCTGTGATAGAATTAGCACCCCCCACTGATATCCTATGGGGCAGGAGTGGGGAGGGGCTGTTTAGCTGACACGGGGGTGAGGAAGTGGGGGTCTTCCTCCTGGGCAGGATCTTGGGGGGGGGTATTGGCAAATGGGGTTTGTGGCATTAAACAGGACAGAGCGCAAGTGTGTGTGTGTGTGGGGGGGGGGAATGGAGAGAGAAGCCAGCAGTCCCAGCTCTCAGCCCCACTTGCTCTGACCCACCAGCTCCAACTCCCTCCCCCCAAATGGGGCAGAGAACCCAGGAGTCCTGGCTCCCAGCCTGCCCCCATGCCTGCAGTGTGAGCACTGTGCTGTCAATCAATTGTCTTGGGTCTCCCAACCGGCAAAGGTCAAAGGGCAGTGGTAACCTGACCCCTCACTGAGCTGGCGGTAGCCAGCCTGCTGATGCCCCTTACTCCTGATCTGCAGGCCCCCCAACCACCCTGTCCCGGTGTGTGTGTGTGGGGGGTCTGTGGGCCATGCTGGAGGAGGGGGCAAGTAGCAGCCTGTGTCTGTGGGGCTGGGAGTCTCCAAGGTTCAGGGGTGACGTTGTTCTGGGTTCGTACAGCGCCTGGCACAGCCCTGATCTGGTGTGTTTATGTGTCTGGGGTGGGGGGCGACAGTGGGGAGAAACAGAGCCTGAGTTACCCCCCTGCCCCGGAGCCAATGCACAAACCAGCGTGCCCCTCCCCTGCCAAGCGGGGGTGTGTCCTGAGAACAGTTTGGTGATATGATTTTGGTGGGGCTCAACTCACCCGCCTTGAACAAGCTCTGAAACTTTAGCCCCTCATCTGGGGGGACAAGGGGGCCACTGTGTGGGCCTGTGGGGAGGGGGCCTCCATTCTGGAGCCTCAGAAAGGATTTGGGGGTGGGGGGCTGCAGACCTGACCCCCCCCGTACAGAAGGATGAGAGTTGGCAAATTGGGTACTGCTTTATTAACCCTTTAAAACCAGTCTATTAATAATGGGGGCAGAGACAATGGGGGCTCCCCCTCCCCTCGATCTGCACAGTAGATCCTGGTATGGAAATAACCTGGTTGAGCCTAGTCCGCAGGAGGGGGTCTGCCCGCTCCCCCCGTTAAGAGTCAGTAACTCCAAGGCATCTTGGGGGGAGCCTGGTGCAGAAAGATACCCACAATGGATGGCTACCCCCCCCCGATGAAGAGCAGCCCCCAAAGTTTTTGCAGGCGCCAGAAGAGTATTCTTGCTCTCCCCAAATCTTCAGGCTCAGGCATACGTCCAGTTGTCCCCCCATGTGAGCACAGTTTGGGTATCCCCAGCTGGAAGTGGGGGGCATGACTCCCCCGAAGTGTGGCTCTTGAGTCCAGGCAGCTCTCTGGTTTCTTCAGCCCCTTGGGGCCCCCGAGTTCAGGGCTGAGACTCCCCCCCCCAGACCTTTGGTGTGGTCCAGTCTGGGGGAGGGGTCAGGTCACAGGTTGGCATCCGGGGAGGCATTACGAACCCCTGCCGCCCCCCCAATTGTGAGGGGGGAACCAGGGCTGGGGTGCTCCCAGCTGAGGGGTAGCTGATAGGGAGCTGTGGGGACAAGAGGGGAGAGTTTGGGGGGGGTTTGAAGTGCCCTGGGACAAATGCCCCTAGAACTGACCCTCCCAGAGTGTGGGAGCCCAGAGACCCCCTCAACCTCCATCCTAGGGGTCCCTGGATCCCAAACTGGCCCCAGGTGCCAAACCACACCCCCCAGAGACCCACTCAGTGCATCTGAATCTGAAACTGCTGCCCTCTGAACCCCCAGGGCCCACTCCCCCGAGAACATGGGGCACCTGCTGACCTGGGGGACACTGAGTGAGGTTTTGGCAACAAACAGCTTCTTGGTGGGTGAGTCGACCTCAGGGGGCGAAGTTAGGGGTTAAAGGTCAGCACAGTCCCCCTGCAGTGCCCCATAAGGAAGGGGGGTATTTACCATTCCTCTTCATCCCCAAGAGGGGTGCAAGACAATCGCTCACCCTGTGCACGGGACAGACGGCTGCTGTCATGGCAGTGTGGGGGAGAAGAGAACTGGGGCACGACCCCCCAGAACCTCCAATCCTGCCCCACCCCACCTACGCGGGGACGGGCTGGGCAAAGATCTGGGGGGGGGGAGCAGGGGCTGCAACCAGAAGTCACATGGCTCCTGCCCCCAGGTCCTTCACCCCACTTCCCTGGAGGGTTTCCAGTGTCCCCAGGCTGCTGGATCAGGGATTTCCATGCCCCCTACATTTCCCAACACCCCCAACTGTTGGCTAGTAACAGGGGTTACCAGTTTGGTGAGCATCCCCAATATTGCCCCACACCTCCCCGTACACCCTTCCTGACTTTCCCACCCCCCAGGTGTTGGCTAGTCACAGGGATTACCAGTTTGGTGAGCACCCCAACACCCCTAGCGTCAAGTCCGGGGGAAGCTGCTGTGCTGGATGCTGAGGGGAGACAAGGGGGATTAGGAGCCCAAGCATGCATGCAGGGGGCTGAGGGTTGGGGGGACCAGCCCAGCTGGGGGGGTCACTGCAGGCCCCCCTCCCGGGACCCCCCGACCCGCATGTCAGCCCTGCAAACCCTGGGGCTGCTGCACCCAGCCCCGCCCCTCCCTGTTGGCCCCGCCCCCTCCCGGAGCGCAGGCGCCACCCAGCGGCCGGGGGTGGAAGCGCAGCGCGCGAGGACTCTGCCCCGCAGAGAGCCCAGCCGGTGTCTTTGATTCCTTTATTGGGGGGCCAGGGTCACACGCGTCGCCCCGGCTCCGGGCAGAGCCCAACTTACCGGTGCAGCCGTGACAGGGGTGCTGGGGGCCTGGCCTGGGACCGGGACTGGGGGGAGCAGCTGTAAGAGCCGGGAATGTGGGGGCCGAAGGGGCTTTGGGGGTTGGTTGGGGGGCTGCAAGTTGGGGACAGCCTGGGGCCGGGCCAGGCTGGGGGTTGTGGGCAGTGTCTCGGGTGGTACATATATAATATAGATATTTATATATTTATCACAAATCCTTGAAATAAACATTATATACAGATAGGGGGTGTTGGGGGGATCTCCTGAGCTCACACCCGGGGGGCACAGGATGGGGTGACAGACACACACACACACACACATCCACCCACACACACACTAGCCTAGGCTGCAGTCTCCCGTAATGCTCGCTTTCCCCCAGGTGGGTGGTGAGAGGTAGGGGGCAGGCAGGCCCCCCCAGCTCGGAGCAGCAGTGGGGGGGCTTGCGGGGCAGACGGAGGGTTGGGGGAAAGCGGCCATCCGCTCACAGCTTGGAGCAATGGTGGGGGACTGTGGGCTGAGATGTGGGGCAGAGAAGGGTCTGGAGGGCAGGAGAGACCCTCTCAAAGCTCAGAGCAGCAGTGGGGAGCTGTGAGGGGACACGTGGGGCAGACAGGGCGCTGGGGGACGGGAGGGGCCCCTCGCAGCTCAGAGCAGCAGTGGGGAGCTGTGGGGCAGACATGAGGGGGCAGGGTAGAGGGGGCCCCTCACAGCGTGGAGCAGTGGTGGGGAGCTGTGTGGGGCACATGGAGGGCTGGGTGGCAGAGGGGCCCCCTCACAGCTCGGAGCAGCGGTCCTGCCGGCTGTAGTGATCAAACTGGCTCTTCCAGCGGCCCATGTAGGCGCTCCAGCGGTGAAACTCCAGCCGCCACTGCCGCTCGGCCTCCTCGATGTTATCTGGGGGGAGAGCCAGGGGGAGGGGTTAGCAACGTGGGAGCTGCCCCATGGCGCCCACCCCCCAAATCCTCCCCTCCCCTGGGTTAAGCACCCAGGCGGCCCCTCAACCTGCTGGGGGCCACTTTACTCCCTCCCCGGTGTGGCCGAGCTCAGGGCCTCTCCTCACTTGCTCGGCCTGGCCTGCACCTGTGAACTGCACCGAACCTGGTGCTTGCAGGTCCCTTGTCTTAAACTCACCCAGTGCCCTCTGACCCACACGCTCTTTCTTGTTGTGTTCACGCCCAGCTCAGCTGTGGACTGGGGTTCCTTTGCTTTAGCCAGCGTCCCAGGTCCCCAGCCCCGGGCTGGTGTGGACGCCTCCCTCCACACCCAGCATCGTCCTCCCCTTTGGTTCCTCTCATTGTGCCCAGCCCGGGTGGCGCCAGGCTCCGTTCTGAAACTGGCCTGAGGCATCGTCCCATCCGGCGCTCTGCTCAGTGCGGCTCCACAGCCTGGAGAGCAGGGGATGGCTCTTGCTGCTGTGGGATTTTCCTGGTTGTCCGTGCCCGGGGAAATGGGGTTTGGAGTCTGTTTCATTCTTTCCATTGCATGGTAGGGAAGCGGGGTGCTGGATAGGATTTGTTCCTGTCTTCAGCGCCCTCTGGACGTGTGTCCATCCTGTTTGGTGCCCACAGCTGGCAGCAGGATTCACCCACTCTCGTCTTGCTCCTTGGTCAGGGGGTCCCGTGGGGGCAGCTTCTGCTCTCATGCTGCTTTTTCACCTCTGACTGGTTCCCAGGGCACCCAGGGGCTCTGCTGGGCTCTCCAGAGAGGGGGAACCAGGCCGAATCCCTTGGCGCCTGCACTGCTGGGGGTTTTCCCTCTGCCTGTCTGAGAACCTGCCTTTGGCAGGTGTTTTTGTGCCCCAAGTCATCCTTTTCGGTCAATGTGGGTGGTGATCCTGTGAGACCTGGTGTTTTCCTAGGCTCTGGACTTCTCTTGTGAAACTTGGCCCTTCCTGCGGGGTGTGAAGCTGGAAGAGCCGCCCAGGCGACTGTTGTCAGAGGTGCACGGCTGGCAGTTGAGGGCAATGGCCATTGTGTGAGGGCTGCAGGTCCTGCAGAAGTTCTTGGGGGTCAGAAAAGAGGCCACGGAGAGAGATTGCACGACTCCCACACTGGCCTTGGCCCAGCCATGGGTTCGTCAGCTGGTGTAGCTAGGTTGCCTGGCCAGGCTGGCTGAGGGGAGCCGAAACATATTTCGCACCCAGTGCCTGCAGAGAACGGGCCAGTTCTGCCTTCCCTTGTAGAACCAGGATGCTCAGGTTCCCTCCACAGAACTGGGAGGAGACGGGGTCTGGTGGGTTGCTGTAAGGATGGGCGTGGAGCCAGGACTCCTGGGTTCTCTCCCCTGCTCTGTGCCTCAGTTTCCCCATTTGTAACATGGTAGCCCTTGGTTCTGACCCACTTTCTCCCCACAGGCAGAGTTCCTGGACGTCAGCCAGCCTTCCTTCACCTCTGACCTGGGACCCAAGGGCCTGTGAGTCCTTCATTTTTGCTTTTCAGGGGCTGGGTGTGGTGGTGGGGGAATGACACGGACTTCTGGATTCTCTCCCTGGTTCTTGGGGGAAGGGGGTTCAGAGCAGGGGGCCTGGGAGCCTGGCTCACTGGGGTCTCTCCCTGGCTCTGAGAGGGAAAGGGGGATAGCGAGTTGGAAGCAGGGGCTTTGGGAGCCAGGACTCCTGGGTTCTTCTCTCCCTGGCTCTAGGAGGGAAAGGGGGTTAGTGGCTTGGAGCAGGGGGGTCTGGGGCTGGAGCCAGGATTTCTGCATTCTCTCCTGGCTCTGGGAGGAGAAGGGGGCTGCTGGGTCAGAGCAGGGGATCGGGGGGCCAGGACTCCCAGGGTCTGTTCCCATGGCCAGGTGCTGACTGGGGAAGTGCCGGGAGTGTTTGTTGCCTCATATGTGTGGGTCAGGGCTGTGGCCAGGTGTGTGTGTCCCTCCTCCTTGCTGTTTCAGCCCCCCACACCTCAGGCTCCCACATGTGGGGCAGTATCTGGGTGGGGGACTTCCAGCTAGGCAGTCACTTCTACAGTCACCTCCAACAACCTCGTCCCTCTGATGCCTCCAAGCTGGTCATCCCCCATATGCCCCACCTCATCTGTGGGGGCTCCTTACTCTGCCCCGTCCCCTATCTCCCCCACCTCAGGGCCCCTCCCTCATCACCCCCGTTACACTGACAGCCCCCCACATCTCACTGACCCTGCCTCCACCCATGCGCCTCAGCCCCCCAATCCCTTCCCTCACTTTAGTGGGAGTGGGAGTTAAATTGTCAAAGACACGGACACGATGGGCTAAAGGAAACACAAACCAGTCTTTTATAAATGGACAGGACCCTCCCCCCCAGCTCGGGGAAGGGCGACAGGCCCCCTTTACTCCCTGTGTGTGGGGGGTCTGGGTCTTGGGGGGAACGGCACGAGCCTGGAAGAACAAATGCCCGATGTGCCCCCTGCTGGCTGGCACAAGTCAGAGCCAGTTGTGTGAAAACCTGTGCACCCAGGGCCCTTGCCACCTGCACCACATCTGCACAGTGCTGAGCAGCATGACGGGGCATGACGTGCAGTGTGCACAGTGAAGGTGCAGTGGGCATCCATCTGGAGTGCCCATGTTCACAGAGAGTGGGCAGTGCCCGTGGAGCAAGTGTGCCATGATGTGCACCGTGAGTGTGCAGTGCACGAGTAGGGGCAGCGAGTTGCAGCGTGTGTCCATGTGCACCACAGTGTTGAGTGCCTGTGCAGGAAGTGTGCCGTGGGTCTAGGTGTGCAGCGTCTGTCACTGTGTACTGCGTGCAGTGCACGTCTCCGCAGTGTGTCTGTATGCACCATCAGCATGCAGTGCCCATGTAGCGAGTGTGCCATGGCCCTAGGAGTGCAGCGTGTACCCATGTGTGTGCAGTGAACACGTGTGCAGCAGGTGCAGATGTGTGGGTGGGTGTGTGGTGAGTGCAGAGCGTGCATGCTGTGTGTCCTTGTGCAAAGGCGTGCACTCGTGCAAGGGTCATGCCACATGCAGCCAGGCCCCGTCCTCTCCCTGTCCCCCAGTGCTGACCCTGGCCCCTCTTCTCCAGCCAAGGCCTGGGCCATGGGTGGCGTCGCAACTTGACCACCCAGCACCCAGTGGCCAGGAGTTCCACAGGCCCCAAACACCCCAAGCTGACCCCCTACCCCGCCCGGGCTGAGCCCCCTGGCTGGCCGTCTGCCAGCTGCTGGACGCCTGCAGGATCCGGGGGACCACTCTCAGGGCTGGAGCTGCAGGGCGAGGAAGGGAAACATGACAAGGAGGGGCTGAGGGGCTGAGGGGGGCCCAGGGCCCCAGTCAGATGCAGCACATGACTCTACAGGGGAGAAAAAAAAAAGGCGGAGGCTGGGTTAAGATATGACCTGGCACTCAGAGGGCAGGGACACCGGGCTGGCCGGGCCGTGAGCAAAGGGAGGGGGATTGAGTTAGTTTTTCCTGCCTCAGTTTCCCTCTGAGAACTCCCTGACCTCCCCATCTCCCACTCCTCTCTCCTTTTTCCCATCCCTGCACAATGCAAGAGCCCTCTTTGTGCCCTTCCAAGATGCAGGTCTGCCCCCCGTTATCCCCCCCCCCAATGATTGTGGGTCCCGTCCCCTGTCTCACCAGTGATGTTGAGCAGCTTGGGCAGAAAGCGGTTCCAGAAGGCGCAGACCTGGGCCCGGAGCCCCTGTCTCACAACCAGGGGGCGGGGGTTCAGCTTCACGTACTGCTGCTGTGTGGGGCTGTAGGGTGGCCAGCGCAGCCCCCCCTCTGATGCCTCATTGGGGTCCCTGCCGAGAGACAGAGGGTCATGCCCTACTGGCCAGGAAACCACACCCCCCGTGTGGGGATCTATTCTTCAGGGACCCCTCAAACCCTCGCCTCCTCCTGTGTGGGGACCCCCCTTCGCCAGGGACTCCCACTCCCTACCTACTTCTCCCTGTGGGCACCCCTCCAGGAACCACCCCCAAGCCTCCCACCCACCCCCCCAGCCCATCCTTCTGGGGACCCACAACTCTACCCCACTGACCCTCTTCTTCCAATGAACCCCCAATACTCTGCACCTACTTCTCCCCATGGGGACCCCTTCTCCAGGGCCACCACCTGCTCCCCTCATGCAGGGACCCCCTAAACCCACCCACTCAACCCTTTCCAGGACTCCCCCTGGTACCCGGTGCGGGCGAAGTTGGCCCAGTAACGCATGATGCGCCGACTGAAGGCAGCCTCGGCAGCCGTGTAGTTGAGGGTGCGGTCGAGGGGCAGGCCGAAGACAAACTCGATCTCGTAGCCATGAGGCACTCCCATCCAAGGGGGCCAGAGCATGTTGGAGGCCCGGTGGTCGAAGAGGTAGGCGAAGACCTGGCCGCCCCGCTCGGCCAGCCGCAGGGCAAAGTGGGCGACAGGGCAGATGACGTTGTGGTCACCTACGATGTCGTCCAAGGCCTCCCGGTTCTTCACTGGGTTGTCCTGGTCAAGCCAGTCGGTGTAATGCAACACCACGGCCTCCGCAGCCAGGTCGCTGGCCTGGGGCACCCCCATGCGCACTCCGCCCAGGAATTCCTCCCGGCTGATCAGGCTCTCATTGTCCTTGCTGAAGCCGGGGGCCCCGTAGAGGAGGAAGTAGACGCCCTCATCCTGTACCACCCCCAGCAAGACCTGTGTCTCCCGCAGGCTGCCAGCCTCTGGCGCCTCGGTGGTGAAGTCTCCGTCCGCCACCGGCACGAAGGAGAAGCGGAAGACGCTGGGGTGGGGCAGCACCAGCCACTCGTGGTCAATCAGTTCCTGCGGGGAGCGGGCCCGCAGGCAGGCAGCCAGCTCTGAATCGTTGCCCGGGGGGCAGCCCACCAGCTTGGCCAGCAATGTGGCCCGGCGCCGGCTCTCGGCTGGGCTGACAGTGGCCCAAGGGGCATTGGGCACCCCGCTCTGCAGGATGGCCCGCTGGAAGAGCGGCCGGCTGCCGGGCGAGAGCAGGTGCATACCCACGGAGGCTGCCCCTGCGCTCTCCCCAAAGATGGTCACTGCCTTGGGATTGCCGCCAAAGACGTGAATGTTGTTCTGGACCCACTGCAGGGCCAGGCGCTGGTCCAGCAGCCCCACGTTGCCAGGGGCCTCCTGGCTGCCTGGGAGGGCCAAGAAGCCGAAGGCGCCCACTCGGTAGTTCATGGAGACCAGCACCAGCTGCTCGGTGTGGGCCAGGTAGCGCCCATCGTACACATCTAGTGAGGCTGCGCCGCTGTAGAAGCCACCGCCGTAGATCCAGACCAGCACGGTGGCGTTGGTGGGACGGGGCCAGGGTGTCCAGACGTTGAGGTACAGGCAGTCCTCGCTCATCTCCCGGTTGGGGTTCCACATCTCTGTGCCGGGGAAGCCGGGGTACAGGGTGTCCACGTACTGATAGCAGGCTTGCCGATAGGCCGTGGTCTCCAGCACCCCACTCCAGGGCTTCTTGGGCTCTGGGCGCCGGAAGCGCATCTTGCCCACTGGCGGCTCAGCGTAGGGGATGCCCAGGAAGGCGGAGACATGGCCGGAGAGGACGGGCAGGCGCAGGCCCCGCACACGCCCCGTTCGGGTCTGGGCTATTAGCTCCTCACCACCGACTGAGAGCACCAGTGCAGCGCACAGCAGCAGGGCAGGGGCGGGAAAGGCTCCAGCCATGGCGTGGCTGCAGAGGGGGGAGAGAGAGAGAGAGAGAGACGGGGTGAGGGGGCAGCAGGAGACGTCTCCTGGGTGCCCCTCTCCTTTGCCCAGATCCCTGGCATGACCCAGCTGGGACGCACCCCTGGGCGTCCTGATAAGAGATTCCTGGAGCCTATCTCCAACCGGCAGCCCCAGGCCTCCATTATCAGAGCGTGCAGGGCCTGGTGCGCCAGGAAGGCATGGAGACTAGTGGTTAGAGCAGGGTGGGGCTGGGAGTCAGGACTCCTGGGTTCTCCCTGGCTGTGGGAGGGGGTGAGAGTTGGGGGGGGGTTAAAGCTGGGGAGCCAGGAACCAGGACTCCTGCGTTCTCTCCCTGGCTCTGATGGCTAGTGGTTAGAGCAGTAATCCCAGGATTTGGGGCAGGGGTCCCCGGCGTCAGGTTGAAGCTGCAGCATACATGGGGCGTAACCTGGGTAACCCCTGTAACACGACTTTCCACCGTCCCCCCAGCATGGGGTGTGGGATCGCTCTCCCCTCCCATTCCCCCCCCAGCACCCCGCCCAACAACCGGCTCTTGTGTGTGAGCCCCACCCTGACACCCCGTGGTACCCCAACCCAGCCCAGTCAGAGCTGGGAAACCATCCTACGCCCCCCACGATACCCCCAGGACATTCCCGGGACCCAGACAGCCCGTCTCATGCCCCTGTAACAGCACTCAACAGCCGTCAGTGTTCATCCACCCCCTCTGTGCACACCTGTACACATACCCTGCCCCACTGACCCCCCAACAGACACCCCACTGGACCACACACCTACACCCACTCTCACCTCACAGTCGTCGCACACACACACACCTAACCCTCACCATACACACAATTTACAGACACATACAGCCACCCACTCCACATGCAGTCCTAACACACCCACACATTGCGCTGCCCCCCCCCCACAACCACCCTCACCCCTCACAGCTACAGGCACTCACACAAGCACTCTCTCTGCACCATCATAATGCATCTGTACAACCCCCTCCTGCTGGCTCATTACAGCATCATCACAACACGCACAGCTCATCCCAATGCAACTGCTCCCAAAACACAGTGTTAACAGCTAGCAAATCACCACACACACTCCTGCCGGCCCATACAGCACAGCCTCTCCTATCAACACAACTGCCCCCTGAAATGGTGCAACAGCCAGCAGAGCATCAGACGCACTCAGCTGTAACACCCCAGGCACAATTCCTAACCCAACAATGGCCTGTGCCTCTGACGCACAACAAGCACCAGCCCTGTGGGCGGGGGGGAGAACACATTCCAACATTCAACACAACTCCCCTGCCCATGCCCCAGGTCACGACCTGTCACATGCATCGGTGACACAGCAGCTCACAATCCTCCTGTCCCGACAGAGGACACACATGACCCAGCCCCTGCTCCTCCAGACGTCACCGCCTCCCACCCGGTGCTGAGCACAGCTGGGGTTGGAGTCCAGGAGGCGGGGAGGGGGCACGGCCCATTGATCCCAGTGCAAACAGGGTGGCACCGAAACCTGGGGCCCTTGGCAGCGGCTGCTAGGGAAACTGGCTCCATTGGGTGGGTGGACAGGGAGCAGGTGCAGAGTGCTGCCGGTGCCCCTCACTCCCGAACCCACAGCCCAGAATATCCTGGCTGACCAGCCTGTGCTAATTCACAAGACCTGGAGCAGGCGGGGTCAGGCCAAGGGTCCATCTAAGCCACCGTCACATCCAGGCTCTGGTGGCCAGTCCTGACTGAAGAGAACCGGCAATCGTGGCGAGACGGATCTAGCCGTCTTCTGGTGCCAGCTTCTGTCAGTCAGGGGGTAGGGTCACCCTGTGCATCTTGGCTGCTAGCCGTGGTTGGGCCTGGACTCAGCCGGTTCTCTTGTGAAGCCAGTTATGCTTTTGGCCTCCACCACAGGCCTGGCAACCAGTCCCACAGGTTAATTGTGTGTTGTGTGACAAGACAAGTCAAGTCCTTCTGCATGTAGGAAGCCTGCTGCCTGCATTTCAGCGGCTGACGCTGGCTCTTGTGTGATGGCAAAGGGTAAATAACACACCCTATCCACTTTCCCCACCCCAGGCGAGGTTTTACAGCCCTCTGCTGCAGCCACCTCCATGTGCCTCTCTTCTAAGATGAACAGCCCCGGTCGTTTTTATCACTGCTTGCATGGGAGCTGTTCAAGCCTGGCGCTGTTCGGCCCTGCACCTCTCCCAGGTCTATAACACCTGTCTTTGGATGAGGCTGGCCCATGGTTCTCAAGGTGGGGCATCCTGTAGACTTCCATGAGATATTTTCTGCCTTCATTTCTATCCCATCCCGACAGCCGGGTGTAACGGTGGTGTGTTTCCAGGGAACTGCCCACAGTGACACCAGGATCTTCCTCTGGTGCTACCAGCTAGCTTAGACCCCAGCATTTTGTGTGTCTAGTTTGGGCTGAGTTTTCCAATTTGCCTCACTTTGTATAATCAGCAGTGATGTCAGCTGCCATTCTGTTGCTCACTCACCCAATTTGGTGACATCCCCTTTGTGACTCTTCGCAGTTGGCTTTGGTCTTAACTCTCCTGAGTAGTTTTGTATCATATGCAGACTTTTTCGCCTCACTGATGAATGTGTTGAGCTGTCCTGGTCCCAGTCCTGACCTTTGGAGACCCTGCTATTTACCTCCACCCACTTTGCAAACTGACCATTTATTCCTGTCCTTTGCTTGCCATCTCTTACCTGGTTGCTGATCCAGGAGAGGCCCTTCTCTCTTATCCAACGTGGGCTTACTCTGCTTATGAGCCTTTGGGGGGTGGGGGGAGCTTGTCAGAGGCTTCCTAAAAGCCCAAGAGCCATATGTCCTCATGTCCGTTTTTTTTTGACCCCCTGAAAGAATTCGAGTAGGTTGGTGAGGTGTGATTTCCCTTCATCAAAGCTGTGTTGCCTCTCCCACACAATCGTGTGGGGACCACTGCAGGGGTGGCTACATCAGAGGGTGTAAAACCCTGCCTGGGATGGGGAGAGCAGATAGGGGAAGTCACATGATTTACCCTCTGCCGCAACACAAGAGCCAGGGACTGATAAAGCTGTTTTTTGCTCGCGTTTCAGCCAGTTTGCCTGGTGCTGAAGTTAGACTGTATGGCCTGTAATTGCCAGGATCGCCCCTGGGATCGTTTTAAAGCTTGGTGTCTCATTAGCTGTTGGCAAGTCATCTGGGCCGGAGGCTGACTGAGGTGACAGGTCACACCCCACAGCTCCTGGTCCTGACATTTCATAGCTGAGTCTCCGCTGCATACTTGGGGGGAGCCAGTCTGGGGCTGCGTACCAGTGCTGTGTAAATTATCTATTTCTTCTTAAACCTTCTTATGGACACCAAGATGTGGGTCAGCATCTCAAATCTGGCACCTCTAAAGAAGGGCTTGTGTGGGAATTTGAATTTCCCTCACATCCTCTGCCTGGAAGACAAATGCAAAGAAATTCTAGCTTCTCCACCACAGTCATTCCTTCCTCAAATGCTCTCTTGGCCCTGCCACTGGCCCCGGCCCCACAGATTCTTTGACAGGCTTCCTGCCTCGGTCAGGCTAAGGACATTTTTATGGCTAGTTTTTGCATCTTTTGCCAGCCCTGTATCTTTGGTGCTTCCGTGCCTGGCCCCACAGCACGTTTCTGGGCTCCAGCCCAGCACTGCCACCGTGGGTTTCACTGCCCCATTTTGCAGGGTCCTAGTTGTCGCGCCTGACTTCTGCTCTTCTGCCACTGTGCCGTGTGGGGAGATGTTTCTGCAGGAGCCTGGCTGGGGGTGGGGTCGGCTCTCTAATACTCCAGCCTTAGCCCCTCCCAGCAGGGTTCTCCTGTGGGGCAGGAGGCTGGCTGTGCAGGGGGGCAGTTTCCAGTGGGGAAGGGTGCTTTGGGGAGAGGGGAGGTGCATGGCCATGGCGGATGGTCTCTGCAGGGGTGGGGGGCTGTGAGGAGGAGATGGGGGAAGCCAGGATTGAAGGGGATCTGAAGGAGAGCGTGGGAGGCCCCCTGGCATGGCCGTGAGCCAGATCCCCCCCTTGGTGTGCCCCCCCCCCGCCGTGGGGTAGCAGCTGGGTGGCTCATGGGGCAGGCGTCAGCCCCAGTTGTTAGTGCCTAAAATACCCTGGATGGAAATAACCAGGCGCTGCCTCTGGGGGCTGGTGGGGGGGAATGGGAAAAGGGGGTGGGACAGTTATAGTGGGGCCTGGACCTTGTGGGACCCCCTCCAAATGTCTGTGTAAATAAAGGGGAAGGGGAGGGGCCCTGAATGTCTCTCGGCAGGCCTATGGGGGGTGTTAGGTGCCCCTCTGGTCCTGGACCCCTCCCTCCTCCATCTGCCCATCTGCTTTACCCGTTGTCCAGACAGGGGATCTGTGGGGCCGGAAATGTCACTCACCGTGGGGGGGGTGCATGTGTGTCACTGGAAACCCAATCACGCCCCCCCCTTGGCAGCCAGTAGCTTCCGACTGCCGGACTTGGGCCCCCCACCCTGTAACCAGACTCCCCCCCACCTGGCTGGGAGCCAACCCCACCCCCCACCCATCCCCATGCCGCACTGGCCTGGCCTCTGTAACCAGAGCCCTCAACTCAGCTGGGAAGTGGGGGGCAAAGGCAGTGGAGAGAGGCCATGAAACCAGGGGCAGGAGGGACCCCCCATGAACCCCCTCCCCATGGAGGTGGGTGCCAGACCCCTCAATAATCCCCATCAGTGGGGCAGCTCAGGTGAGATGAAGCCTCGGGGCAGTGCCCGGGGGGGAATCTTTGCATTCGACTTGACCAGTCACAAGGGGGGAACCCCCCCATCAGCCGCCTCCCCAGCGTGGGATGGACAGACAGACAGCGGGGTGCTTATGGTTGGTCCATGCACCCCACTGTCGTGGGGACAGCGCCCCCTTCAGGTCCTTCCCCAACTGTTCAGTCGCAGCCTGGGAGCTAGGAGTGGGTTTTTGCTGGGGGGGGGTTGGGAATCCCGGCCCCCCTGGGCCCCCTCGACTTCACAGCTGTTCATAATCTGGGTGCTGATCCCTGCCCTCTGTTTGCAAACACAGCTTGGGTCTCTATGGGGACAGGCTGGGGGGAGCATGGGCCTCCGGCCACAGACCCCCTCCCCTCCCGTCTATCCTCATCGCCTGCCTGCCTCCCCCCACCCCTGCCCACCCTGGCTCTCTGCCCTGCCTCAGTGTCCCCCCTGGGCCCAGCCCCTCTGCTGCTTATTCACTGGGGACACCCCCGCCCCGCAGGTGTGTGCGTGTGAGACTTGCCCTGAAATGGCTTGGGGGGGTGGGAATCCTAGGCTGTTGGCTCTCAGATTTTTGGGGGCAAGCTTGCCAGCGTGCATCCTGCCTTTCCTCCACCCCCCACCCCAACCCCTGCTGCTCCTACCCTGCCTGGCTCCCCTGCCCCACCCCAAACACAGCCTGTCAAAGGATGAGATGCTGCAATGACCCCCCCAGCCAGGCACCCCTCCATGCTGGCCCCCCCACTGCAGCCAGCCCCACCCAGCAGTCGGCTTCCTGTCTGCTGCCAACGCCCCATTCACCAGCCCCCAGAGCAGCTGCACCCCAGGGCCACCCGCGTCCCCCACAGCGCCCACCTCGCCCAGGGCCATAGCCAGAGACCCCCCCACCGGTGCCCCCTGCTCCCGGATCCTGGCCAAGGAGAGGGAAAATATGATGGATGGAGGGACACAGGGTGTGTCTGGGGGGGGCTGGCGGCTGGATGGGGTGGGGTGGGGATGGACAGATGGATCAGGACCCACAGCTCCGTGACATTAGCCCACGGGTGGCAGGGTGTGCAGGGGGGTGTCGAGGATGCTGGCCAGGGTCTATGGGGCTGGAGGGGGCGATGGGGGCCGCTTGGGGGGGCAGAGCTGCGGTTTTTGCGTCTCCCCCTTGCACAAACTCAGACCGTGAGGAATTAAAGCCCGGGGGGGCGGTCAGATGGCCCAGCCCCCCCCCCAGAGCCGGGTTATTTGACCCCCCCGCCCCGCTCCATGGGGGGTCGGGACCGCGGCCCCCCCGCGGAAATGGGGGGCAGCGCAGCAGAGGGGGAGCCGTGGGGGGCAGGCCCCGCCCCCCGGCCCCCAGCCGGTTGTGTAACGCCCCCTCCCCGCCGCCAGGTCCAGCTGCGCCAGATGCGTCCAGCTGTGCGCACCTGGCTGCTGATGCCCCGGGGAGATGGAGGCGGGGGGACTCACCTGGGGGGCGCTGAGAGCCCCGGTCCCTGGCTGGGGGGCAGGTGGGGCTGGACGGAGCCGCGGGCTGCAGCTGCGGGCTCCGGGCTGGAATAAGCCGCCCCCCCGCCAGCCCCCCCGGCTGCTGCGCGCCCAGATCTCGCGAGTCTGGCTCCTGCCGAGCCCGGCTGGGCTGGGGGGCAGGATGGAGCTGGGGGGCTGGAGCAGGGCGGAGGTGGAGCCTGGACTGGAGGTGGGGACGGATGGAGCTGGGGGGCAGGCTGGAAGGGGGCTGGGGGGCAGGGAGGAGTGGAGTGGAGCAGGCTGGGGGGCTGGGAGGGATGAGCAGATTGGCGCAGCGAGAGGGAGGCAGGATGATGATGGGGCAATTTCTGTGGGGTGGGGCTGAGCTCTGCCTCTCCAGCCTGCCCTTCAGCCTCGGGCCCTGGGGGCACAGCAGAGAGCAGTGGGGTGGGGGCTTGCTGTGAGTTCAGAGCTGCAGTGGAGACCGGGCTGTGCACCCCCCAGGGCACATCTCCCGGCGTGGGGCTGGGTCTGTGGGGTGAGAAGGGGACTGGCTCCCTTGAGGCACTGGGGTCAGGGGCTCAGAGGACAGCACGTGCAGGGGGGAGGGCTTGGAGCAAAGGGAAAAGCCGAAGTTTGCGGGTGCAGGGTTAAAGGTTAAATTGGGTGTTGGGGAGGCTGGAGACAGCACGGGATTGTCCTTTGTGTGTCCTCATGTGGTTGTGTGCGCCCAGGTGTGTCTGTGTTTAAGGCTGTGTCCAGTAGGGTGGCATGGGTGTGTGTCCATTTGTCTTTCTGTAGTGGTGCCTGGCTGCGTGGGTGAGACCACACGAGTGGAGGGCGGAGGGCATCCCTTTGTTGGTGTGTGTGTGTGTGCGTGCGTGTGCCTGTGTGTGCACGCGTGCACATCTCTCACTCTGGATGGTTTCATCTCCCTGGTGGTGGTGAATCCAGGCCATGGATGGATTACCTGGGGCGCTAGGCGGCTCTGCTTCCCACAGCCCTGCATGTGTGTGTGTCTATGAGTGTGGGGGAGTGTCTGTGTGCATCAGGGTGTGTGTGTCTGTCTGCATGATTGCATGTGTGTGTGTATATCTACACAGGTGTGCACGCGTGTGCATGTGCAGGTTAGCGGCTGTGAGCCATGGGGACTCAGTGGATGGGGGGCCCAGTGGGGCAGGGATGGGATGATGCCCCAGTAAAGGTCTCTGCCCCCCCTGCCCTTGTGCGGGCAGTCCCAGCTGTGCCCCCTTGGCAGCCGGGGGGGTGGAGCCGGAACTGAACGCAAATGCCAGGGGATATTTTGGGCTGGGAGAGCTGAGGAATCCGCAGATGAGACTCCACAGGGGGGTCTGGTTACAGCGGGGGGGAAGGGGGGGAGGTAGGAGGACATGAGCTCACACACACAGCAGGGCCATCCCCTCCAGCGCACCCTACCCCCCCAGCTCACCCCCACCGCTGTCCTCACTGAATGGGCATGAGTGGGCACACACCCAGTCCTGGCCTTGGCCAGCAGGGGGCAGCCCTTCTCTTCAGAAGCCTCACTGCAGTGATGGCTGTAAACGTGTACATGTGCGTGTGCATGGGTGTGCATGCGTGTGTGTCAGGTGTGGGTTCAAGGGGGCAGAGGCAGAGTGGGGCTGGGACCTGAAGGATGCATGGCTCATGGTGCAGGGGGTCTTACCCCCCAAGGGATGGGGCTGGGGGTTGATTGGGGATTGGGATCCATGGGGAGACGGAGGAGCTGCAGCTAGGGTGTGTCTGTGGGGATCTGTGGGGATGGCTGGGGCCCTGGAGTTAAGGCTGGGGGGTGGAGGGGATGGGGAGGGGCAGGGCCAGAGGGATGCAGAGTGCAGTGGACCCCTACAGGCTGGCTCCATGGGGTGCAGGAGGAATGAAGTGGGGAGGATCTGTAGGATGGGGGAGGACTCCTTGGGAGGGGAGGCCTGGGGGGTTGAAGCAGATGTGTGGGGGCAAGGTATTAATTCCTGGCTCCCCTCCATGTGAGGCAGGAAGGGGGGCAGTGCCTGGGGGGTGGCTGTGGGGCAGGGTCCATGGGGTAGGGACAGGGCAGGGGGCCCTCCTGGGCAGGGCAGGTTGGGGGGCAGACTACAAACCCTGAGAGCGGACCCCTCCCCGGAGATGAGGTGCACGTTTCCTCTGGGCCCTGCCCCCCCACAGGTGGTTGGCTGGGGGGGGGCAGCCTCCCTTCCACCCCCTGTGTCCAGCAGAGGCCAGCCATTGCCCAGTGTTACCCGTTGCCTAGTCACCTGGCTCTCCCCCCCCCAGCCCCGGGCCTGTTTGACTTTCTTTCACCCCCCTTTATCCCTGAGCAAATATTGGCACCGTGGCCTCCGCCAGGCTGGTTGGGCAAGGTGTTGGCTCTGACACCACTGTGGGGCTGCAGGCATGTGGGCTGCCCTAAATGATCTTCTTTGTGCCTAAATCCCACCCTTGGCCCATGGCATTAACCCCAAACCTACCCCCAGCTTTGGGTGTTTCTCACCCTCCCTCTCGGCAAGAGCCAGGTGCCTAGAAGGTCAGAGGTGTGGCGCCTGCTCAGGGGTGCTGGGTGGGTCACTCGATGAATTGCCCTGCTGGGGTCATTCTTGCTGAGGGGTTGGGCACTAGGCCCCTCAGCTGGGCCCAATCCAGCCAAACCTTTCACCCCCCCAACTCACTATGTCCACCCAGTGTCCTGAGCCTAGGCTTGGTCCAAATCTGACCCCTGGTCACTAGCTTCCCTGCTAGCCCACCCCTGCACTTAGCAGGCCCCCTGAGCCCCCCATGGATCTCCTGGCTGCTTCGCCAACACTCGCCCCAGAGCTCACCCCCATGCCACCCTCCTGGGTGACAGGCCGGCCCTGAGCACGTACTGCATACACAAATCTGAAACCCATTAGCAAGGGCGACGCTGGGCACAGCCTAGGGAGGGGATGGGAGAAGGTAACGGTGACTCAGCAAGCAGGCCAAAAATGGAACCTGGGCTCCTTCCCTGGCCCCCCTTCTAACCACCACCAGAGAGGGCCCACGCCCTTCCCAGAGCCAGGGATCCAGCCCCCTGCTCTAACCACTAGACATGCTCCCTCCCCACCCAGATCTGGGAGAGAACCCAGGAGCCCTGGCTCCAACCCCCCCCTGATCTGGGGCAAGAACCTGGAAGTTTTGGCTCCCAGCTCTCCACCCTGTTGTCCCCCCGTCCCTGATACGTCACCTTGGCTTGGGTGAGGCCTTCGCTCAGAAGGCAGGTCCCCACCCACCCCTGCATGAGGCAAGTATGTTTCTGAGGTACCCGGGCCTGACCTTTGCTTTATTTATTCTGTGGAATCTCTGCTGTTATTTATATCTCCATGGAACATGCGCAGGCAGCCGGGCCAGCCCAGATGGGACCAGAGGTTCACGGAAAATGAGGGTTAGAAGGGACCTCAGGAGGTGTCTAGTCCAAATCCTGCTCAGAGTGGGACCAACCCCAGCTAAACCATCCAGCCAGGACTTTACCAAGCTGGGCCTTAAAAACATGGAGGAATGGAGAGTCCCCCACCTCCCTGCCTAACTATTCCAGGACTTCATGCCCTTCTAACAAAAATGGTTTTCCTAATGTCCAGCCTAGACCTTCCCATTGCAACTTGAGACCACACAACTCCTTGTTCCATCATCTACCCCTACTGAGGACAGCCTAGCTTCAGGGCTGGATTGAGACAGCCTGAGGCCTAAAGCTCTGTCAAGATTCAGAGGCTCCAGAGCATAAAAACTAAAGAGGAAAAAGTGTATTTCACTATAACAGAAAGAATAATGAAAAAATACATTTTATTTTCATACATACATACATAGACAAAGATGCAATGAAGAAAGAACCTAAATAAAAGGTACAGTACATCTTGCAAAAAGCCTTATCTGCATTATCATTTCCAATTGTGATAAATCTTCCAAGTTATCTCTGGCATATTTAGAGGCCTCTCATAATGTAAGGCCCTAAGCCGTGGCTTACTTGGCTTGTGCCTAAATCCAGCATTGCCTAGCTCCATCCTCCTTGGAACCTCTTCAGGTAGTATCAAATTCCTCCTCGTTCTTCTCTTCTGCAGAAGAAACAAGTCCAGGTCCCTCAGCCTCCCCTCATATGTCATGTGCTCCAGATCCCTCATTATTTTTGTTCCCCTCTGCTGGACTTTCCTGTTTGTCCATATCTTTCCTGTAGCGGTGGACCCAAGGGCAAGTGCAGACATCTCCCCCTGGATGATTCAGGCCATGTCTCTGGGAAATCTTCCTCTCTGCCTCCATGGGCTGGATGAATCCATGCCCCATCATCCCCTGAACCACCTGGGCCACTGTCAAAGGGGTGCGGGGGGAGATTGTCATGCGGGCCTCCTACCTGCGACACGCCTCAGTATCTGGGACCCACAGTGCACCCCAGGCTGGGAAGTCAGGCGTTTCCCATGACATCACTGTAGCCCCTGGCAGTGCTCAGCGGTTCCACGCATCATGCTGGCCGTATGGCCCAGGCAGGTGTCCCCCTGCTCTGTCTCAGGGCAGTCTCCTTCCCATCTGGCTGGACTCCCTGCCAGACACCTCCTGGGATCCACCTGGCTCCCCTGCTGACCAGATTGCCCAGCTCCAGGATCTGGGCCTGGGAGGGATGGTGGGGGTTTCCCTTTAAAGGGCACGGGCCTGGGCCATCTCATGCAATCACTCATCAGATCCTGCTGGGCTGGAGCAGGTGATCTATGTAAAGGCTGCCAGGTGCTTGCTACTCACTGGTCCCTTTGGGGAAGGTGTAGACTAGGGAAGCTGGGTTCTGTTCTGTATCCCAGGAGAATTTTAGGGAGCCCCAGAGGGGCTGGGGCCCAAGGTGGCTTCTCCTGACTTGCCTGGTCTGGCTGCAAGGCCCCTATGAGCTGAAGGAAACAGCTGCACCTGCTTTTCTCTAGTGGCAGGTCCTGGGCTTTTTCTGGGTCTCCCTTGCCCCTCTGCAGCCTCTTCTGCCCCTTAGGAGCCCCAACAACCATTAGCTCTGCTCCTGTGGCCCTCTGTCCCCTAGGATGTGCAGCTGCCAGGTCCCTGCAGGGCAGATATGTCCCTTCCCATGGGCTCCAGCTATGCACTGTGGGGGGGAAGCCCAGGGCAGGATCTCTCAGTAATGGGGAGTGACCTTGGGGGGCCTGTGAGCTGTGGGGTGCAGTGGTGGGTGCCACAGCTGGAGTGGACAGGCTGTGACATTGCAGCAGGCCAGAGCTGGCTCACGAGGTGAGTTGAGGAAATAAGAGCCTGAAATAGCGGCAAAGGGACACAGTCAGGTAAATCCCCTGGCATGCGCCGGAGTGACCTCCGTGCCGGGACAGAGGGCGAAAGGGGCCACTGGTGGAGTGGTGGGTCACATTGCACAGAACCGTTGGTGTAAGGAAGCTGGCACAGAGCAGGAGGGATGTGTCACAGGGAGCCAGCAGCTGAGCCAGAAGGAAAGCCCAGAGGTCCTGGCTCCCAGCCCCACTGCTCTGACCCAACAGGCCCTACTCGTCTCCCAGAGGCAGGGCTAGAGCCCAGGTGTCCTGGGTCCCAGCCCCACCCTCCTCTAACCACCAGATGCCCTCCCCTCCTAGCACTGGTGGTTGAACCCAGCCTCCTGCTTTGAGCCAATGGATCGGTGGCATTGTGTAACTGCCCCAGCCCCCCCGGCAGTGGGTTACTGGGGGGCAGGCAGGTAGGCACTGCCCTTGAAGTTCTATTTATAGCTGGCTGGCTGTTTGCTGTAGTGATAAAGGCTCTCCAAGGGCGAGCGCTGGTAACCGGTGCAGAGCGAAGCTCTGATTAACCGCAGGCTCCTGGGGCAGGGAAACACCCTGTACATAAAAGGGAAATGAGTTGCCCTGGCTTGACGTCAATGCCGTCTTAGCAGGGACTGAGAGCGGGCGCAGTGCAAACAGCCAGCAGGCAGGATTGCAGGGTCCTGTGCTCCGCCACGTCACGTGCCTGCTGTGCAATGCATGGGCTTGCATGTGCATGCCTGGGTCCCACTGGCTTGTGCCTCTGGGTGCTCTCATCTGCAGCCCTGCACAGGCGTCCCTGTCCCTGTGCCACCAGGTGCCCAGAGAAGTGGTGGGCACTGAATGATTCTGGGGCCGTTGGCTTAGCAAAGTGTGACTGCTAATATCTATGTGCTGCAGCCAGAGGGTGATTGGGCTGGCATGGTGGGCAGGGGACCCAGACCTGTACTGGATGGCACTGCAAAAATCCCCTGAGATTGTGGGGTGTCTCAGAGCAAAATTCAGGTGGATGGGCAGCTCCTGTGACACCAGCAGGGATGAGGATGGGTTTGTTTTTTGTTTGACCCTGGTGTGGCAGGTGGCAGGTCACTAAGGGCCCTTCCCTGCTTGGCTGGGGGCAATGCAAAGTCTGGTGCTCAGAGACCAGGAGATGGGGTGGCTAGAGATGCCCTAAAATCCCCTGTCCAGGCTCCTAGCCTGGCTCTGTGTCCGGCTCTTTCCTGTTCCTTGGCTTCTCACAGCGGGGAGGAGGCCGGGCCTCAGCAACTGGTTTCCTCCAAATATTTGCCCAGCTCCTTAGCGAAATGAGTGACACGGCACCAGCCAGCCTGTGACTCTCCCAGCCCCAGGTGGGCAGCTGCCCCTGCCTGAGTACCCTCAGTCACTGGGGTGCCAGCGACTGGGGCCCATTGGCAGCAACGGACTCAGGGTTGGGGCGCGGCCCTGTCCCTTTATCGGCTGGATCTCTGTGGTTTTGGCTGACGCCTGGGGGCCCCTCCCACCTGCCCTCCTCCCTCTATGAAATTCAGCATCCAACTGGCTCACTTCAGCTCCCAGAAGGATCCCAGCCACCAGGTGCCCGTCTCCATCTGCCCGTCCGTCCTTGCCAGAGCCCCTCATCAGCCCCGCCTGTGACCCCCCGCCCATGAGGACACATGACGGGAGAGTGGGGATGATGCCCACGGCCCTCTGCCTCTGGGCAGTCCTGGCCCTGGCTTCCCAGGGGGGTGAGTACGTGGGGCACCTCTGGGGGGGGGTATGGGATGCAACTGAATTGGCCCCCTAAGGTTTCCTGTCCCTGGCATCCCAGCCCACCCCGCCCATGGCACTCAGGGTCCAGCCCACCCCCTACAGCGTGTGAGGGGATGGGGATGGAGTGGACGGACAGATGGAAGCAGTTTGGGGTGGGGAAGTGGCTTGGATGCAGCAGTGTAGAGGGAGGGATGGGAAGAGAAAGGGGGTATCACAGACTCCCCAGGTCTGGTCTATGCCCTGCTCTATCCCCACAGTCCCTCACCCCACCAACAGACCCCTGATTACGAGACCCCAAGACTGGGGCTTTGGACCTGCTCTGTCTCTGTGGCTCCCTGTTCCGATGGGGATCTGTGAGGCCTTCACCCGCCTGCCCAAATCCTGGGGACTGTTCTTTGGCTGCTGGCTCTGGGATCAAACAGTGCCTAGGTGGCCCCAGAGTTAGAGCTGAGTTACCAGTCTGCCAGCTGCGATGGTGCCGGCTTGAGGGTGGGAGCACCTGTTTCCAAAAGTTTCATGTTTTCCAGTCCCTGTTCACTATGTTTGTGTTCCCAACCTTCCCGGTGTGTCCTGGAGCTTGCAAGCCATTAACCATTAATCTGTCATGAAAGATTGTGACCTGAGTCGATCCAGAAACGCGCCCTACCCTGGCCAGAAACTGGGGTTGCTAACCTTACCTTTTAGTTTTTACTGGTATGAAGATATGCAGATTATGCCCCCACCCTCGGGAAACTTTCTACTGACATCACTAAAATCACCACAAATGACACTACACAAAAACATGTCCTTCCTTGCACTGTTCTGCACACAGGAATTTGGAATTGCATAATTGTTTCGGCTGCAGTCAATTGATTGCTGGGGTTTGTTGGGGGGAAGCAATAAATAGAAAACAGGAAATTGGTGAAGTCCTGGTCAGAGTGGTTTCTATGACACCAGGAGCGATTCTGAACTGCGCCCATCAAGGTCAAAATACAAGATCTTTTATTTCTGCCCCCTCTCACAGATGTTTTAATTTATCAACAGGTTTATGGATACTTGAAAACTGTGTGGTTTGTTTATAGGATGTTTGTACGTGTATGGATGGTTGGCAATCCTGCCAGCATCCTTGAGCCACCCTGTCCCCTCCATTCCCTGCCCAGCAGGAGGGGACCACTCTCCCTCAGGAAGCTCTGTGTGGCGGGAGGTCTTCAGCTGGATCTTTTAGGGACCCACTTGCCCATCCAGGCAGTGGTGTGGGGCCTCCCCATACCCCTTGTGCTAGTCCTAGGCAGTATTAACACTCAGCATGCTAGGTAGCAAGGCAAAGTGCAGAGGGAAACTGAGGCAGGCATACCAATCACAGTCCCCACTTCTTGGGCAAACTGGCCCGATGGGGCTGGAAGGTTTAGTAGCTCCCCAGGACTGAGCATGGGATGGGGCAGGAAGACATCACCCCCCCCCACCTCCTGACAGGACAGCCCATTTGCCCATAAGGAAGGAGTGTGGTGACTGGGATTTTCCCTAGGGGGAGGTGAATTGTGAACCTCACTGCAGGGGGTGCCTCTGCTGTGAGGCTGTTTGGTGTCTGCCCCCCAGTGTAGAAAAGGACCTGGGGGTCATGGTGGATGGGAAGCTGGACATGAGTCAGCAGTGTGCTTTTGCTGCCAAAAAGGCCAATGGCATACTGGGCTGCATCAAAAGAAGTATTACCAGCAGATCAAGGGATGTGATCATTCCCCTCTATTCTGCACTGGTGAGGCCACATCTAGAATACTGTGTTCAGATTTGGGCTCCCCACTACAAAAAGGACAGGGACATGCTAAAGAGAGTTCAGAGGACGGCAACCAAAATGATTAAAGGGCTGGAGCACAAGCCCTATGAGGAAAGACTGAAAGCATTAGGCTTATTTAGTCTGCAGAAGAGAAGATTGAGGGGGGATTTGATAGCAGCCTTCAACTACTTGAAGGGATGCTCCAGGGAAGATGGAGCTCGACTGTTCTCGGTAATAACAGAGGACAGAACAAGGAGCAATGGTCTCAAGCTGCGGTTAGGGAGGTCGAGGCTGGATATTAGGAAAAACTTTTTTACTAGGAGAGTGGTGAAGCCTTGGAACGAGCTCCCAAGGTGGAGTCTCCATCTTTGGAGGTGTTTAAGGCCCGGCTGGACAAAACCATGACTGGGATGGTTTAGTGGGAGTGGTCCTGCCTCTGGCAGGGGGTTGGACTAGATGACCTATGAGGTCCCTTCCAACCCTATGATTCTATGGCCTCCCAAAGACCTGATCCCATTGATGCCAGTCCTCTCCCCACTGTGATTCTATGGGGCTAAGTCCTGTTCCCCCTTCTCCCTCCCACCCCGCTCCTCTAGCACCTGTATGCCAGGGCTGGATCTATGGGGCTAGACCCTGCTCCCCCCCCATATTCTGAAAATCCTCTGATCAACACTATCCTCATGTTGTGATTCCATGGGGCAGATTCCAGTTCCCCTATGCCTCCCCAGCACCCCACTCCCCTAGTACCCATATTCCAGAGGTGGATCTAGAGGCTGGACTCTGTTCTCCTGTATACAGAGCAGCCATCTGTTGTCCATCCTCCCCAAGCTGTGGTTCTGTGGGGCTGGACATTGCTGCCTCCAGATAGCTGGAACAAAAAGACCTGATGGTTCCCAGCTCTTGCAACATCATCCACGGATTCCGGATCAACTGATTCTCTGAGGGTGTGGGATGGGGGTGGGGAGCATACAGAACAGGAGGAGGAAGTCCACAGTAGAAATCAACCAGTGCTTCCCTGCCTCCCTACTCCTTTTGAAAGACCACTCGCCTTTCAGTCACAACAAAAAGTTTCCTGCTCTTTCTCTTTTAAAAGCTACCACAAATGTAACAACTACATCGACAGCCAGCTCGAGATCCTCTATGAGAACTGTAAAAGAGACAAGAACAGTCACAGAACAGACAAGTGTCTACACAACTGAGTTACCCACCGGGTCAAGATCCTCCACAAAGGAGACAGAAGAGACAAGTGTCCCTGGAACAGAGGCACCTACCACCCAGAAACAGTCCACGACAGGAGTGGAGCACACAAGTGTTCTTCTAAGCGAGTCGACACTCTCCCCGAGTCCATCTAAAAGAACCAGCAAACCGACAAGCATTTTGGTAACTGAGTCGACAGCCAGCTCGAGACTTTCTACGAGAGCTGGGGAAGAGACAAGCAAGGCCTCATCTGAGTCAGCCGCCCCCCAGAGACCCTCCACAACAGCCGTAGAACACACAAGGCCCACTGTAACTGAGAGAAATGCTAGCCCGCAACCGTCGACAACAGCCTCAGAGCAGACGAGTCAGCCCATATCTGAGTCCTTCACAACCCAGAGACATTCTACATCAGCCACGGAACAGACGAGTGTCTCCACAACTGAGTTGACAGCCAGTTCAGGATCATCCACGAAGGCGGCAGAAGAGACGAGCATCCCTGGAACACAGGCACCTACCACCCAGACTCAGTCCTCCGCAGGAGTGGAGCACACAAGCGTTCCCATAAGCAAGTCAACACTCTCC